>CM069857.1:274717584-275317584 GCA_036172795.1 Pelodytes ibericus
AACCGAATGTCTTTCGGTTTATAGACTTTCCATTTATGGAATACATGTAATGCTATTGGCTTTCTATAAACCGAAATAGAGTCCCCATTCATAAGCAATTGTTGTGAATGGGGACTCTATTTCGGTTTATAGAAAGCCAATAGCATTACATACAATGTAATCGCCGAACCCTGAACTCCAACACGAACATACAGTGGAATACAGTGGAACATACAGAGAAACCTCCGTGCTGCCTGTTCGGCTCCCCGTGCAGTGTGCCGACACGGAAGTGCCGACAGTCACGTGACGGGCGCGCTGACGTCATACGCGCGCCCGGTCACGTGACCTGTCGGCACAATCGCCGGGAAGCCGAACAGGCAGCATGGAGGGACCATGCTGCCTGCCTGCCAGGGAAAGGTAAGTGCTGATGGGATGTGTGTGTGTGTGTGTGTGTGTGACTGTGTGTGATGGGAGTCAGAGTGTGTGTGATGGGAGACACTGTGTGTGATGGGAGACAGTGTGTGTGACTGAGTGTCATGTGAGTCAGAGTGTGTGTGATGGGAGACAGTGTGTGTGACTGAGTGTGATGGGAGTCAGAGTGTGTGTGATGGGAGACAGTGTGTGTGACTGAGTGTCATGTGAGTCAGAGTGTGTGTGATGGGAGACAGTGTGTGTGACTGAGTGTGATGGGAGTCAGAGTGTGTGTGATGGGAGACAGTGTGTGTGACTGAGTGTGATGGGAGTCAGAGTGTGTGTGATGGGAGACAGTGTGTGTGACTGAGTGTGTTGGGAGTCAGAGTGTGTGTGATGGGAGACAGTGTGTGTGACTGAGTGTGATGGGAGATGGGAGTCAGAGTGTGTGTGTGATGGGAGACAGTGTGTGTGACTGAGTGTAATTGGAGTCAGAGTGTGTGTGATGGGAGACAGTGTGTGTGACTGAGTGTGATGGGAGATGGGAGTCAGAGTGTGTGTGATGGGAGACAGTGTGTGTGACTGAGTGTGATGGGAGTCAGAGTGTGTGTGATGGGAGTAGGAGTGTGTGACTGAGTGTGATGGGAGTGTGTGTGTGATGGGAGTATGAGCTTGATGTGAGTCTGAATGATGGGGCATGTCTTAGGTGTGTAACGTGGGTGTGCAGCTTGGGTAGGGGGGTGCCCGGATTTTGTCTGCCTAGGGCAGCACAAAATCAAGATACACCACTGGGTGAGATGCAATGTTCATTTCACCTCATCTTACCTGAAATTCACCTTTTAGTGAATAGGCTCCAATGTAATGTGTGTATATCACTGAGCTCCACAGCAATAAAATTCACAGTGATGTGTATATCACTGAGCTCCACAGCAATAAAATGCACAGTGATGTGTGGTGTGTATATTACTGAGCTCCACACCAATAAGATTCACAGAGTGATGTGTGGTGTGTATATCACTGAGCTCCACACCAATAAAATACTCCATGACATACCATACATGTACATACCGATAAGAATGTTTAATGGGCCCCACTTTTGCAAGCTTAAATTCGATTTGAATATTGGGGTGATAGAGACGGAAGGTCAGGAGACAGTAACAGTGAATTATCTGAATGAAAGGCAAGGTCTGACGGATAAGTAGCATTTCTGCGAGTAGAGACCAACAGAGCAGTTATTCAGGAAAAAGCACATTTTTAACAGGGTAGATGGAATTAATGTAGATGAAAATGAATAATGCTCTGGCTTGTGTGAACAAACACGTATTAAACTAATTCAAATTTACAAAACAGTTCCTCTTTGTCCATGTGGCATAAATCAGACACAAATAATGAAAAATCACAGATATCAACCATGTCCCAATCTTATGCTAAAAAGTATTTCTTTGAAATATGCAGAAAATGGACTCATGTAAATGAATGTGGTAATAAAAATGCCTATTATCACTTGTTTGTATTTAATATGTTTACATGGAATAAAGAATACGTTCTTATTTTTCTAATTTATTCTTTTTGCAATTTTTTTTGTAACTTTATTACACATACAAATTGGAACAATTAAATATTGGTCATGTTTCCTAGATAATGAACTACATTTCTTTCGTTTGTGTTTGTTTTTCTGAAATGGAACAACAGCATCATTAGCAGCGCAAACTACAGAGTGCAAAGTGTTTGTTACACAACTGAATGGAAGAGACACAAAGGTGAGAAGAAACAGTTCTCTTTAGTCCACTAATATTATGATATCCAATTACCACTGTTATTATGTTATTATTAATAAAGCAATTGAACTTACTGCTGATTTCGTTTCACTTTTTGAATGTATAAATATAATATGTATTTATATATTTATATATTTAGATATTTAGATTTTTAACAACTTTTCGCTGCAGTTCATCAATATGATGCTAATTATCATTATTGTTATTAATTAAACAAATAGTTTAATTATCATTGTGTATTTTTATGTATGTGTGTGTGTGTGTCATCCTTGCCAACTTTGTGACAACAAGTCCAAGGACGTAATAGGGCGGGGCCTAAAGTCATCCGTGGGGTTATGTGAAGCATTGTTCCATCATGTGACGTTGCATGACCCCCACACAGAGTGCCCATACAAGGTCTTTGGTGTCCATGAAAAAGGTCCATCAGACATCATTAAATTGTCTGTCAAAAATTCTAGTAAATGACCACCATAAATAATGTTGGTGCCCACCCCTGTTGACCCCACGAGCCTGAACTCCAGCCTACCCAGTACAGATAGTTTAAACACAGAGCACTATGCCTATGTTAGAGGAGCCAAGGATGATGAAGACTTATACCACCCATAGGGGTAATAAAAAAGATTATATATATAATATAAGATATTATATGTGTGTGTATATATATTTATACACACTGCATGAGACTTGCCAGACAAGAGTTACCAAGCATCAACGAATGTTCAAGCTAAATAAGGAAGTTTTAAACGGGGAGAAGTTTAAAAAATGGCTGTAGTGTCTCAACTTTCCCTTTGAAACAATAGCATGGATATCTGATTGATCCACAGACAGTCTATTGAAGAATCTATTAACTATTCTTAGAATATATCGATGTTATTGCCAACAAGTCATCATAGACCATTTACCTGCACTTGTGATTGGCTTTGGCAACATACAAAAGAGCCTTTAACCCCTTAGTGACATGACTTTTTTGGCTTGTCCGACGCTTGGTGACATGGGCTGTTTTAACATTTCTGAGGTGTTTGTGTTTTGCTGTAATTTATTTCTGTCTCATTTAGTGTACCCGCACAAACTATATATCGTTTTTATCGTTATAAGAAGGGCTTTCTTTTGATACCATTTTTTTGATAATAGCATATAATTTGATGTAAAAAAAAAAAAAATATGGCAAAAAAATTGAAAAAATTATTTTTTTATGACTTTTATTTGAAAAATCGTATACTCATGTACAAGAGACAACAAAAAAACACTGCTAAAAAGTTTCTAATATATGTCCTGAGTTCAGAAATAGCCCATGTTTTTATGTTTTTGTGCTTTTTTATTCATGTTACAGGGCCAGAACTATAAGTGGTGCAAAGCTATTTTAAAATCCTTTCTTTCAAAATTAGCGATAGTGACATTGTAACACTGATTTCTGTACTAAATCCATGAATGACCCCCAACATGTACATATTTTTGAAAACAAGACAACTCAGGGCATTTAACTTGGGGTATTTTGACACATTTCATGTAGCCATTTTACCACCAATCTATGCCAAAGTTTGCAGAAAAAAATCTTTTTTTTTAATTTTTCACATATATTGCAATTTAGGCAAACATTACCTTTAAATGTGAAGGGGTATTTCCAAATAACACCTCAATATGTGTTCAGCAACATCTCCTGAGTACAGGGATACCACCCATGCATAGGTTTGTTGGTTTGTTTTGGGGCTAAAAGGCCACATTTAGGGGGTGCGCATTTTGGTTTTCCAACTTGGAATTCTGACATGCAGAAAACTTGTGCCCATGTCCCATTTGGGACATTTTTGAAGCCAGAAAGTGTATTCTACCCCACAAAACCATATATTTTTTTAAACTAGACACCCTAGGGTATTTCAAATGGTAGTATTTTAACACTTTCCATGCACTAATTATACTACCAGCCTATGTCAATGTTTTGGGTAGTAATTTTTTTTCACATACATTGTACTTTGGGCATGAATTCACAGATCCTGTTATATGTCAGTGCCAAACAACACCTCAATATGTGTTCAGCAACATCTCCTGAGTACAGGGATACCCCCCATGTATAGGTTGGTTAGGTTATTTGGGGGTTAAAAGGCCACATTTGAGAGGTGCGCTTTTTGGTTTTCCAACTTGGAATTCTGACGTGCAGAAAACCTGCGCCCATGTCCCATTTGGGACATTTTTGAAGCCAAAAAGTGTATTCTATCCCACAAAACCATATATTTTTGAAAACTAGACACCCTAGGGTATTTCAAATGGTAGTATTTTAACACTTTCCATGCACTAATTATACTACCAGCCTAGGTCAATGTTATGGATAGTAATTTTTTTTCACATACATAGTACTTTGGGCATGAATTCACAGATCCTGTTATATGTCAGTGCCAAACAACACCTCAATATGTGTTCAGCAACATCTCCTGAGTACAGGGATACCACCCATGTATAGGTTGGTTAGGTTATTTGTGGGCTAAAAGGCCACGTTTAGGGGGGGTGCATTTCCAACTTGGAATTTTGACATGTAGTCAGCCTGCGCCCATGTTCCATTTGGGACACTTTTGAAGCCTGTCAAAGTATTTTACCCCATAAAAACATAGATTTTGGAAAACTAGACATCCTAGGGTATTTAAAATTGTGGTATTTTAACACTTTCCAAGTGCTAATTCTACCACCAACCTATGTCAAAGGGTTGCGATGTCATTTTTTCCCCACACACATTGTAGTTCAGGCAGGAATTTTCAGATTCTGGTATTTGCCACTGCCAACCAACACCTCAATATGTGTTCAGCAACATCTCCTGAGTACAGGGATACCCCCCATGCATAGGTTTGTTGGTTTGTATTGGGTCTAAAATTCCACATTTAGGGGGTGCGCAATTCCAACCTGGAATTTTGACATGTAGTCAGCCTGCGCCCATGTTCCATTTGGAACATTTTTGAAGCCGTCCAATGAATTTTACCCCATCAAACCATATATTTTTGGAAAATAGACATCCTAAGGTATTTCAAATGGTGGTATTTTAATACTGTATAGGTACTAATTCTACCACCAGCCTTTGTAAAAGTTTGTGGTAGTACTTTTTTGGGAGTTTTTTTTCCACATGCATTGTACTTCAGGCATGAATTCACAGATTCTGGTATATATCACTGCCAAACAACAACCCAATATGTGTTCAGCAACATCTCCCGAGTACAGGGATAGCACCCATGCATAGGTTTGTTGGTTTGTTTTTGGCTAGAAGGCAACATTTGTGAGATGCGCATCTCAAAATTCCAACTTGGAATTTTGACATGTAGTCAACCTGCGTCCGTGTCCTTTATGGGATATATCTTTGAAGCCAGCCAATGTAATTTACCCCCACAAAACCATATATTTTTTTATCGGTAGACCCCCATCACTACTTGTGGCAAGGGCTCAGCAGCCACCGATACATCGCTAGATGATGTATCAGAAAGCTGAATAGGGTCAAAATCGTACCCTGAGAAGGGGTTAATAGCTCTTAGAAGAGCCTATCTAGTACTGTAATACATTACAGTACAAATAAATTAATCCATAAAACAGTGCAGACAGCAAAACATACTGTTGCTGTGCAAGATTACTGCTTACACAGTGATGAATGGCAGGGAAGGGGTTAATACACAGTGAAAGACTTTCATAAAACCTGCCAATTTTATAAAATGTTATTTTATATCACTAATACTGATCTGTCTCTTTCCGTCACAAAAATGTAAGTGAGGAGAGGGAGGCAGATCAATATTTATGAATATTGATCCGATTAATTTTGATCTGACCAGGTGCGAATGGTGAGCTTAATTGAGAAATCACCAAACCGCCTTTGCCACTAATTCGCTGTTACTGATCGCTATGCGCTCAGGCAGCTTAAAAAAAAAAATCTCATATTTTTACTTTACATGTAATCCCCTAGCGGGTATGTGTAAAAAAAAAATAAAAATATGCAGACAGATAAAAATTGCTTTGGCGTCAATATCATTGCGGAAGCAGTGATCGACGGCAAATAAGGGGTTAATAACTCTTAGAAGAGCCTTTTTAGTACTGTAATAAATTACAGTACAAAAAAAATGAACCCCTAAAAAATGCACAAACAGCAAAAATAAATGCGCTGATGTGCACGATCACTGCTTATGCAAGATCAGTGGCAGGGAAGGGGTTAAACGCAGGGAATTGCTTTAATAACATTTTTTTATTGTTTTATTATTTGTGTGTTGTGAATTAATAGTTTTTTTTTAACTTTTACTTACTTTTATAACTTTGATCTGTCTCTCTCCCTCACTAAAAAAAATGTGAGGAGAGGGAGGCAGATCATAACTGGTCAGATCAATATAGAGTTAATATTGATCTGACCAGTCAGTGGGGATGTTCAGGAGAGCATCCCCACTGCCTGTCAGTGTGCCTGGCAGTCACTGATTGCCTCTGTGAAGCCAGAGGTACTTCCTGCCTCCTGTGCTCTTGCCCTTAGAAGGGCAGCGCCATCTTGGTCACTCAGTGACCAAGATCGTGCATTTTTTTTTGTGTTTCTGATTGCCTCGACTTGCGAGGCAATCAGAAACACTTTCTGAGCATAGGAAGCGAAAAATTCGCTTCCTATGCTCACTTTTTTAATGCACGTGTTTTAAAGGCTCTGTGCTCCGGAGCGATCGAAATGCCGACGGGCATTTTTTTTAGCATTGTCCGATGCTTCCACACGGAAGCATCGTTACAATGCCGCTTGAGCACTGAAAGCGGAAAAACTCCGCTTTCAGTGCTCGTTTTGACACAGGACGGACTAGGTCCGTCCTGTGTCACTAACGCCTCGGCACACAGGACGGACCTAGTTTTTGCTTTCCAGTAAAACATTTAAAAAAAAAAAAAACCTACACTACCAGGTCTAATTTCAAGGGTTTCTAAGGAAATCAGAGGGGGGGGGGGGAATGCCGGTGCGCTAAGCTACTCACAGACTCAAATAATGTACATGTATAAAATGAAGCCTTACAAAACAGGTGTGAGCATGCTGCAAATACAGTGTGATTGGCTGTACAATGTATACAAAGAAACACAAACTGTCTGCGCTTCTCACTCTAATAAAATTGGCAGCAACAGAGAGAAAAGGAAAATTGCGCTCCGGATTTCAGTGAAACAAAGGGGTCATTTTAATGACTTATGATTAAGCGTGTTAAGCACGCGAAATGCGTCAAGTGTTTCTCCCCCTTTTTTCCCCAGACACATGTCACGTTTATTCGCTGTATACTTTTTTTGCCATTAAAATGACCCCTTTGTTTCACTGAAATCCCGAGTGCAATTTTCCTTTTCTCCCTGCTGCTGCATGTTACCGACGCCTGGTTAGCGTATGAGGACTGCACCTGGATTATCTTTCCCAGCTCTTGTTCACCTGGACTGTGCATTGCACCTCTTTGCTTCGGTGAAGCCCGGATTTTTTCTTCCAAACGCTAATAAAATTGGCAACAAATATATTAACATAGTTTAAATGAGAGGTTTTGGTTACATGAATTGGCCAAAGCATAATTAAGCTAACCTGCCATGTCAAGGCACACTCTCAATACGGTGAGAACCTAACCTCACCTATTATACACAAGGCAGGTTATACTGCTACCAAAGCCCTTGGAATGTTTTGGAGGCGGTGCAATTAAACCTCCTCCCAATTAACCCCTGGATGGCAAGCTACAACCAGACAATGAGGAGCCAACAACCTCTCATTTATATTATGTTTATACATGTGTTGCCAACTTTATTAGGGTGAGAAGCGCAGAAGGGTTTTGTTTCTGCTGAAATGTTTGGTACTTGAGAAAGTTCCCTAATGCATTATGTTATAGGAAGATATCAGAATGCCAATATGAAACAGCCATCAATGCCAATGGACATCAAATCATTTATTAACGATTAGTATGGATGATGTGCAGAGCCGCCAGTAGTTTTATGTCCTTTCATCAAGAATAAGATGGAGCCTATTTAAATGTTTTAATTGGTGGAAGAGAAATGGATTTGCTTTTATCAAATCAATATTACTTAGGCCAAGTATCAATTAAACTGACAGGGATTCTCCTGCTGAACGAAGTAGAGTGTTTAATTACATCCCATCCCCTGGTACAACTATATTATGAAAAAGAAAAAAATAGAAAAGCCAAACAGTGCATTAAAAGTGAGATTAGACAAGAAAGGTTATATAGTAGGGAACCACAATGTTCCATTTTATATCCATCAGCTAGCTTGTGCAATTAGAAATAAACAAAATGATGCTGTAAGTGGGTAAGCATACTGGATAAAGCTACACTGGTACCTACTGCAGGAATGTTCTTTAGACCCAGTTATTGCTCTAGTAGTGAGTAATACTACAAATAGAGGAGGTGACGGGGTGATAAGGGGCTTAATTGGGGTGGCGCACCAGCTGCAAATATCCCACACTTGCCCAAAAAATGATATACAAGAAACAACAAAGTGACAGTGCGCTTAGTGCAAGATATTAAAGTGCAGGGTATATATGACCTGGTATATCTCCAGGAGGATGTCTTCACAGTTACTTTTCCCAAAGGTTTTCAGCATATATGACAGTCTGTGTGGTGGTAGGTCATGTTTGTCTCCTCCAAATAAGGGATAAACAATAATGAATAAAGTGCAAGGTGTTTTCATTCGGAAGCAAATAAAAGTACCTTACACTTAAATGAATAGCAACAGATGTAGTGGTCAAAAACATCAAAGAATCGTCCGTTAACACGTTTCGCCTTCAGATGAGACTTCCTCAGAACGTAATACAGAAGTTGAATGCTGACACATCCACAAAAGCTCAATAACTCATTTGCATCAGAGTAAGTACATCTCTTTATGTAATGTAAATGCTTTGTCCTAGTAAGTCTAGTTTACGCACTAGCGTGAAACCAATGTTATAGCTTTAGAATTAAATGCAGCTCCACCTTCTCGTTTTTTTTTCTGTAGAATATTTAAGTGAATCAATCTGGAACATGTCTCATGCTATGCATATATGTTTATATGTTTATTGTCTTTTACTATTGAAATCAAATAAAAATTATAATTACAAAAAAAAAAACGAATTTGTATAATATAAACAGTAATAAAATCTCTATACATCAGATACTCATCAATGGTAGTTAATGGGGTAGATTCAATGCTGGCCGTTAACTATGGCAAAAGCATACGTGTCTTTAAACGTAAAAATGTGCTAGGGAACCCCCGGTTCCCAAGCATTAACCTAACATGTTCTTGGAATTATGGAGTTTATCTTTTATAAAGTGCTGTTAGTCTCTTACCATCAATCAAGTGCTTTAATGCACATTAGTTATGAGTGTTCTGTCATAGTCTTTCATAGTCATCCCTGGCGTTAGTTCTGAGCGGCTGTCATAGTCATCCCTGGCGTTAGTTCTGAGCGATCAGTCATAGTCATCCCTGGTGTTAGTTCTGAGTGGTCTTTCATAGTCATCCCTGGCGTTAGTTCTGAGCGGCTGTCATAGTCATCCCTGGCGTTAGTTCTGAGCGATCAGTCATAGTCATCCCTGGTGTTAGTTCTGAGTGGTCTTTCATAGTCATCCCTGGCGTTAGTTCTGAGCGGCTGTCATAGTCATCCCTGGCGTTAGTTCTGAGCGATCTGTCATAGTCATCCCTGGTGTTAGTTCTGAGTGGTCTTTCATAGCCATCCCTGGTGTTAGTTCTGAGTGGTCTTTCATATTCATCCCTGGCGTTAGTTCTGAGTGGTCTGTCATAGACATCCCTGGTGTTAGTTCTGAGTGGTCTTTCATAGTCATCCCTGGTGTTAGTTCTGAGCGGTCTGTCATAGTCATCCCTGGCGTTAGTTCTGAGTGATCTGTCATAGTCATCCCTGGCGTTAGTTCTGAGTGGTCTGTCATAGTCATCCCTGGTGTTAGTTCTGAGTGATCTGTCATAGTCATCCCTGGCGTTAGTTCTGAGTGGTCTGTCATAGTCATCCCTGGTGTTAGTTCTGAGTGGTCTGTCATAGTCATCCCTGGTGTTAGTTCTGAGTGGTCTGTCATAGTCATCCCTGGCGTTAGTTCTGAGCGATCTGTCAGTCATCCCTGGCATTAGTTCTGAGTGGTCTGTTATAGTCATCCCTGGCGTTAGTTCTGAGTGGTCTGTCATAGTCATCCCTGGCGTTAGCTCTGAGTGGTCTGTCATCGTCATCCCTGGAGTTGGTTCTGAACGATCTGTCATAGTCATCCCTGGTGTTAGTTCTGAGTGATCTGTCATAGTCATCCCTGGCGTTAGTTCTGAGTGGTCTGTCATAGTCATCCCTGGTGTTAGTTCTGAGTGGTCTGTCATAATCATCCCTGGCGTTAGTTCTGAGCGATCTGTCAGTCATCCCTGGCATTAGTTCTGAGTGGTCTGTTATAGTCATCCCTGGCGTTAGTTCTGAGCGGCTGTCATAGTCATCCCTGGCGTTAGTTCTGAGCGGTGTGTCATCGTCATCCCTGGAGTTGGTTCTGAACGATCTGTCATAGTCATCCCTGGTGTTAGCTCTGAGTGGTCTGTCATAGTCATCCCTGGTGTTAGTTCTGATAGGTCTGTCATAGTCATCCCTGGTGTTGGTTCTGAGCCATCTGTCATAGCCATCCCTGGCGTTAGTTCTGAGTGATCTGTCATAGTCATCCCTGGCGTTAGTTCTGAGTGGTCTGTCATAGTCATCCCTGGTGTTAGTTCTGAGTGATCTGTCATAGTCATCCCTGGCGTTAGTTCTGAGTGGTCTGTCATAGTCATCCCTGGTGTTAGTTCTGAGTGGTCTGTCATAGTCATCCCTGGCGTTAGTTCTGAGCGATCTGTCAGTCATCCCTGGCATTAGTTCTGAGTGGTCTGTTATAGTCATCCCTGGCGTTAGTTCTGAGCGGCTGTCATAGTCATCCCTGGCGTTAGTTCTGAGCGGTGTGTCATCGTCATCCCTGGAGTTGGTTCTGAACGATCTGTCATAGTCATCCCTGGTGTTAGTTCTGATAGGTCTGTCATAGCCATCCCTGGCGTTAGTTCTGAGTGGTCTGTTATAGTCATCCCTGGCGTTAGCTCTGAGTGGTCTGTCATAATCATCCCTGGCGTTAGCTCTGAGTGGTCTGTCATAGTCATCCCTGGCGTTAGCTCTGGTGGTCTGTCATAGTCATCCCTGGCGTTAGTTCTGAGTGGTCTGTCATAGTCATCCCTGGCGTTAGCTCTGAGTGGTCTGTCATAGTCATCCCTGGCGTTAGCTCTGAGTGGTCTGTCATAGTCATCCCTGGCGTTTGTTCTGAGTGGTCTGTCATAGTCATCCCTGGCGTTAGTTCTGAGTGGTCTGTCATAGTCATCCCTGGCGTTTGTTCTGAGTGGTCTGTCATAGTCATCCCTTGCTTCCTAGCATTCCCCTGGTCCATAAAATAAGTGGCTGAGACTGGCAAAATAGGCCAGGCCCCCACCCTGCAAATTGCAGTGCTGTTGGTGTGCATTTGCCACTGGCTCCAACTCTATAAATGAATGGGCCTAGGGACTTGATTACCTCTAACTTTCCCAGGTACAAGGGGATGAATCAATACAAGTAAAAAGAACTGGAGAAAAAAAAACCTTGATTGCTATGAGGCTGCCTTCAATTCCTCATCTTCGGCCCAGAAGTGCCAGGGAATACAATATTAGGAGGATCTTTTACATGCATATATATTATTATTAGTAATAAAATGTTTTGCTATTTTATGCCATTTAGTAAGCTACAAAAGATTATGGTGCTTCATAGACAAAGAATAGTTACTAATATTGATACATAGATAAGCATGACTTATCATATTACATCTGCATTATATTGAGAGATCCCTTTCTGTACATATACTGATATCACTGAAATAGTATAATAAGCATTTCCACCAATACATAAGCTTACAGAAAACTGGAGGAAGATGGTTAGAAGGCAAGTTTGGTAACCATGGGGAAGCATATTAACAAGGGTTTTAAAGATAGATTTTAAACTCACACATCTACTGGGAATGAGAGTATAGATTGTATTTCTGCTGGAGGTGTAATATTTGTATAAGAAACTATATATAACTGTTTGTATCTTGTCAAAATATGTTATTAGACACTCATTTACTACAGACGGTGTGTTGTAATATTAGCAAAAGAGGTGTAAACACACCATCAAAATTATTTATTTATTTTATTATGAGGGGTTAATATAACCCTTGTTTAGCTAGAACAGGGCCACAAGGATGAGGCGAAAAAAACACCAAACGAGTAGGGAAGATATGGAACAAGAGTTTGGCCTGCTGAATCTTCCCTTCAAAAGATGAGAGGAATTGATACAAAGTATATTCATGCTGCTTGTGGCAGCTCATCCTATGACAGAGCTGTCTATGTTATGGTTGATGTCAGGAGAGTTCTGCCATTAATGTCAAATGCATAAGTTAAATGGCCAGTAAAAAAAAATATACATAATTCACTTACTGGAGAAAAATTAATACCTTATTTATTGGGAGGATCGGGGATGGAATATTGCAGGTGTAGGTGTTAATCAGAAAAGTACTTTTGTAGGCAACATATTTGCTTACGTTTAAATAAAGTGTAGACATTTTAAGTAGAAATCCTTTATTAAATTAATACAGTTTGAGTAGCTTATAGAGCACTGCTTGCTAGTTTTAGCCTACTTGATAAATATTTGCCGATCCTGGAACAAAGGAGGCAGAGCCAAAGTGAGACATCTTGAGCTCATTCTGTCATTTTTAGATAGTGTATGTCTATTTAAATACAATGCTGCCTGTGCACAGTGCAATGGACTGTGCATAGGCAGCATGAATGCTGGGACGGACCCATATTTGAATGGACAGGGCCAAAAAACAAGACCTGGCAACATCGGGACTCTACACAACTATGTCTATAGTTTTTTTTCAGGGGTGGACACAGGGCCGGACTGGGAACAAAAACCAGCCCTGGAAAAAATTTATATACCAGCCCCATCGCATAAGATTTTTAAAGCAGCCCATAGCATAATATAATTTTTTTGTTCATAGAAGGGAAAATCATGCATTTTAAAAAGCACATCTGAACAGTGTATTATTTATAGATAAGACTGATATAAAAGCCTGTCTAGGGCAATATATATACCTCCAGTATGTACACAGAGTTATATGAATTGCCCTGTGCAGAGGTATATATCAGGGCAGTGTGTGAGACATATCCTGTATCCTGTCTCTCTCTGTCCTTTCTGTGGCGTCTCTCTCTCTCTCTGTCCTTTCTGTGGCGTCTCTCTCTCTCTGTCCTTTCTGTAGCGTCTCTCTCTCTCTCTGTCCTTTCTGTGGCGTCTCTCTCTCTGTCCTTTCTGTGGCGTCTCTCTCTCTGTCCTTTCTGTGGCGTCTCTCTCTCTCTCTCTGTCCTTTCTGTGGCGTCTCTCTCTCTGTCCTTTCTGTGGCGTCTCTCTCTCTCTGTCTTTTCTGTAGCGTCTCTCTCTTTCTCTCTGTCCTTTCTGTGGCGTCTCTCTCTGTCCTTTCTGTGGCGTCTCTCTCTCTCTGTCTTTTCTGTGGCGTCTCTCTCTCTCTCTGTCCTTTCTGTGGCGTCTCTCTCTCTCTGTCCTTTCTGTGGCGTCTCTCTCTGTCCTTTCTGTGGCGTCTCTCTCTGTCCTTTCTGTGGCGTCTCTCTCTGTCCTTTCTGTGGCGTCTCTCTCTCTCTGTCCTTTCTGTGGCGTCTCTCTCTCTCTGTCCTTTCTGTGGCATCTCTCTCTCTCTCTGTCTTTTCTGTAGCGTCTCTCTCTCTCTCTGTCCTTTCTGTGGCGTCTCTCTCTCTGTCCTTTCTGTGGCGTCTCTCTCTCTCTGTCTTTTCTGTGGCGTCTCTCTCTCTCTGTCCTTTCTGTGGCGTCTCTCTCTCTCTGTCCTTTCTGTGGCGTCTCTCTCTGTCCTTTCTGTGGCGTCTCTCTCTGTCCTTTCTGTGGCGTCTCTCTCTCTCTGTCCTTTCTGTGGCGTCTCTCTCTCTCTGTCCTTTCTATGGCGTCTCTCTCTCTCTCTGTCCTTTCTGTAGCGTCTCTCTCTCTCGCTGTCCTTTCTGTGGCGTCTCTCTCTCTGTCCTTTCTGTGGCGTCTCTCTCTCTGTCCTTTCTGTGGCGTCTCTCTCTCTCTCTGTCTTTTCTGTAGCGTCTCTCTCTCTCTCTGTCCTTTCTGTGGCGTCTCTCTCTCTGTCCTTTCTGTGGCGTCTCTCTCTCTCTGTCTTTTCTGTGGCGTCTCTCTCTCTCTGTCCTTTCTGTGGCGTCTCTCTCTCTCTGTCCTTTCTGTGGCGTCTCTCTCTGTCCTTTCTGTGGCGTCTCTCTCTGTCCTTTTTGTGGCGTCTCTCTCTGTCCTTTCTGTGGCGTCTCTCTCTCTCTGTCCTTTCTGTGGCGTCTCTCTCTCTCTCTGTCCTTTCTGTGGCGTCTCTCTCTCTCTGTCCTTTCTGTGGCGTCTCTCTCTCTGTCCTTTCTGTGGCGTCTCTCTCTGTCCTTTCTGTGGCGTCTCTCTCTCTCTGTCCTTTCTGTGGCGTCTCTCTCTGTCCTTTCTGTGGCGTCTCTCTCTCTCTGTCCTTTCTGTGGCGTCTCTCTCTCTCTCTGTCCTTTCTGTGGCGTCTCTCTCTCTCTCTGTCCTTTCTGTGGCGTCTCTCTCTCTCTCTGTCCTTTCTGTGGCGTCTCTCTCTCTGTCCTTTCTGTGGCGTCTCTCTCTCTGTCCTTTCTGTGGCGTCTCTCTCTCTCTGTCCTTTCTGTGGCGTCTCTCTCTCTGTCCTTTCTGTGGCGTCTCTCTCTGTCCTTTCTGTGGCGTCTCTCTCTCTCTGTCCTTTCTGTGGCGTCTCTCTCTCTCTGTCCTTTCTGTGGCGTCTCTCTCTCTGTCCTTTCTGTGGCGTCTCTCTCTCTCTGTCCTTTCTGTGGCGTCTCTCTCTCTGTCCTTTCTGTGGCGTCTCTCTCTCTCTCTCTGTCCTTTCTGTGGCGTCTCTCTCTCTCTCTCTGTCCTTTCTGTGGCGTCTCTCTCTCTCTCTCTGTCCTTTCTGTGGCATCTCTCTTCCCCCCTTCCCCCTTAGTGTCTTTCACCCCCTCCCCTCCCCCTGTAGTGTCTTTCACCCCTTCTCCCTGTAGTCTTTCACACCCTCCTCTCCCCCTGTAGAGTCTTTCACCCCCCCTTCCCCCTCTAGTGTCTTTCACCCCCTTCCCCCTGTAGTGTATTTTACCCCCCTTCTCCCTATAGTGTCTTTCACCCCCCCCCCGTAGTGTCTTTCACACCCTCCTCTCCCCCTGTAGAGTCTTTCACCCCCTTCCCCCTGTAGTGTCTTTTACCCCCTTCTCCCTATAGTGTCTTTCACCCCCCCTGTAGTGTCTTTCACCCCCCCCTGTAGTGTCTTTCACACCCTCCTCTCCCCCTGTAGAGTCTTTCACCCCCTTCTCCCTATAGAGTCTTTCACCCCCTTCTCCCTATAGTGTCTTTCACCCCCCCCCCGTAGTGTCTTTCACACACCCCCCCTGTAGTGTCTTTTACCCCCTCCCCCTGTAGTGTCTTTCACCCCCTTCCCCCTGTATGTCTCACTCACCTTGCTTTCTCTGCTTCCCATCGCGCCGCCGGAACTGCTGCTGCAGCATCCGGCGGCAGCAGGCGAACTTCTTAAAGCGGCGACGGCCGCCGAATTGCTTAAAGTGGCGGTGCCACTTTAAGCAATTCGGCGGCCGTCGCCGCTTTAAGAAATTCGCCTGCTGCGGCCGGATGCTGCAGCAGCCGAATTCTTCAATTTTAGTGGCCGAGGCGGCCCCGGGGCAGGCGGCCCACCGGGATTTTTCCCGGTATCCCGGTGGGCCAGTCCGGCCCTGGGTGGACATGATGTTTAGCAATCAGATCAGCTCTGACCCAGAATGAAGGAAGATATTACCCAAGATTCCGCACAGCATGTCTGTGCTCTAATAGAGTTATAGGCAAGTAAGGATGGCTTAGCAAGATACTTTATTTTGTATTCTTTCATGAATACATTTCTATTCAATATATTGTGACAAACCACCTCCTTTACATTTAGGATTTTGCCACCGATCTTGCAATAAACCACAGCCTTCTAGGGTATACAAAGTCCAGGACACATTCAGTTCGGTTTTCCTTTTCTTTATTTGGTAGGAAAACAGCTGCTTCAAATAATAATAAACAAAAACAAAAATTCCTTGCTCTTACTTGAGCTCTTACTAGACAGAAATTACTATCTATAATTGGGTGGCTTTCCCACTTACCAATTTCTTCAAAAAACAAAAACAGCTTTGCAATAAACAGAAGTATTGTTCTCTCTGTCTCAGCTCTCCTAGCTGACCTTTTTTTTCTTCCCCCTTGTAGCAGGCTGATCTCTTCTTTTAAAGGCCTGTCTGCTAATTGACCAGCTACAGGTGAGTGCCAATTAGGAAACTCTGTAGTTAAATCTAAATCCTGGTCTGTTACACAGCAACTAGTGCTGTTGGAGCATTGGCCCACCCTGCTCTCCAAATACTCCGCCCCAGGGACCCATACCGTGGTTTGCAGAGCATCAGCAAGGTATATTGCAAACTTTAACATCCCTCCCTGGGGCATTTAACTGAAAATTATCAGGTTGCTGTTTAGCAAATCAGGCCTGATGTATCTTCCATCAACCACGATTCCACTTTTTCGCTCACAATATCTACACTTGATTCAAACTTTCCATTATATATTTTTGTATAATTTTTTTGCCAACAGCTATTGGTATAGTGCATGATGACACAACTGCTGTTTTAATAAGGTTCTACATTTTTATTATATTATTTTAGATATACTTTTATGTATGAAAAGTTTTTTTAACATGGCTTTTATGTTATGTGTAGAGTTCAATCTCTCATTAATACATAGCAAATGGCTTTTGTTGAACAAGATGAAGCAAATTATGATTCGCTCCTGACAGAGCTTTTAAGAGAGACACTTCCCCCAATACAAATGTACTGGTAAGCTCCAATTTAATTACATTTTTTCTTCAACCATTGTGGTTCCACCCATTTTCCACGTGTTCTGCCCCGTTTTCACCCCTGGGCCATGCCCTATTACCTGGGAAATACAGACCTTTTGTCAGTTTTTGAACACTGTGATAAATCTTATGTCATGCACACCTTGAGACCCAGGTTGAGAGAAATATAATGCGTTATAAATATAATTCAGAAAAACCTACATATAATAATAAAAACACTTGTTTGATTATTATTTTTTTTTAATTCTTCCTTAATGGGCCATTACACTCATTCAGAGAAGGTTTCATTAATTCAATCTTTAATTTGCCTCCTTGAGCTCTTGCAAAGCGGGGTATACTGATTTTTGCGCAGTTTAAAGCAAGTTTTAGAAACATTGTCACTGACACTTTTGCTACCTCACACAGAAGTCGTGAGGTTTACCAGCATGCAATTGGTCTCTTCTTTCTCTCTGGTCCATCAATATGTGCATCTGTCTCGTTCTAATTTGTGTCATGTCATTTGTTGCAGGCTCAGAAAGACTATGGCTTCTGTGGCGGATAAATTAGAACATATTATAAAAACAAAAATCCAAATTATAATATAACTCATAGACAGTTTGTGGAAGGCAGAGATATTTGTTTATTTATTTTTTTTTATTTTTTGTTTATGTGACAGTTTGAGATTAATTAGCAATCCTCAATATGTGTAACATATCAACAGTATGGTAAGATACAAGAATGTTACAGTTATTACTAAAGACATGTTAAAAAGGCATCGAACCATTTTAATAGATAGTAACAAAAACAAACAATTTCATTAAAGTTTTCTACCATTCATTATACGTTTGGAGAACAGTATTATGATGTATAATTACATTCTGGACATCTGTAGTATTGAGATCTATAGTAAATATATGCATACAATTTACTGGAAGTTAATATAATGCATAAATGTACACATTGCTTTTAGTTTTATTAATTCAAATCCCATTTTTATTTTTCATTTTACTGGTATAACATCAGTGCATTAATATTTATTTCTTAAAGTGACACTCTAGATTTAAAGTATAACTGTCAGCCCTGTTATAATGTTTTCTAAATACATCCTCTAACCTCTATCTATTGCATATTGTCGTTACAAATGCCTATCTAAAATTTCAAGATGCCTTTCCGCCAAGCACTGTCATGATGCTCCTGCAGTTGGTTTGGAATTCTGATAATCTAATCCAAGCCTTTGGAAGTCTGGCCCCCAGGTGAGCGATATCGAGTGACATCACATGCATCGCACAGTTTGTATAGCTGTGACAGAGCTGCAGGGAGAGAACGCTCCCTGGTAGCCTTGCTTGATTAAACGGGAGGTTGTGTCACAGGTATACGAGCTGCGCATGCAGGGACATCATGGCAGCTTGCTGCAAAGGCTAACCCTACAAAAAAGGTAATATATCTTGAAATGTTAGTTAAGCATGTGTTATTTGTAAAAGGCACTATGCAATAGATAAGGGTTAGAGGATACACTTAGAAAGAAATCATTATAGGGCTGATAGTTGTCCTTTAAAGTAAATTGATTAATGCATATTAAAGCTTAACGTTTTTAAAAAATTCAAATAATAAAAAACAATGCAGTAATGCATTTCTTTTGTTTCTCCTAATGCTGTTGGGATACACACTACTGAAAATAAGATTTCTGCTTAAATGACTTAACGTGACTGTATCGCCTAAACATTGTTAGTTTTTTTATTTTTTATTTTCTTTTTCCCTTTTCTTTTCTTTTTTTTCCCCAGACACTCAGACTTCGAGTACACCATGATTTAAATTGTATTGGTGTCTCTTTCATTTATTTATGTCCTTCCTTTTCTCTTCCTCTTTTTCTTTTCTTCTCCTTTAAGTCATCCTTGTGTCCCGTTTCTCATAGATTAATTTACCAATAAATATGAATACAGGAATCACCAACCCTGGATTGTACCTATCAATATAAATAATAATTTATTTATTTATTTACATTGTTAGTTCTTTAAAAAAACGTTTCTGCACTCAAAGTAAAGGATAAAAAATAACTAGATATGGAGATGTAATCCATAAGCATACATGCCAATGTTTCTTTAGTGTGTCACGTGATATTTAGGGGGCGGAGTTACACCTTGCTGTGCGTGACGTCATGCGGAACAATGACCCATGATGTAGAACAACGACCCATCAAATTCACAGCAAGATTACTAAGCCCATTGGCCCGAAGCTCGGATAGATTCATGGTACATTGGGGTCATTACGGGAGCTGAATTTCAAGCTACACACTATGCACCGAAGTAACCCTGGAAGAACACAGAAATACACCAAACTGGGGAGCATAAAAATCTAAATTCTAAAGGGAAAAGCCAATTAGTGTAGCTAATATATTAGTAAATACAACCACAAAAAAAACTTAGAGCTAAAACATATCATAGTGTAGTGAGGTGTAGTGTTTGGTTAGTCCATTATCAGTTTTTATCCCTGATTGTTCAAATACATGGCCAGGAGAACAAACCCAGTGGGTAAGGAATACTTGTTTATGTGCATATATTATTTTTAAGTATATTGATATGTGTTCTTAGACCATGTCTGTTTTGTCCATGTGACCAGCTTTTTATTGACTTATAGTGGCACTGGACTATTTTTTGCCTGTTTTATTTGTATTTACATCTTATTGCCCTTTTTTCTTAATGTAACATTTAATAAATTTATACTTTATTTATTACATACTTCCGTCTCAAGAGTTTACTTTACTTATTCCTCAGCTCTATCTCTGTGTTATGTTGTAATCATATTATAGTTTGCAACTGTCCCCAATTTGCTGGGACAACAGAGTTTTTCCCGGAGTCCTGTCCCATCAAATCTGGGTCTCTAATGGCTTGCCGCTGCCAGTGAAGTGTGATCACTGAAGAATTGATCTCCAGACACCCTTTACATGTTTTCCTCTTGAAGGGTTACAAAACCTTGCACGCCGTAAATCTGCATCACATAACCCTGCCCTTTCTTGGCCCCGCCCCCTCAGGACCCAAATGTCAAAATGGTCAGATATGACTTATAGTTATATTGCAAAACTCCCAATTTAAAAAGCCTTGAACGCCCAAGATAACAAACAATCACGTATTTTATGTACACTTTAAACAAATGTCCACATATCAGTGTATTCCTTTCCGATTTGGACAGCTATGTCAGTGTATGGATCCGTAACCTTTTATACAAGTATATGGAATGAGACAGACAATTTGGTTTCAGATTTATAGTCCGCTTTGAGGTGCCTCTTCCAGTGAGTTAAGATTTTGTGCTTTGTTTTTGTTTTTTTGTTATGACTTCTTTGCTGAGCTGCTCGTCTGCTGTCTGACTTATGTACCCACTAAGGTATTGCTTTGTTTAAGACCTCTAGCATAATCCATCGAGAGACAAATGCTTAGTTCACCACCTGTGTACTATTTGTTATAAAAACAACATCAGAAAAAATCTCCTCTCGCGAAAGCTTGGCTAAATTTTATTTTGACAGCTTTCATAGCGCTGTGTGTTGACAATACTGTAAAAGCAGCACTTAAAACCATGAGACATCAAAAATCCTTAAACATTTGAAGTTTTTAATCTCTTTAGTTCTGAATAAGCCAGCAGAGATCCAAATTACAGTGCTCCAAAAAGTTGGTAGTTATATAGGGAATTATCACAGAGTATTTTTATTTGTACTATACTTTATTGTGTTTGTAAAATGATTACTGTTAAAAACATACATACTTGATCCTCCCTTATAAAAAACGTTTCATTTTCTGGGAAAAGATGAACTTGTCGACTGGGCTTGTGTGTGTGTTATCTAAGCACTTAGAGGGGCATGTACTAAAAAAAAAAAAAACTCAAATATATTTTATGTGCAAAAATAATTTTGCGCTTTGCTCCTATTGCAATGTACTAAACATTTAACACTCAAATAGTACATACGAGCAAATTGTGCATAAAAACGGGCATAATGGAGAATAAAAACATGCAAATTTTGCAAATATTTTTCTACCTCTTTTGATAGCACTTGCTAAAAGCTGGTGTAATTTTCACACGCAAATAAACATTATTTTTCAGAAAATATACGCAAAACTCGTTAGCGTGCGAAATATAATCACAATATATTAGCGCAACCGGAAAATGCGCGCTAAATAAAAATAAACAGAAGAGGCGCAAATCAGGGAAAACAAGCGCACAATGTTACAAATAGTCGCAAATTGCTCCTTACTCATGTTTTACCTATTTTTTTCCCACACTGCACTTGTTTAGTACAGGACCCCCTTAAAGTGCAAAAATTGCAGGGTGATAACTTTAAAAATATATAACTTTTCATGTATTTACCACTAAACTGCAAGCAAATGTATATTCAGCCAACCCAGAATATTCTTCCATTTCAATGAGTTACAAAGATTGCCCCCCACGCCCGAGAGGTTTGTATATCATTGACACCCCTGTTGTGTAGTATGGTCCATGGTGAGATATGATTGGCTGCTCTATTCTGGCCTGGGAAATGTCTAAATAGGTCTGCTACTGGAGATTAACTCCAAACTTGTGCTTTTGTTCATCATGTAGGGCTTATTAAAACTTATATTGGCTGCGGAAGGGTTACTGCCATTGAGTAAAAGGTAATTCATGAGCAGTTCCTGTTTAGCCATTGTACTTTTGTCATCATCACCTGCAACTCTGTGAGATATCTTGTGCTAGCCTACACCGCACATCCAAAGGGGCCCCTGAAAGATAATGTCAATGTTATCTTCCTAAGGCTGCAAAGGGAGAGAGATGCTGGATTCATACAAATATCTGCTAAATATACATGAAAATGTAAATAGGGAGAACTCTGCAGGACCCATCTTAGATGTTGACATATTTTTTTTCTGATTTAAGTTCAAGTTTACTTTATAATGACTATGTATCTATATTCATGATTTGTATCCAGTGGTAGGCACCAGTGGTAGGACAATTTAATTATTTTTTTAAGAACGTCCAGAGACTGTGCCACCACTACCGAGGTTCTTGTACAAACACACTGCCCATCCTTGCTTGCGATGGACAATTTAATGATGTTCAATGGACCTACACAGACCTTGCCTCATCCACTGGTGTTTTTGTACGGTCAACCATCGCTGTTTGTATATTTCTTGACCAGCTGCCCAATGGGCATTTGTACAATGTCGATAATGATCTAGCCAGTCTTCTCTAGAGTACAACATTGTCACAACAATACTTATATACAATAAAATAAGAATGCCACAGAGCACAGCTATATTTTGTATTATATTACACTGGAAAATATTTGAAAATGAATTTTTCATTGGAAAATTAAAAACGTATTAGATACATAAGACGATACGTATAGGATTAGTATCATTTCAAAAAAATCCCAGTAAGAAGTGGTGGGGAAAAATATAAATCTTTGAAAGCTTTTGATCATTTCCAAGGAAAGCAATTCCATTCGTATATTGTCAGTAACAATAAGAATGACGGTTCCTTTAAAAGGTCAGTTAATGGAATGTATATTGTGTATGTTACAAATCTAGAATGCCTCTTTGATTTTGTGGACAGGTCATGTAGGAGCATGAGGCAAGAATTTGTAGTTCGACTAGTTCATTTACTGAATCTACCCCAGGCCACCACTCAGCTACAGTTAAATTCACTGAGATATTTCAAATGTCATCTTCATCAAGTTTCTTTGAAAATAATTTGCTGCCGAACCTTTAGCATCTTCTTTAGCTAGGAATTAAAATCTAGGTCTTATCTTTTGATTCAAGCAAGATGTACAGCCAATGTGAAGAAGAGACACTACCACAATTGTTTTCGTGGACAAATTAGCTGGGACATTTCATTTTTAATAATAAAAACCAATCATGTTTTAGTGATATTCTCCCAGTGGGACTCAAAGCACTTTTTTTTTTTTTAGCTCAAGCTCTGGGAATAAACCAAATCAGTGGCTACATGTTAGAGGTTATTATCCAATCAATGGTACCCATTTACTGAGCTTGGAAGGATGATTAGCTGAGTTGACCCTGCTGGGATGTGAACCTGTGAACTTGAGGTTTGAAGAGGCTCTGCAGTCAGGGCATTTACCAATTGATCTCATCAGCCTTTTGTTGATTGTGTCACTTTAAGATCTTTTTCTCCACAATATTCTGTAGCAATATGAAGATCATGTTTAATTCAGTAGGAGCTTCAGTACATGGATGTATATGCATTCACCATCTTGTCTCACCACTTGCTTTATACCAAGATCATATTGCAGTTAGATTGGATGAATGTGCTTACAGAGCAATCCTCCTTACATGGGGGAAGCATTAGTACAAGGACACTAGCGTGCGTGGCAAGGTCTGTGTGATGGTCCATAGACGGTTCATCAAACTGTCCATGACAAAGCCCAGTAAATGTCCAGCATGATTCGCATGGTGCCTACTCCAGTAAAGATTTGCTATATTGATTTAAAAAGATGTGGTTCCAAATGAATTGCAAGCGAACTGCCTAAACAAGGCATCAATGGCAGAGCTGGAGCATTTTTCCAACTGCATTGACATCTGTTTTAAAACCATGCAGGATGAAAGCCACAATACAAGATCTGATTCCTTTTTTTTTTTTTTTTTTTACTTAGCAAGAGTGAAAGAGACCTAAGCACAAGCCACTTGAGTGCACCTCTCCATCTGAAAGGGTAGTGGATGTATGGAATAGCCTTCCAGCGGAAGTGCTAGAGGTAAACACAGTGAAGGAGTTTAAGCATGCGTGGGATAGACACAAGACTATCCTAGCTATAAGATAGGGTACTGGGGACCATTAAAATGATTTCGAAAATTGGGCAGACTAGATGGACCGAATAATTCTTATCTGCCGGTGACACTTTCCATGTTTCTATCTGTCCACAGTACTGATGATTTAATAAAGATGCTCATTAGTACACCCCAAGTTGAAGTTATCCAGAATTAACCATGCTTGATGTCCAACTTTGTGGGTTAAGTTTGATCTTTCTAATAAACATCTTCCGTTTACTTCAATTCGCCAAGATGCTGGACAGCAAGTCCCTTTAGCTACACTAAGAACCGCTACCTCTGTATAAAAACCCTACTACAATAACAAATAATTGGATGGAAAGCAAGAACCGTTTGGACGATCTAGTTTGTCCATTATTTACCTCCTGTAAAACGTATTTAATCCTTGACCCTGTTTTATTTCCAGAACAGCTTGTAAGCATTTATGTGTAGTGCAATATCCATATAATAATCTTTTATTGAATGAAATTCATGTGCGTTATCACAGAGCATCTTAACAATGTATCTACAACAATATCAAGTCTCAATAGAGATCAATTGTTATTTGTAGCGAAAACTAGCGTGGAATTAAAAGCTGGATGTTGTAATTCATTGAAATGGGACTGTAAGCATTGTCTTTCGTACGAGGACGTATTTCTCCTAGTAAGATAGCACAATAAACTCTCCGTAAATGTTCTGTACTCTCGAGCTGCAGTTTTCTATTTCCATGGCAAATGCCCTTTTATGTTAAGGGAAAAGCATTTTTTCCCCCGGCATTTCTATTGTCAGTTTGCAATCTATTGTTTATCAGCAAAGACTGCGGGGAATTGAATTTATCAAAAGGGTCATTCCTACAAATGTGTAAAAAAAAATAGATATAATATAAACATTTCACTTTCCAGGCCATTTACTAGTAAACTGTATAATATCCAGAGTCCTTTCTCATGTACCATTGTCCTGTGCTTGGCTCTACCAGAAACCAGGCAATTACATTATTTACAAAATGCCAACACGGTATACAGCGCTTTATCCAGAGAATAAAGGGGTTCGCAGTCAGAGTGAGACTGATCCTTCCTAACTATTCACATTGCCATTTGCAATTTCTTTCCTCCCTCCCATCTTATATGATTGACACAAATACATACCACTAGGAATGTCAGACTGTTTCTTTAAAAAAATATATATTTTTTTTTTTAATGGGATAACGTTTCACTTTGAGGAAATGATGTAAAAGAGAGAGAAACAAACTTTTATATTAAAAAGAAATATATGTTTGGGCTTAGTCCCTCTTTAACTGACATCTAGGGAAAGTAAGGAACAAGAGACATGTTGTAAGGACACTGGAAGAAGGTGGAACCTTGATGCAGAGAAGGTACTGGGTATAACAATGGGTATATAACAAAAGAACAGAATTCTTCTGCCTGAAGGAAATTCACCTCCAGGTTTTATTCCCCTAGATCTTTTGTACTCTGTCAGTTACTAAAACACTGAAAAATACAACAGGATAACAGAAACCAAGGCAAAGGTACACAAGGATCACAATGATTCAGTTAACACAGACACCAAATACATGGAATTAATCTATATTTCATAGATAGAAACATAGAATGTGTCGGCAGATAAGAACCATTCGGCTCATCTAGTCTGCTCAATTTTTCGGAATAATTTTAATTATTTCCTGGCCTTATCTTATAACTAGGATAGCTTTATACTTATCTTGCTTAAACTCCTTCACTGTATTAACCTCTGCCATTTCTGCTGAAAAGCTATTCCATGTATCCACTTCTCTCTCAGTAATATAATGCTTCCTTGATATTACTTTCAAACCATTGGCCCTATAATTTAAGACTATGTGCTCTTATTGTGGTGGCTTTTCTTCTTGTAAAAAGCTGACCAGCAGGCAAATAACTTATTATAGAGAGAGAGATAGACAGATGGATAGACAAACAATAAAACAGACAAATAGTCAAACATAGAATGATAGATAGACAGATAGATAGATAGATAGATAGATAGATAGATAGATAGATAGATGAGAGAAAAACTAAATAGAGACAGGCAGAGAGAAAAAAACAGACATTCAGCTACATAGACAGACAGACAGACATACAACCAAACAGCTAGATATAGAAAAATGATACAAATAGTTAGAGTGGGAAAGAGATAAAGACAGGAAGAGGGAGAGAGATAGCTAGACAACTAGATATAAAAAAGAAAAACTTACAGATAAGTCAAATACATTGAAAAACAAACAAAAAACAGAAAAACAGATAGAATCCATGCCTCAAAGATCCATTACAGAGTGAAAACATGTATGACTAAGTATGTATTTATTAACCTAATAAGGGGACCTGGAACCCCCTCGCTAACAGCCGGAGGATGTCTCCCAATGCGCGCAGACATCCCCTGCTGCCACCCGGCACGACCGCCGGGACTTCTATGATGAAACCGGGTCCTTCCGGATTCATCATAAAAGTCCCGGCGGAAGTGCCGGGCAGCAGCGGAGGATGTCTGCGCGTATCGTGCAGACATCCCCCGGCTGCATCCACTGGAGACCAGGGAGATTTGGGCAGCCGGGAGATGTCTCCGTCATAATGGACAGAAGTGTCGGGCAGCATGGAGGATGTCTGCACGTCCCCCCCGGCTGCCCCCACTAGCCACCAGGGAGATACAAGGTGAGGTGGGGGGGGGGAGGGAGAGAGACACACAAGGGAAGGGAGGGGGGCAGAGAGACACACAAGGGGAGGGGGGAGAGAGACACACAAGGGGAGGGAGGGGGCAGAGAGACACACAAGGGGAGGGAGGCAGAGAGACACACAAGGGGAGGGGGGAGAGTGACACACAAGGGGGGAGGGGGGGAGAGAGACACAAGCGGAGGGAGGGTGGAGAGAGACACACAAGGTGAGGGGGAGAGAGAGACACAAGTGAAGGGGGAGGGAGAGACACACACACAAGGTGAGGGGGAGAGAGAGACAAAAGTTTGGGGGGAGGGAGAGAATGAGGAGGAGAGAGATTGGGGGGACAGACAGAGACAACACTAAGGGGGGAGAGAGAGACAATGCACGGGGGAGAGAGAGGCAGCATTGGCACATAAAAGGAAATAAAAACAAGAAATGCATTTTTTTTTATATCATAATTTTTATTAAATATTAAAAAGCAATTTACATGTGAATATATACAAGTTAAACTTTTTTCCTATAGGGTAGTCTTATATTAAGGGTTTTAGTTTTTTTTTCCTAAAGGAATATCCAAAGTTTGGGGGGTTATCTTATAATCAGGGTCATCTTATATTCGAGCAAATATGGTATTTAACAAGGGCTGGTAGGAAATGCATAAAGTACTGCTCAGAAAATTTGCTATAGGTTTTATTTTTTCCAAAAATTCTAAAAAAAAAAAATGCTATTTTAAAACTCACTACTATACGTCAAAGTTCAAAAGCTCAAGAAAAAGCAATGTTCTTATCAATTTTATTTTTTTTCTAAATAGATAGCAGGTGTTGACTCTATCACAAAAAAAAAAACAGGTTTGAAAAAAGTGAGAGATAAATGTAATAAAGTACTTTTCATGACTAAGGTGTCAATGAATTGAGAATACATGGGGTGTGATGTAAATACTCGCTTTCAAGCAGATGCTTGTGAGATGATGTTAGTTCTTGACTTGGAGCAAGGATGAGAAATGTGTAAACACAGGTGTTTTTTCGTTTAGAATTGTATAAACTTCCCCACATTTGGTGTTGAACTGTTTTCTGAAGGATGATTCATGACGTGTTTTTTTGTTTGTTTTATTTTGTTGCTGAACTATGAGATTTTCATTTTATAATATCGTCTAAGTTAGCAAAATAAATTATGGCTGTATCAATATGTAAAAAGATCAGGTGCTCATTTCAAATATTGGATTTTAGAGCTACCTTGCGCCCTTGAACTTTTTTTTTTAAATATAGTCCAATATAGTTTAATAAGCCCATCAATCCAAATGTTCTTGGGATTTATTAGGAGATTGTGACGGTAAACATATAAGATAAGACAGAAAATGACAAACATTATAATGCAAGTCAATATACCAAATGTTACACAAGGCTGCAGAGAGTATAAAGTCCTCTAGGTCAGCAAAGAAATGATCATGTTCCCCTAAACTGAAAAAAAAAATGTTGGGCAGTTAGAGAAGGGCAATTATTTTTTTGTTAGCTGGGGCTTGTTTGTCCAGACAGAGGGGATCATGAGAGCAGCTGCCCAGGGTCCATATAGAGTAAATTGGGGGGAAAGAGAAGGTATCATACAACAGTATTTCTTGTATCATCAGCTACGTTCATGATGCACAGATATTTTGTAAATACAGCTGGGACTGAGGAGAGGGAGCCCACTGTTGAAAGCTCTGTCCAGAGGCCTTATAGAGTAACTAGGACTTAAAGCTTTGTGATGCTACAGAGTAAATTATAACATTTGTCCCCAGAAGTTTCAACAAATACATACACAAAAAAAAACCCATAATAAAGTGACAGGAAATCTCCATCATGATTCTATTCAATACTTCACCAAAGATCACCATGTAGCACAGGAGAAGTTCTCTTTCTTAGTGGACAAAGGCAACAGGATAAACAGCAGCAAATTTCACGATCAAACAAAGAATGTTATCGGAGTTCTCTGTCAGTGTAAAGTTACCACAGGAACGAAATGCTGGATCCCTGAAATTGAAGGGATGAAGTATCTAAAATAATGTCATTTTATTAATGTCCGTGGAAGGTAAGATACAGAGTAGCAAAGGAGGATAGGGGAAGACTAAAAGCGTCAACCTAGAGGCTTTATCGCTTCAGATCCGGTAGTTTCTTTCCTGTGATTTATCCAGCTGTGAACCGGCTGTTTATGCTACAGAGGAAGCTTTACACACACTGGTTATATATCTGGGGACGTGCGCTTACTGTATGTTTCTCTCAGTGTAAAGTTACATATCGGCCAGTGATGTAGAAATATCAGTCGCTTAATCATAGCTTATGTGAGCTACTGTTCTAATCAGCCAATCTAATCACTTGATAAAGCCTTGTGTAAATGGGAAACGCGTTGTGTAGAAGATACAGAGATACCTTTACTGGTGAGCCTTGAGAGCCTACTTGACCTTTTTTTAATGTTTTTTTTTATAGTACTACCTATGTATTTCCATTTCCTGTTTGTTTCCTTGTTGGAGCTCTATAGAAACACTGATACCTAAAAGGTCTAATCAAGAGCAAGTTCTACTAAGGAAAATGTGAGTGAAATACCTCTGTGTATGTCTATTCATCTGTATTAGAGTTACAGTATTGCACTACAGGAGTTCTCACTATCCCGACTGGTATATAATACATATTGTGTGATAGTGTTGGTTAGCACACTGGTTCTTTTTCTGCACATTGGTTTAATTACTAGTTGAACGACTACAGGGTCTACGCAACAAAGAGAAAACTACAGGAAACTGAGATGGGAATTTCAAAGTTTAGGCAAAAATAGCCAAGTTGGAAAACTTCTCCCATATCTGCATATTTTATTTTTTTTATACCCCTTTCTTGTAGTGTAGAACAGTATTTTATTGTCTAAAGGCCTACGTGGTTGAGTTAAAACCTCAATGAAAATGTTTATCTTAGATTGAAAAGGTTACCTGTATACTTACATTACCTTGAAAAAGACGCACCTGCCATTATTTTGGTGAAAGAAATGTAGTACTTTTCACATTGTAATGCCATGAATCACATTGCTTCCCAAGGAACAATGAGAAACAAAGTGTTTGGACTTACTAAACATGTAAAAACACATTCTGTTGCAAGAAACCTCATGGAATAGTTATTCTACCCACACAATATTTCTTACAATTGGCCTGATGCCAAGCGTTTCTAGAGAGACTGATCCATCTGATGTCATCAGACACAAAAAAATGGTGGGCTAAAGTGTCTGGTGAATTTCTGAGGGCAACCTACACTTACAAACGTTAATATTGTATCTTTTTGTCAGTCCAAATAACCATTTGATGACATCAATACCAAGTTTTGAAATTCTGCCACACAACGGCAACTGGTATGTTAAGTATTTTCTAGTTTCTCTTTTTTTTGTTTAAAAAAGTATTTTAGCATAAGATTCTGTTTAAAGATCATTAAGAAAAAGTGAAGAAGGAGAGTGAAAGAATGAAAGACAATTAATGATACCATCTTACATGCACAGCATTAAGATATGGGTACATTTAGAAAGAGGTAGTAAGGGAGCATCAAAAAGTATTTTAAAGGAACACTCCCACCAAAAAATGGAAATGGTTTATTTTTTTCATTTTGCATTGTTGATTTATTATATGTTTTTTGTTTTTGTTATGTGAGTTTATTTTATGAAATATTTGACTAAACAAGTGTTTTTGGGTGCCACCCCAAGTTACATTTCAGCACTAGTATCTCACTTTATGGCTGGGGACACAGAATGCATTCTACAGGTAAGAATGTGTACACAGCCGCCTAGTCATGTCCCCATGCCCTCATCATGCAGGTTTTGGCCACAGTTGCTGGAAGATTTTGGAGACTGTTACATCATGGCTAAAATTCTCAAAATGGATGCTGGAGACAGACACCTTATTTTATTTTTACTTTTATATTCAATTAATTCAAACATAGAGAAAAAAAAAAAACAGTGGCATATGTCTTATATATGTGTTTGTTTAAAATGCACAGGTAATCTAGTTACATCTTATGTAAGTGGTAGTGTCCCCTTAAAGGCACTCTGTCATCATTGGAGCTTTGCAAAAGCAATATAGATAGACATAGGTAGTACAGTGCAAGAAGTAAAAGAAGAGCCATACATACATTATGCTGAAATAAGCATGTGAGCAGCCAAATTCCTGGGAGGATACATGCAGGGCAGAGTTAGGATGTTGGTTTTAAACTGCAATCTGATCTACCAGATTGAGGAAATAGTGATTTGCTCAAGTGCACTCTGAAGAGAGCTCACTGTGTTTCAAGCATCAATTGTTTTGTTTGGGGGTGGGTTATGGAATCAAGACAGTATAAGCACTGAATGCACTAAAGTGGATATAATGTGGAGGTCTGAGTAGCATCACAGTTGTAACCTGCAGTATGAGTAAATTAATAGCTTGTCAAACATAGTAATACTCCAAGGTGGCAGCGCAAGGTACAAATGCACTTTGAAAACAACCAGCACATTCCCATTAAAAATAACATTTAAAAATTCTAACGATTTGCTAATGCATAAGTTGTGGGTTGGTCACTACCACTTCATGGCCCTTTGAGGAGCTGGTATTCCCCATTCATGTTTAGTCCACATGGCACAATCCCAGAATAATAGAACTGACAAAGCAGCACATGCGCCATGGGCTAATAAATATTAGCATCTCATAAAACACAGGCAAACTTAGCCCCAGCCCGTACTGGGACCTAATTACTCACTCACTCTAGCCAAATAAATAGTAACGTCAAATCTTCAGTAGATTAAGCAGTACATAACCTCCAATATCTTCAGCATGTCAAAAAACTGATTGGAATATGTCAAAATTAGCATATCATATCAAACTTTCTTATTGGTGGATGCAACTATGCAAATTAATGACATTATTTAATTAATATTTTTTGCCTGAAAATAGATTACTTACAGTATTTGTATCAATGTTAAAATCAATGTTTCAATTCAGTATTTTCTTCATTGCCTACACATCTGCTGTGTGTTAGGCGACAGAGTCCCTTTAATGCCTTTGCAACCAAATTCATAAAACATCCAAGGGCGACAATTGCCCTTTAATAAAAAAAAATGTGACGTCATCAAAAAGTGGAGGTTAAACAGTCAAACTTTCATTTGCCAAAACAACACAAATGATACAGTTTAATATGCTCTTTGCCATATATTGTTTAATTATTTGGCTCTTCAGTATTATGTGGCATTTCAGGCTATGAGCAGAGGTCACAGAATAACAAAAATATTTTTACTCTCCTTATACTGACCTTTGAAAGGGACTCTGTCAACTTAAATATTGCTTATACTGCAAATGTAAATAATGAAAATATGGAAAACTGATCTACACATTGTGTGAGCAGAATTGCAATCGGATGCATAAAATAAGAGAACTATTTATTTTACCCCAACTCTAACCTGGCGTAATGTATGCAACTGGGTTTAAAATAATAAGTTAACCATAATCCTTGCCCCTATCTCTAATGCCCCCTGGGCTCATCGTCCAGATTTCATACAGTTGTCGCCATATACAAATATGCCAAGATGCTCACGCATGCGTGATGGCCATAGTCTGCATTTCCTTCAAGTCAGCCAATAGGTGATTTGAGTGATTACGCTTATGCGCAACTCACTTGATGGTAAGGTCTGGATCCCCATGGGGGAAATGTCAGAACACCGGCATGCTTGCTGCTAATACACAGTGCTTGGTACTGTGCACAGGCAGTAGTGCATTTAAACTATAGTGTTAGAACTTCTTACTTATTTAATTTTTATCTCCAAAAGATTCAAATGTTATTTCTTAAGAAACATTTCTAAACTATATTTTACTTCGCTTTAACCTTTTAGTGTAAGTGTTTTTTTATTATTTTTTTACCCTACTCTTTTTCTAGTATAAAATGAATATTTAGTAGCTGGAAACTTGTTATATAACGTGTTACTGAACATCTAATGCAAAAGCAATATATCACAAGGAACAATGAAAAACAAATGTTTAATTTTTTTTTCTTAAGGGGTTTTTCAGTCCAAAACCTCATGGAACAGTCATTCTACCCACACAATCTTTCTTGCAATGGGCCTGCTGCCAAGCCCCTCTAGAGAGACTGATCCATCTGTTTTTCTAAAAGTGAGGTGGGCAAAGGGGCCTGGAAGGTGTCTAAGGTCAAACTAAATTTACAAATGTTAATATTGTTTTCTCCTCAGTATAAGCATTAGACATTATTACAAAACATGGATACATTTAATCAGAAATTGGATGTAGTTTTTTGTTTGTTTGTTTCATAAGCAACATTCTGAGTTCTAAGTAGTCGAAGGCCTTAGGTATAAACTGCTAGTAGATTAACAAGAAACACTAAAATAACATATATTATATTTAGCCTGTAGCAGTGTTGAAGGGTTATATCATTGTATTGTTTGTTGTAGATACATAATAGCAATTTGTATGTTGCCCTGTGGCTACGTTCAAACTCACTTCCAGCAGTATGAGGATGGGCTGAAATAGATTTCCAACAACGTCAGACCTAAGATTAAATGGCAACTAAACTTCTAACATATTAGTACAAGTGAAAATGAGTTTACTCTAGTATGTGAATAAACTGGTATGATAGTACATGCCAGTCTATTCTCGGACCGGCAGCTGTAATGAATGGGAAGTAGGCAGCGAGAGACTCTCGCTTTTACATGGGATCAGCAGAGAGAGAGAGAGAGAGAGACTCCCCACTACATTCAGGTTCTCAGCTTGAGGGTCCGGCAGCTTAGCCATTATACCACAGCCTTAGGCAATACTTTATCTCTGCCTATGCATTTGCCCTAATTATTCATCCCATGGTACTTTTCACATGACCTTGTTTGCCATCCTGTGTTTTGGTTTCCTGACCCAGCCTGGCACTTCGCTGATCTGTTTTCTCCTGTATTCCGCTTTTTGCTTCCATTTGACCATTCTCCTATCTGCTCCACTTGGTTTTGGGGATTTCTCAGAGTTTCAGTTGGGTCTTCAGCAAGACCGATGGCTGCTTGCATCCTGAGGCTCAACCCCTTGGTAAAGGTAGGCAAATACCCCACCTCTTTAGAGTTTGTTCTAATATCTGTGTGTTTCAATCTCTGCTCTTGGGTTATGGTTCTGCACAGTAGGAGGTGTTTCTGGAAGCAGTCAATCAACAGTATAGACAGATAGATCCCGGAATATGAAAAATAAAATAAAGTTGGCTCCCCAGATATAATGTGGTATAACAATGTTGTCCTATACTATAAAAACACAATACAATTTACTCCACATCAGGTATGGGTAAACAGGAAAAAGCTCATATAGAACCCTAACACATCTTATGCGTACTGGCACTTAATCATAGGTGATTTTCTTTTCCAAAACAGGCTAATTTATTCTATAATACTCTACCAATGTTAAAGGTTTCTAGTATTCAAAGATTTATTATGACGCATTTTGAAGCACATTCATTAAATTTTGGGGGGTTTTTGAGACTAAGTCAAACTCAGCACCTGGGTTCGAATCGTCCCCATTAAAAATAATGGGAGGCAAAATAATCAAAGATATTTTTCAGTCTAAGTCAAACCCAGGTGCCGAACTTGACTTAGTCTCAAACATAGCTTTGATCATTGCACCTCCGATTATTTTCAGCGAGGGAAGATTCAATCCCGGGTGCTCAATAAGACTTAAGTCTCAAAATGAAAGTCGAATTTTAGTGAATAGACCCAATAGAGACGCACAGCATACAGTTAATCCATAGCCCGTTTGTAGGGACATGTTGTCCAGTTTTGTGTTTCGGAGCTCTCTGTGTTTCACAGTTATTGAAATAGCTGAGACCTGAGAGGTCACTTTCCCTAAACGAGCAATATGAAGGTTGTTGAATGTTTCATGACACCGTATTATTTGTGATTACTCCTGGACATAAATCCAGACGGTATTATGTTATTGGAGAGGATCAAAACCAATGTTTAGGTTAGGGTCACTAAAGCAGTTTTCACATCTTCTATACGCTTGTAGTCTCTCCTTAACATTACTTTATATCACATTAACATTTATTTATATGGAGTCCTAAATACAATGGTGCTTTGGTCTCAACAATAACACAAGACTCTACCCTAGTCTTGCCCATCAGTAAGTCTCCGTATATGTGGATGCATATTCTCTTGACTTATTTGTAATTGCATTATCTATGTAGCTGGTGCATATTTTGGTGTTGGTTCGTTGACATTTGCCTGTGTTATTGGTATATTTTTTTTATATAGTTGTTCTAAAGAAAATGTATATATTTTGCACTCTATATGGTGCACTGCTTCACGAGGTAGAAAGACCTGCTCACAAGCCTAAAATCGAGACAATGGGGAAACAGCCAGATGAGTGGGGCTGTTTTAGGTGGCTAGGGTGGCAGAGAAAGGCTGTTACGGGACATGTTGAGTGTATGTCTGGGCATTTTTTTCTGTGGTTCCCTGTTACGGCTCTGAAACCCAGATCAACTTAGACCAATTTCAGTAACTATTGGATTTGTGAGAAAAATTAAACACTCTTTATTTGTATCTATGTATGCAGGTATTAGTTTCATACTAATGGCTTCTAAAAAACAAACAAACAAAAGAAACAAGTTCTCTTTATTTGGAGCAAGTGGCACAGTTTGCAAGAACACTTCATCATGTGATCTGTTAGCCTAAAGTTATATTCTTTCATTATTATAACTGTAGGTGCTCTGATGCTGGCTTCAGTTGGATGCCATCCTGTTCACATATTTCTCATGGAGGCTGAAAATTAACAGCAATAATTTCAAGAGCAAAAAAAGTTTTTCTTGTTTTTTACGAAAAGTTCCGTGGGAATCTGTATACTCTTTGGAAGCCATTTTAAAAATATAAGTGAGGGCTTTCTACCCCATGAATAAGTCTGTTCCTATAGATTGGACCGACGCTCGTCGCATCCAGAAAGACGTCAGAAAGAGGGCGGCGTCCACGGCTTTAAGTACAGTGACTCTCCTACACCGGACTTCAGTCTTCTCCTGAGGAAGCCGCGACTGGAGGTCCGGCGAAACGCGTTGAGACAGAGACCCCGGTAGCTGCAGTTCTTCTACCCTGATCCTGATTTCTGCTCCTACCTCATCCAGGTTACGTTCTTGGTCCTGGACTTCTTCTGCATATGTTCGTTTACTTCTTGTGAGTTTGTTTTTAGCAGGGGCCATTAGTGCACTTACCATCCACCAGGTCCTGCACATTTTTGTTACTGTTTTTATCTTCCAGAATCCATTAAATACTCGTGAAGGAATCACGGCATTTTATGATTATCAAACACGTTGGTTTGTGAGTGCATTTATCACAATATTTATTATTGTGGTGTTCCACAGTATTGCACTATTATTATTTGTTTTCAATTTAAGGTACCACCATCCTGCGCCACTCTGCTTTTTTATATGTACACATATTTCTCATAACAGTAGGTTTGCTGTCCACTATTAATATTAGTCGTGGCTGATGGCAAAATTATAAATTGGATTTTTTTTTTTTTTATAAATATTTTCCCCCCTTTAGTTTCAAATGAATATTTCAAACAGGTTGTGTTTGATTTATTTTTAAGTGTACCATATGCAGGTTCTAACCACAACAACAAAACAAATGTTAAATATTTTTTACATACAAAGATTAATTTTATATTACAGGTACCATAGCAAAACTGACATTGTGTATGGACATTTTTAAGGACCTCATAGTGTGCATAACATTAAATCTAGGGCTGCAATGCCCCCTGCAGGCCGGGCCACTTTTTCTGATAGAATAAACATCATAATGTAAGTGTCCTAGTATTTGGTGTATCCCTTCTTATATCAGTGATATCTTCAAAACGTTATAGAAAGATCATATTAAAAAAAAATCATCATATAATTAAAAAATATCATATAATAAAAAGCTGGTAGAGGGGCAACGATTTAAAAGTAATATCAGGAAGTATTACTTTACTGAGAGGGTAGTGGATGTATGGAATAGCCTGCCAGCAGAAGTGGTAGAGGTAAACACAGTCAAGGATTTTAAGCATGCGTGGGATAGACACAAGGCTATCCTAGCTATAAGACCGGGAACGAGGGATAATAAAAGTACTCAAAAAAAAATGTGGGCAGACTAGTTGGACCGAATGGTTCTTATCTGCCAACACATTCTATGTTTCTATGGTATCCCAGCAAAACTGGGCCAATTTAATAATAGTTAAAACAAATTTGTAATTGGGCCCGCCTTAAACTAATTTTATTTGGCTTCTTACATATTTATTACAGCATGCTAGATCTTCAAAAATAGGAAAGTGCTACCTGACAGCAGTAAAATCAATATTGTTACTAATCCCAAGTAAGGAAAAAAAAAACCCACAAGTAAAATATTGAAATAAATAATAGATCAGAAAAAGAGGGATTTGTATTCTGTGACAGCTTTGCCTGGTACATTTATGATAAGCTACAATGTGCTTTACCTTATAATACAAGAAGATTATACTTTTCATCTTAGAAAGATACTGTGGGGGGAAAAAAAGACAGAATTCGCCATTATTCTCATTCCCCTGGACTCAGAGAAATCATGGCAATTGAAGTAGAAAATATGCATACCAATGCTTTTGGCCGCCCCCTTGGTGAGTTTCTTGTGTTATCAACGTTAAAAATGATTGGTATAGAGAGAAATGTAACTCTTATAGACCTATTTCCTATTATTTTCTGCCAAAAATGATTTCATTTAGCAAGACTCTTCGCCGAAGGGAAGAGAAACATGCTTTCAATATCTGAATAAATATTAATAATTTGAAAGTATGTTATACAATATTGCAAATAACACCTGAAGAAGAGTGTATCTAAACTATTTAGAGTCTACGGATGCATTAATCTGGATGCATTCAATGGATGCATTAATCTGTACCTTGATAGGCTAAAATTGATTTGGTATTAGATTATAGAGCACATCTCTCTATATAATGTCCAAGCAAATTTGATTGCAAATGTTTACATTTTGTTAATCAATTTAATTGTTTTAGCTTTACCCTCATGGCATAGGGGATAGAGTAATTAAGTTAGTAAACAAAATGAATGGAACACATGTTCTCACTCCCACCTATAAGAGTCTGCTCAATAAAGAGAGAATTGAGATGGGAATTTCAAACTTTAGGACAAAGTAGGCAAGTTGGAAGAATTCTCCAGTGCAGCCGACATGGAGGTATTACAGCAAGACCACCTGAGCTCTGTTAGCTAACGCCACTCATGCCACTGCAGGATGGACTAGGTCCATCCTATGTTGGGAATCGAGTTGCTTGTAGGTCATTCGTTGATTAGATTCCAGTTCTGCTAACTGCTGACTCAAATTAGCTTATTTAAGTCATTAAGCTAGGGGTTCACATACTTTTTCCAAGCCACACTGTGAAACAATACAATAATCTGTGTGTTATAACCGTATTTTCCGGCGTATAAGACGACTGGGCGTATAAGACGACCCCCCAACTAAGTCGTCTTATAAGCCGGAAAAATCGCATCTATATTTTAACTTTTTAGGTTAAAATATAAAGTTTGCCACCCTCCTCCCCCCTCCCCCTTCCCCAATCCCCAGTACTTACCTATTTTCTGCTCTGTCTCCCACTGTTAAGCCGGTCCGTGGCTGTGAGGGAAGCGTTGTGAGCTCCCCTCAGGCCGCGCGGTCAATAAAGTTTGTTTAAAAAAAAAAGTTAAAACAAACTTTATTGAAGCCGCGCGGCCTGAGGGGAGCTCACAACGCTTCCCTCACAGCCACGGACCGGCTTAACAGCGCGAGCGGAGACAGAGCAGAAAATAGGTAAGTAAATGCTAGTACCCGGCGTATAAGACAACCCCACAACTTTTGAGAAGATTTTCAGGGGTAAAAAATTCATCTTATACGCTGGAAAATATGGTAGTTCAAACAAATTGTATTTGCTCATTATTAAAAAAAAAGATTTTAAGACAAATGCATACATAAATGCTGGTTATTCCAAAGGGTTACGTTTTCCTTCCAATATAAATACAATACCTTATTTAGCACTCTTTGCTCCATTTAACGCTATTAGGGGGGCAGACATTTTGTTTAGAATCTTGGGTCAAATAAGTGAGATCTTCCTTCATCTGACCCAAGATGTCAGACAAAGCTATACAAAGCAAAGAAGGCACACCAAGGTACTTTATGTTTACATAAAGAATTTTATTTAAAATGTCTACACTTGAAGATGAAATCTTCCAATCAAACATAATTTTTTTGCCTGCTATGGTCCTGTAATATTATGTGCAGGGCAAGAAATACGTGGGTCATTCCCATAAATACTCATCATAGCAACTATTAATGTAGTTGAATTCATGTTACTACATTGATCGTTCTGCACTCAGAACACAACTTATATAGAAGTGTTCTATGAAAATGGCGGGAACGTGACCTAGGCACAATGGCCAATCAATTGAGAACATACCTCATGCTTGACTGTGCACTTTCCACCACAAAGAGCAATGGAAATATAAGAAAAAAAGCACTTTACATTGACGACAGGCAAAAAAATTAAATCACACGGATCTGCTATATAAATGCAAAATGGCAGAGGTTAGTCTCTCCTATTCTACAAATAGTGTTTTTTTGTATATGTAAGCAAAGTTATTGCCAACTCGTTTTTCTATACTATAGGAATTTCTGGCTTGAACCAATGAATATATCTCTCATTAACCCATCACGGCGGATGGTGCATTGGTCCTTAACGACCAAAGCACCTTCCGGAGTCTGTGTTCCTGGCTGCCAACCATGAAGTGATCGGGGCCAGGAACACACAAGCTCTGCTGACACACCATGATACTTTGTGACAAACCCAGAAGTTCGGTTTGAGCGTTCGCTACATTTCCTATATCAGACTGAGGCCACTCAAAGTGGCCTCAATTGACCTGCAAGTCCCTGCAGCAGGATCCGCACACAGCTCAATGCAGGGGGGGGGGGGGGGGGGCATGATGAGCTGTTTAATACAGGACGCTCTATGCCGTTCTACAAGCCTCTAGGCACTAAAAAGATGGACGGCATAGAACGTCCTACAAGTGTGAAGGGGTTAAATGCATGGAAAAACATAAGAGGGCTCTCTATTGCATGTATCAGTCTGTTCTTGTTCGTCTAGGTTAGCATGTAGTCCCCCACAATGCTCTGTACCTAGTGCTACGTAAATTGTTGGAACTATTTCAATAAATGTTAATGGAAAGTAATATTAGTGTCAAACTTTGTGTGTATTTGTGGGTTTTTTTAATCTAAAAAATGTCAAATCTTAAATGACAATTTTAATAAAGAAATATTTTGCAAACTATATATATTGTTATATTATTTTCTGTAGCATGACCTCTCCAAAAATGGATCATATCATGCCATGTCTACAAAATTACTTAAAAGGAGAAAAAAAAATCAAATCTTGAAATTGCTTGGAATTTTTTATGTATTTAAATGTATTGTTTCATGGCACATTGAAAACAGCGTTGTAAAAGCTTTGACTTTTTGAACCAGTCAAATAATTGAATTACATAGAAAGATAATTACATTAAAATGCTGTGTCTGCCCCTGTCTCTTTTTTTAAGCGGTATTTAGCCTGTATGTAAATTTTTATACTTATCCCTTGTGGGGGCGTGTGATGTCTCCAGAGGGGACGCGATTCGTTTGATGACTGATGGCAAGGGGCTGCGAGTCTAATGTCTGTGAAACGGGAAAGAGCAGATGTTTTTAAATACTTTTCTTTCTGTGGCAGACACGTGGCCCTTCACAAGTGGAAGTGACAATATGATGTCTGGGAAGCCAACCTCGAGAATAACCCAAGCAGAGCATCGGCCTTGTATATTCAATACACTTTATTGTTCTGGTGACAAACACAAAGTGCTGTGTGGGGAAAGGAAAGAACAGGTTGGTAGAGGTTTTCTATCTGACCAACTGTTATTATCCCTACAGGCAGACAGGGATGGAGACCGTCATGTGGAAAAGTGGCCTCATCTGACAAGTGGGATCCTGCTGCAAGTCCTGAGCCCAGAACATGGCAGGGAGCCGCGATGCTGGATTTTCTATGCCGTCCTAGAAGGCATTATGGTAACACTGGTCAAGGTAGTTACAAATTCCAACAATTGGACAACACCGTTTTGTAACTTGAGATGTGCTCCGAGTTTGCTTTGGTTTGGTTTGCTTTGGTTTGCTTTCAGGATTACCCCCATGCATTTTGTCTGTTACTTTTTCCCAATGTAATACTTTGCATTTTAAGTAGTTATCTACAAATTTATTTCCCTGCTGCTATGATAATGACCTAGTTTGCTATTCCTCGCAAACAGCTCCCTTTCCCTTGGCAAACTTCAGAACTATCGAACCATTCACAAACAATCTAAATCAATGTGTCTATATTAGTTACATCACCGTTTGTTCCAAGAACCCAAGCTAGCAGGGTATGCTTTAGATAAGGTGGATCGGTGAAATTCCCTACAGATCGCATTGGAAATCTCGTTACCCAATAGCTTCCACACGTCCATTAGCATACTTATAGCAATTTAGAATCATTTCTTGCTTATCATTAGTTTCTCTTTTTATTAGTATTATTTTCCTTTGGTGGAATTGCAATCTGGCCTAATCATCGACTCCAGATGCTGAGACGATCACCCCCAATATTGTTATGTTTTATGGTCCTCACTTTGTGTAGAGCATGGCACATTTACAAAATGGTAAAACATCATGATGGGGAAACAGCGTGATACAGAAAGTAATGGCTGTTGCAAACAAGATGATAGACCATATCAGGAGAAAGTGATGTTCAGAGCAGCTGGTTTGAAAACAAATAACCAAACAGCCTTGGCATTTAAAGAATTGTGTTTTTTTTTTTTTTTGTTTCTTCTTTCTTTTTTTAAGTCAGTAGCTGTCGTTTCATTTGAGGAAAGCACAAAATCTAATCTAAATACTTCCCTAACAGTTTATTCCAATGCTAATTGGAACACAGTTGTTAAAAAATAACCAGCTATAAGTGAGCATATATTCTAAGCCTCCGAAAAAAAAAAAAAATCATCCACCAAATAAATTGTGCCCTTCTTTCCCACGAGTTAGCTGGCAAGTTTTTGTGTTTGACCCAGAGGTCAACCACTGTTCGTTTGGCCTGTAGTCCAGATTTCTCTTTGTGGGATGAAGACAGTGGTGCTTTCACACCCACTGCCAACATGGCCCTGAAGAGTGATGCCACCATAGAACATTTTCTGTCCTCTTCTACTGTCCATTGCTAAAGACCACTCCATTCTAACCTCAGAGTAATGGGAAAGGAGAGCTCTCCGCAACACTCCCGGACAATACATCCGAATTATGCTCATCCCTGGCAAATCGAGCATGTCTAGGGAAAGCTTTTCAAAAGGACTGCTTCCATTACCCCTAGAATCTGCTCAGCTAAATACCTTTTTATTTACATCCTGCTTCCTACTTGACCCTCTACATCTCTAGTGTTCCCTGGATGAATGCAATATAACATATCAAAATAAACAGTTTCTCTTCAGTTAAGAACAAACAAAAAATATTAATCTGATTCTCATGATTTGAAGATCTACTGAATATTCAGAAAATAAAATGATACACACAACAGTGTGTATCATATTTTTTTAATTTTAATAATAAAAAATCTAATAATACTGTGGTATATATATATATATACTGAATAATATATATACTGTATATATATATACTGTATATATATATATATATATATATATATAAATATATATATATATATATATATATATATATATACACACACACACACACACATACACACACATATAAATATATATTATTTTATTTGCTATTTCAAGGCCACTCCAACGTGAAAATTACAAATTATAATTATTACATTTATATATCTCTCTTCTAAATATGTTTAATGTGCTTAAGAATATTAGATGAGTAGATTCTATTGATCCTCGTAATCAGCTCTCTGGCATTTGACTGGAGTCCGGGAGGCAAAAAAGTTACATGTGTTACAAAAGTGCAACAATTAAAATATCTCAAATGATAACTGTACTTGCTGTGTGTGCATACTTTGCTCAGGAGACTGTACAGGGCACATACGTGCAAGTTATTTTTTGTATCAAGTGTAAAGTTAGGATCAGACAGTTCATCCAAGTCAGTCAGTTTTTTTTTGCTAAATATGTACAACTTTGACATGCTCCACTGTGGAAAGTAGAATGCATGTGAGTCCAGGGGAAACCAATTCATTAATGAAAGTGACGATCCTATAAGAACCCTCTAATCTAATCACTGAAATGCACTTTTTCTAATAGTTTATTCTAATGTAAATTTCAAGCATATGATGGTTATAAAATAAAATGTTCAACCGATAAGAATTTATAACTCTAGATATAAAAAAAAATAAAAAATTGTCCATCACTGGTCTCCTACAGGGCGTACGGATACACATAATATGACAGGGCATTTATTTATTAAACCATTAAGTAATATCCTTTATTTTAATTAAAAACCCACCTTTAGTGACAGATTTATTCTGACTGAGATAAATAGGAAAAGCTAACTAGTCCCAGCATTGAAATGTAGTTGCCAATTTAATTAATACATACGCTTGCATTTCCCCGTCTACTTGCCATATTTATTGGACAAGGAGATAAATCCTCGTCTACTTATATAGACCTAGAGGTTCTTTCTTTTATAATTGATACGGCTAATGACTCCCCATTGGTCCATCAATAATTCAGACTAAAGTTGTAAAGGAAAGTGGATGGAAGCATTTGTAGAGTGCCACTATATATTTTAACTTGTAAATCCATGAAGATCTGACTTGCTATGTTGTCTTTTTCAATGTTTTTATTTTCAGAGGGGCCTGTTTAAAAAAAATTCTAGAAAAAAAACATTGTGCTTTTTTTAGCGTATTATGTATGGCGAATCAAAAGAAAATAATAGTTACATTGTTAATTAGGTTGAACATCAAGTTCAGCTTATTCACAAACCTGTATTTTTTGATCCAGATAAAAGCCCACTGAGACATCACTACACGTCATCCAAAAGGGATAAATTCCAAGGCAGTAAGAAACGCCGTGGATCAGTATGACCTAAGTTACGTCTTATTGTGATGTATGTATTCCATATCTAGAAAAAAATCCAACTGTTTGGATCTGCCAAAACACGGCAATTTAGTCCATAATGTTAACAACTGCCCTGATATGAAGAAACCTCTTTGTTTTTTTAAAATAAGTCATTTCTTCTAATCTTCTTCTAATCCTTGCACATTTGTCTGGAGTATAGTGATACCCCGCACTCATAGGTTTGTTAGGTTTTGTGGCCACTGGAGCTTTGAAACATGGAATTTTGATGTATTGCTTTGCAGACTATGGTTCCTGGCAGGCTGTTATTAAAAAAATGGCATTTGCTTGCAATTTTGTAGACACAATATTTAGATCATTTTAATTATTTTTTATATATATATTTTTTATTCCCTACATTGACGGAAAACATATCTTTGGGTGATACAGTCTCTTTAGTGACAACTGTATTTTTTGTAGCTGCAAAAAGCGAGGGAGTCATGGGTTAATCCCAGCCTGGCTGCAGCCTGTGTTCATTAATTAAGACACCACTGCCTCATTAGGATGGTATATTAACCCAGGATCTGCAAGGTGAATGGTCTGCCTCCCAAACTTGCCACAAAGGTGAAACTGCCTCCAGGCGGAATCTGTATTGTACCAATTGCTAAGTACCTCCTGGATCAAGGTCTTAAAAACACAACAAAGTGTAATATCTCACTCCGAGCAAAAACGTTTTGCGACTTGTAACCTATGTAAGGTACTCTTGCTAATGTGTACTCAAACACAATGCTCTGAAAAAGTCACCTTGCTTTATTTACGAGGAGGCCTCATAATGGGACCTCAAAGAAGATGTCTGATTGCAAGGCTGAGATCCATTTGCCCCACAGAGCTGCAGGGACAAGTAGGGAAGAGGAAGTAGCTTTAACTACTCCTCAGCACAAAAATCAGTCATATGTAGGGTTGCCACCTGGCCGGTATTTTACCGGCAGGCTGGTAAAAAATTGGCATCAGGCTAAAGTGAAGTCTATGGAGACAGTACCAAGGCCGGTATTTCTTTGAAGAAAAGGTGGCAACCCTAGTCATATGTGTGTTATTAAAGGTATACTCCAGACATCAAACTATGATTGACGCACCTGGTAGTGTCTAACCTGTACATTGTGCAGCTTTTAAAAAAATAAATAAAAATAAATTCAAATGGATGCTATCGTAAAAAAAATAAACAGGAGTAGGGTTAGCCCAAGAAACTTGTTAGCATGTGCAGATACATCCGGAAGTCCAAAGAGGCCATGCATTTCTGGACTTGTTTTGAGAAAACAAGTCAGAACAATATTAAATAAACATGGCCCCTCTGGCCTTCTGTAGATACCTGCTCATTTTCATTATTATTTTTACAGCAGTGATTGGGTGGGGTAGGGGGCCAGGTGCGTGATGCCAGCGGTGACATCCCTGACATTCTGCGTATGTGCACATTGAGCATCCCCAAGCATCTCCGAGGGGAACCTTGTGTATGGTCGGACACCCCCAATTTGACACACAGCTTTAGATGTCAATGCGTGAGGAGAAAACCTTACCACAGATAGGTTTCAAGCAAAAACAAATAAATACCAACTTATTTTTAAATATGCATTCATTTGTCAAATTTTTTTTTGGGGCAGACTGAAGTAAACCTTTAAATTCCACTGGGGTGTTCGCGAAAGCAGAACCATTTTTCATGCTGACTTGATTAATGTAAAGTTGTGTCTGCTGCATTCTTTTATCATGTCTATGTATTTGAAATAGCCTAAGTTAACCTGTTGTGTTGTACAAATTCAGCCCTCATTATTTTACCATTTCTTGCAGCCGTACATTTTTTTACTAAAAGGAATACGTTTCTTTCATTTAAGGAACAATTGTGACTTTTATTTTGCAAAGACAGAAACCTTTTTGCCAAATGCGTAACACATCTTGTGAACCAAACAAAACGAATGTACGCTTCCAAGGGATTTACAACGCTTACAAATCATCATTTTTTTTTTTGGTGAAACAAGGGGGATCACATATATACAGCACTCCTATCCAATATAATAATAAAAATAAACTGTGTACGTACCCGTTTTCTGTCTTCTGTAAAACAAATCCTTTGGAAATTAGGGATGATGCAGAAAGATGAGAGGCATTTTATTTCAAATAATCCTACAGAAGGAAAATAGAACATTTTGTGAGTAAGCATGAATATTAAAATCTAGAAATAGTAGATTATTATTATTATCATTATCATCATTATTATTATCATTAAGTGCCCATACTATTAAAGCAACACTAAAGTTTTTTTTTTATACTGTATCATTTGCTCCATTTATAGAAGTAAAATCTTAACGCACAGTCTACACTTCGGAGGTGTAAATGTGGCATCCAATCAGTGAGCTAGGAACTTAGCTGGAGCGCCCTGTATTGATTGTATACACCTCCCAACAAGCCTCGTTGGTAATGCGGAATGTTGGGGTCATGAATTGGCAGTGGGCGCGTCCATTGGCGGTAGTGCTGTCACTCAAAATCTGCACTTGCACCATGTTCTTTCTCAGGTATATCAAATAAAGGTAATGAAATCAGGGTCCCAAATTAGGAGCACCCTAGATAAATGTACTCACACTGCTGACTTTTTTGTTCTTGAATAACGCTTTATTAACAGATTAGACTTTCAAAATCAATATAAAAAAATTATATATATATACAGTACATTCAATTGACATATCCTCATCTACGTTATATCTTCCGACAAACACCATTACCAAATCCAAGAAAAGTGGAAAATGATATAATAGACCAAAATAATAGATATAAAACGCTTTCCTCTCAATTCTTATCATGTAATCCTTTCTATAGGACTTAACCCCCATTTATTAGTTTATATTCACATATACATGTATAAATATAAAGAAGAAAATATAGTCTAACACCCTACTTCTGTATTCAAACCCCCACATTCCTCAGCCATGGTTTTTCTTTCTATATATTGAAAGCCCCCCTACCCTGAGATAGTGAAACAAGATCCTCTGACAAACGAATCTTCTTGACCCAGGACCACTGACACTGAAATAATATGTATTTATTTTGTACTTCTGCTTTCTCTCTGAAAATCTACAACTTTATTTCTTTTTATGGCCAGGATTATGGATTTTCATGGAAGTGAATGAATTTGAAACGCAAACCCACTCATACAGTGTGGTTTGTGTGCGCATGGATTCTGGAGCAAAGTTCTAAAAGTGATGTAATTTGCAACATTGTATTGGCTTCCATGGCGATTGCTCCACTTTTGCTCTAGAATTTATCTTTATACATAATCCCCAATATGTCCTCATATAATGATCATATAATAAAAATAATAATAATAATAATAATAACACATTTAATCAGGAAAGGCATGTTGAGGTGTTATCCCATTTTCAAGTACAGGTCGAATATGCCTCATCCAAAAATTCCTTAACTAAAATGATCTGTTATCCACAAATTATTTTGGAGATCACCAAAAGTTGCAAATTCCACACATTTGTCAGAATACAAGTGCACAACAGTTTGTTCAGTGTCCAGCCCACATAAGCTGCAATATAACTTTTCCATGCATGCTCGGATTCCCCCCCCTAGTATTGTAAAATGGTAATACAATGGCACGTGTGCAGCCTTGATGAGCTGACAGCTAGGGTTGCCACCTTTTCTTCAGAAAAATACCGGCCTTGGTACTGTCTTCATAGACTTAACATTGGCCTGAAGCCAATTTTTTACCGGCCTGCCGGTAAAATACCGGCCAGGTGGCAACCCTACTGACAGCAGGTTCCCAACACCAATGCCTCACATCACAGTAAAAGTGATTGATTTGCTCTATACAGTATCTGCATTGATACTGCTGTATTCCATGAGTGCTGAGAGACTTTAATATATCTTAGTGGTGAAAATGATCCTTCAGATAAGACATACCCAACCTGTATGCTCTGATAATGTCACTTTTTGTCTGGGAAATTGATCAGAACATTAATTGTGCCTCTTTATAAATCATTGGTAAGACTGTATCTAGAATAGGCAGTGCAGTTTTGGGCACTTGTAAAAAAAAAAGAAAAAAAAAAAGGGCATAATCAAAGTAAAAAAGGGCTCAGATACGAAACAAAATGAAACAAAAATGATTAAAGGAATGAAAGATTTCAGATATGAAGAAAGGCTTTCCAAATTGGGATGATCATCTCTGGAGATATGATGCCTGTGTAGTCAATATAAAAACCTTTTTGGAGATCTTTTTTTTTTTTTAAATCGGACCTTCCGGACAACACTTGGACCCTTAAGATTGGAAGAAAGGAGCTATCATCTGAAACACAGTTAAGGTATCTGTCTTTGAGTCAAAAAATATGTTTTTTTTTTTTTTTTTACCTTTATCTGGATCAACAAATATGGATGTGAGGAAGGGTTTGACCTTGATGGACTGAATGTCTCTTTTAAACTTAATTAACCACTACCCAATTTAATGGTCCATATTTTTATTGACACCAGAAGGATGGAGAGCTGAGTCAACCCTGTCTGGAATTGAACCTATAACCTTGAGCTAATGCATTTGAATAACATTACAGCAGATCACACAAGTGTTCCTATTTAGGAGGGATAGTCCATTTTTTAGCACAAAAATCCCCCTGTCCTTCTTTCCTTCTTTTAGTTTGTAGGAGTGTATCTAGAGCTCCATAGCAAGAAAGTGAGTTTAAACTGCAGTAAATGTGTTTTTTATATTAATTTGTATAAATACAACACTTAATTATTGTTCTAAATGGCCATTCAAATGATATAAATAGTTACCAAATGGCCATGAAGTAAATTAAGATGTTCCCGTAAAGCCCCACCCATAACCACGACTTCAGCCCCTCCCACAATATCAAAGTGTCCCTCTCTGGACATCTGAAATGGTGGAAGGTATGGAGGAGTGGAGGAGAGTTAAATTAAACTTTTATGAAATTGTACATCTATCCATCAAGCTTAGTTTTAGAACAAAACGTTATGGGCTCAATACTCTTATATTGCGATTTAAATACAAATCCATTAAATTGCAGACATGAACCCTTTATTTTGATAAGCTTTTCTTTGAAATGAGCAAGTGTTGCTTGGTCTGCAGATTGCAATGTTTAGCACATAATACCCACTAAGTAGTTGAATGTAGTTGTGTGTATAATGCCTGGCTGGGCAGGAAAGCCCATTTGACTTTTTCCGGAAAGACAGGTATAAATTGAATTCTTGTACCCAATGCCACTCATTGTGAGACCTGTCATTCCCAGACCCATTGTTCGTTCATTTTGGCTGCACTTCAAGAGAAAGAAAGCATTACGGAACTGGTGTGGCTGTATATTTCCCAGCTTTCTTTTGTAAATCAAATGAATAGCATGTTCACATTAATACTGGAAAGCCCACAAAGGCAAACGCACACCACCACTAGTGCAATGCATACATTTCAAAACATTATTTTTAGTTTCCTGTTCGAAGGGACTACTAAACATTGTCTGCTCTGTGAAAATAGAAATAAAAAAAAGTGATCTATGCTTGTAGCAGAATTAGACAGAGTCACTTACTCTGTTGTAGGTTCGACCAGCATGAAAAGCATACAGAAATAAATTTGTATACCTACTGTGCTGGTTGAATCGGCAACAGAGTGAGTGAATAATCAGTGGGCGTGTCCATTCGCGGTAGTGCTGTCACCCCAAATCACCATATTCGATCTCAGGTATGTCAAATAGAGGTAGTGAAATCAGGACCATGGGATAGCAGGCCCGAATCAGGACTGTCAGACATACATTTGGGGGTATGTTTACACTACTGACTTTTTTTGCGTGCTCAGGATCACAATACATGTTACATATTAACATATTAGACTTATTAAATCAATATACAGAACATTACACAGAAAATTCAGTTTGCATATCTTCATCTCCATTATATTTTCTGACAAACACCAGTACCAGATAAAAAACAAAAAACACTCAAAATACAGAAAAAAATGGTAAGGTAAGATATAATAGACCAAAATAAACCAATTGACCAATTAAGGAGAAACAATAATCTTTTTCTTTTCTTAATCCATTTTTCACTTTTCACTGTAGAAGGAATGATTTGCCAATGATATTTCCTTCTTTATATTGTGTACATGTGAAGATAAACATATAAAAATAATATGGGGATTAAGCCCAATATAAAAGATAAAATGATAGGAAAGTGGAGATAAAAAGGGATTAAGAAAAGAAAGAGATGATTGGTTCTCCTTGATTGGTCAATTGGTTTATTTAGATCTATTATATCTTACCTCACCATTTTTCTCTCCTTTTTTATTTTTTAAGTGTTTTCTTTTACCTGGGCTGCCGTTGGCCGCTCGGCTCTTTTTAATATATTTTCGTGGTTTGTGTGCTCTCTGTTCAGGTCACACAAACCCGGAAAATACAGCGCCGGACCGTGCACAGATGGAGGATACGCCACTGATAAGGTGGTGGAAAGTTTGATAACGGATTATTAAATGTAAAAACATAAAAATCTAATACTCTGTTAGATAAACAAATTTCTTTTCAGTGTACAAAGCTACCTTGACCGACCTGTGACCTGACATGGATAAAATGAAAAGGGTTTAAACATTGTTATGCAAGGATTCCAAAATATAAGATCAGAGAGGTACAAGGGGAGGAGAGATCTGTTCCATGGCAAATACTGGCCCTCCATTTCCTATTATGCTGGGGACAGTCAATAAGAGGAAGCAAAATGAACCCAACATTTTTAGTACACGGGGTTACTTACTGCATAACTATGACTTGAAACCTATGTTTAACAACAGCAAGCAATTAAATATTTGGACATTTTTGTACTAGAAATTCAGATTTCTGCTAAAAAAAAAAAAAATCAATATCAAGTTTAAGCTACTACTGGTTCCCACTGCTGGCTGACACCTGGTTAAAATGAAGGGCTTTCAGCCTGACTGTACATTGGTAATTAATAAGTCATTTTTCAGAATACAAGGTCATTTCTGAAATAGAATGCTATAGAACGCCACAGTTTCCAGTATAACACCACCATCGGGAATATCTTTAGCTGCTTTGGAAATGCCTGATGAAAATGAGTGATTTTATTAATTATCTGTCTTGTTTGAGCATGCATGAATGGGGATATTTAAATGACTTGCACAGAGGCTCTGTTCATGCCAAGTTCCATTTGTTCAATACAAATAGCTTAAGCCAACAATGGACAATGTAATAAAAGTGCATTACTGGGAGCTTCATATATTTGCTGATTACTTCCTCTTGCTGTTGGGGCCTCTATGTGTCTGTCTGTAGCACGGTTGGGCATACTAACCCAATGATCACTCAAAAAAAAATTCAAAAATACTGGGGCGTCATAGGTCCTCTGTCTACAAATATATTTCATAATTGGACGCATTCCTCAACCAGTCTGTTGAAGACAAGACTGGGGCAATTCTGCATTGAAAGGACAACTGTAGCAAAAAAATAAGGGGGTCATGTACTAAACAAGCGCAGTGGGGAAAAAAGTAGGTACAACATGAGTAAGGAGCAATTTGCGACTATTTGTAAAATTTTGAGCTTGTTTTCCCTTATTTGCAACTCTTCCGTTTATTTTTATTTACCGTGCATTTTTCCGGTTTCGCTAATAAATTGTGATTATATTTGCGCACGCTAAAGAGTTTTGCGAATATTTTGTGAAAAATAATTCTCATTTGCTTGTGAAAATTACACCAGCTTTTAGCGAGTGCTATCAAAAGAGGTAGAAAAAATATTAGCAAAATTTTATTTTTTTCCGCAATTATGTCAGTTTTTTATTCGCAATTTGTGCGTATGTACTATTTGAGTGTTAAATGTTTAGTACATTGCAATAGGACCAAAGCGCAAAAAAATTGTTTTGCACATAAAATATATTTGCGTTTTTTAGTACATGCCCCTCTAAGTTGTGTTTAATTAAAGGATTGCAACAAGTTTAGGCATTTTATATAGCAATGCTTTGATGAAAGATTACAAATAAAGTAGCTTTATTGAGCCATCTTTACCCTGTAAAGCTCTGCCAGGAGGCAGCCATTTTGTTTAGAATCTTTGGTCAGGTGGGTCAGATATTTCTTCATCTGAACCAAGGTGAGTGAAGATCTGACCCAAAATTCTAAACAAAATGCCTGCCACCTGAGAGAATGAGATGGAACAAAGAAGGCCCAATAAGGAACTTTATTTGTATTCTTTCATTACATATTTTATTTGTTAAAGGGAAATCCTTACCTAACAGTTGTTTATAGCATGAATGTAATAACAAATGGTAAAACATTATCGCATTGCAAACAAATGCATACATTATGGTAACATATGGCTTAGATGTGTCTGTGATATCTTCTGTTTATGACATCATCTTGGGCCTTGATATAGATATTACAGATTTCCCATTACAAGTAGTCTATATAGGATTTTCCCCTCGGGAGCTGAACTCGCATTAGGCATTAATACCCTTGGACAGGGGTAGGCAACCTTGGGTACTCCAGATATTGAGGATCTCATTTTCCTTGATGCATTATGGCTGTAAGAGCATTGTGGGAGGTGTACAGTGGAGTGCTGAAGGTTGTCTACCCTAGGCTGTAGTAGGTAGATTGGAACAGTGGGGACATTCTCTCCAATGCTAAGGATGGGTCATTCCTATTGCTAATTATTATACTTATTATGTCTGTAACACAACATCAGCATGGAAGGGATAGAGAAGGCGGCAGACAGGGAAAAGTAACCAAATCATGGAGTAAAGACAATTAACAGGCAGTCCACACACCACTATGGCTTCTATTGCAACCGTGGTACTGACTAGCTCAAGCCCCCTTAGCGTGTGACGTCAAACCATTTTCACCTATCCTGCCTTTATCAAATGATGCATTCCCCAGAATTGCTCCAATTTTACACTAATACACAGGGTCTTTAAAAACCTACTGGGGTCTATTGGTTAAAGATGGAGTGAAGTCAAACTTGTTCTCTTAATGAGGCTAAAAGTGCAATCTGAATGGCGCACTGAAGGGGCTTTCATCTCATGGAGCATAACTCTGCTGAAAGAAGATGTTATGGTGTCCGTCGCTCTATGTTATTGGTGTGTGGGCACATCAATCATGCTGCACACAGCCAATCAGTGGTGAAATGATGATCACCTCCTCCCACGCTGGAGCTGTGTTCGGTGTCACAGATGCCACAAATCAATCAGTGCTGCCAGGTTGAGGAGAACCTTCTTTGCAGCACTGGCAGCCTGCGAAATCTGACTTCACCCAAATCACTTCTGAACAGTGCTCCACAGGAGCGTTGTACAGAAGCCTTTTTAATCATACAGAAGGAACCGGTAGTCTGATTCAAGTATTGTCCGGAGGGTTTAGTCACTCTGTACACAGTCAACTGTGGCAAATTAACAACCAAGTTGCAAAAACCGGGGCATTATACCAGAATCTGGTTCCAGCTTGCTTAATTATTTTAAAGCAAAGCCTTCCCTTACCGCTCAAATATTTCTTATTTTCATCACAACTATTCTGTAGAATTAATCAAATGTTCCGGGTTTTTTTTTTTTTTACTTGGCCGAGAAATCACTTAACGGGAGCTCTTGTCAAGGATGCAGGTACATACGAGAAGAGACATTCAGGAGGATTTACCTGTTTAGCAACTGCATTTGTCAGATTACAAAGGTTACAGACTTATAGCAATTCACAGTTATAGATTAATATGACAAACGACAAGCATCGGACTCGCAAAAAAGGAATCCCGGTATCCTGCCTGGATTTAATGGTGTGCTTCACAAGGCCTGTCTACCTGTGTGAAAGTAATTACCGTTTTACAGTATTTATGTTCCATGACATGCAGTGCATTCAAGTGATCGACTACAAACAAGCCAAGCAGATACACAGCACAGTTCAAAGGCTGCCTCTTTGATGGTATCTCTGTTGGTTTGCTAATAAAGGTCTTGCCCATTACAACACGGCTTCGGGTTAACATGTTTTGGTTTTACCGTTTAAATGCTGTGCTTTTCTGGATCTGGACATGCTCTCTGAAAAACACAAGCATTAGCGTGTTTGCACTTCAGAGTGACACATGTCAGGGCCCTTAATGCTCGATTAGTCTCCGTTTATTCTAAAAAAAACAAACAAACATTGTGCTTAAAAATAAATCTACTCATTCGCTATTAGCCGCTCCATGGTCTGCATGGAATCCCCGACTTGCAGATATACTAGGAAAGCATAAATGAATGGTTTAGCTCCAAAAGTAAGGGGTATCCTGCTGGCAGTAGTAATGAAGACTCCCTGGGGCTGGACCTTTTTAAAAAAAAAAAAAAAATGTTGCCTTCATTTGAAGCCAAATTAAAATCCAAAATTGTAGAAAAAAAAAACACAGCCTCAGGGAGTCTTTAATTCTTCTGGCAGCAGGATTTCTCTTACTTCGGAGCTAAAACCATTTATTTATCCTTTTCATTATCATTCAAAAGTATAGGAGGCTGCAAATCTCTGGGTGATCTTAAGGTCCTTACCTCAAACCTAATGTTCAATGGAGACATTGGAAACCAGTCACATTCTCTAAGTTAGTAGAGTAATGGTCATTCTCTGAGTTAGTAGAGTAATGGTCATTCTCTGAGTTAGTAGAGTAATGGTCATTCTCTGAGTTAGTAGAGTAATGGTCATTATCTGAGTTAAATGTATTTTAAGGGACGCTGAGGAACCTAAAAGAGGGACGGTTACCCATAAGAGAAAAAAGGAAGAGGGATGCAGTCTCTCAGTAAAACACAAGAAGTGTGGACCACATGATGGTAACAAAACGGAACCATAATAGGCAATTTGAACACTTCATAAACTTTGGGACTGTGAGACATTTCAAAAACCATAGATGGTTCCCCGTATGCTTGCGGATTTCAAAAGATTGGGCTGTTGCGGAGTAAATTGGATGCATGTATACCAGCGGACACTAACCCTTTAAATGCCGGATAAGTAATTCTAATTTTGTTTCCTCCTCAAATGTATAGGATGCACAAATTCTTACTATTTCTTGATTCTCCTTCACGCACGATAAATGTGTTCAGATCTGCTAATGGAATATGGCGGTAGCCTTTCCTTTAAAATGTATATGGAGTTAAGACAAAAAACACATCCACAGACAGTAGTTGTTGTACTGAAACTCCCATTATGCTTATCCAACAATTAGCTGGTCGAAACAGTACAAACTGTACAAACTGTACTGCATTTTCCTGGCATTTCTTGGCAAGGAAAGTGTTGCCAGCGATTGCTACTTGCGATACCACGTAATCCCGACGAACACTGATACTTTCAATACCATCTAGGAATATTTGGGATTCAGTGTCCCTTTTCCCCTTTGTAACATCACCTAACTACATAGGGTAGAAGTGCTACTGCAGAAAGTCCCAAGTCTCAATAAGTCTCAATAAACCTTCCATGTAGATGGGGATATCGCCACATATCTCTAACCAGTCCACGGTCGACCCTTCTCTGGCTGCATCAGCACAAGTTTCACTCCACCTACCACAATATGTAAATTATATTATTACATGTACATTATTGCACAGCCTTATTAAATATACTAAACCATAAAATGTGATATTGTATGAACATCACAGATACTCTATTCTGTACAGCTATTTTTTTTTTTTAAATGTATCTGTCTGCGAAAAACACATTGAGGACAGTGAACAATGCTTTTCCAAGCATTCTCAATGACCTTGTGCAAAAATAAAATGGGGTGTGCTAAACGGATCCATACAACGTGATAAAAGAACAAGATACTTAATGTGCCTTTGGAATGCAGTCTAAGAATTTTTCATTAAAAAATAGAAAAAAGAATGAACATGAACTGATATGAAAACAACATTTAGAGATGTTAACACAAAGGGAGGGTAGATAATGGAAAACTCGAAAATGTACAAAACAAAATAATTGGTAAACCTGTCAATTTTTACAGGAAATCACAACTTATAGTAAAACATAGTTATATAAACCCTGTATGGACTGCTGATGCAACTTCAACCCATCCCACCAATATAAACTCTCAATTGTTTGCAAGCCCCGGATATTAGCTCTGGTGATCTATTCCTAAAGGAGCACATGACCCAGAAGACAAATTGCAGGGACTTGAGAAGATAATTTCCAACTTAGGACCAAAGAAGCTGAGCTGGGGGGAAAAAAAACACACATTCAGCTGCATTGGAGAAGTTTTCCAACTCGATTGCGTTGGCTTAAATCTTGAAATTCCCATCTTGGTGACCTGCAATTCCCATCTTGGTGACCTGCAATTCCCATCTTGGTGACCTGCAATTCCCATCTTGGTGACCTGCAATTCCCTCTTTATGGTGTAGACCCTAATTTCTTTAAGAAGGTTAAAACAGCTTACGAATTGTGTGCAAACACAATCAGTCCCAATGCAGTACATGTACACATGATCATGCGCAACAGAGGGACGTGTGAATTAACAACAAGCTTCTCTTTATTGACATCTTCAAATAAATATCATCCTCATAGTTTTTCTCTATCTCTCTCGTTTTTAATGAAAGACTCAAGAAAGAGTATTATTGTTTTTTTTTTTATCATTTTGTATATATTTATTATGTCAGCCATTACTCCTGTGCATATTTCTGGTTTGGTTGTGCGGGGAAAGCACATTTTCACTTTTCCTTAATCCTATGTTTCTTCGGATATTGTGCGCTTCTATTCACTGATGGTGTACGCTATTCTCAATTGTCGAAAATAAAACTCATGTTCACAGAACCCGCCATCGCTCATTATCCTAAACGCCTCAGGTCTATATTGTTTATTTGTTTTCAAATGAAATGGATTGCAGCACTGACGCCAGCCATATGGGAAATATTATGTATTGAAATAGAAGCTTTTAATAAAAATTTCAAGAGTGAGCCGAACCTTTACTTACACTCTGTACATCGAGTTTTCATTTTAATTTTGTAGACGAGGGTCATTGACTGGTGGAATTGTTGTTTTTCAGACATAAGAATTTACACGAGAGGAACAAAATCTTTTATAGATATTATTATGTTACATAAATCAAGCATTGTCTGCTTTTTATCCCAAATGTTACAGATGAAACCACTCGCGATGTAGGCAGGCGATGTTCTGATGGAACATAAGGCAGGTTTTAGCGCAATAAATCACCTCAAGCAATTGAGGTTTGGCAATGTGAAGGAAGTTTATGTTGTCTAAGAAAGTCAAACGAGCCAATGTGTCAGTGTGTAGCAACTGGACGATGGGAAAATGTGCTCTTTCTACTGCAAGTATTGAAAACACTCTCAGACAAGAAAGCTCAATGTAGATGGAATAAAGGAATTATTCAATAACGTTAAGCTATTTGTACAAAATAGATATCGGATTTTTTCACAGAACAGAAATCTGTTTTTCAAAAGAAAAAAATTCATCTAGGAAACAAAAAATATTGCAACATTTATATCTGAATATAACAGATATTAAAGGTTTGTTTCAGCCCATGTTGTTAAGTTATGCATAGTCTGTCACAGTTATGCATCTAATAAAAACTAAAGTGCTCCACCCACTGGCACACTTTTGAAAATGTCTGAGTGTACAGCTGTACATTCATAGATCTATTTGCTCAGTGCCTCACCCATAAAAATGAACCTAAGTGACAGGGCTATTTTGAAATTTTTTTGTACCCTTCGTGCCAATAGCTGTTTTTATATTTCTGCGGTGTTTGTGTTTAGCTGTAATTTTCCTCTTTCTCATCTTATGTACCCACACATTATATACTGTTTTTATCAGCATAAACAGGGCTTTCTATAGGTTTTTTTTTATCATATAATTATAATCATATTTTATAATTTACTATATAAAAGTAAACGTTGAACTGCAATTTTTTTTTACACAATTACAAATGGTGAATAAGACCCTGTCAAAACGTTGTCCTGTTTTAAATATATACATGTTTTTCTGTTGTTTTTTGCAAGTTATAAGACAATGACCGAAAGTAGTTTTTTTTTGTTTGTTTCCTAACCATTGCTATTGTCTGGACACAGGGCAGCTCCATATTGGAGGAGCATGCTGCTCTCCTATATGGCACCTTTGGTTAATATGTAGGGGGTCAGATTTAGGTGTTGCATGATACCACGATGGCAAACACAGTGCACAAGCTAAGATCCCGATGTACATGCAACTCTATAAAATGCCAAAAGTGCCCATTTGAAACACTTAAAAGTGTAAGTTAAGTATTGCAAAAAAATTAAATAAAAGGATCAACTTTTGTAAAGACTTACTTGTTATGAGGTGTTTCTTTCCCTTTAAATGTGACTAGAATATAAAACAAACAAACAAGCTACTAATCTGATATTTAAAAAAAACACTGTTTTCCCTCATTATGTTTACATTCCTTGAAGGAAGATAATTGATGATGTTTGCACGAGTGCGTTTGTATTCTATGTGTTGTGTACTGGAAAAAACACAAAAGCACACAATTTAATCTTATTTTTTTCTAATTAGAACAGTATTAGGATATATATCATAATTAACACATAAAAAGCACCTTACAATATGACATTTGCACTTAAATGCATGCCTGCTTCTAACAGATGAATCCTATATAAAGATTGATCACTCTCACGCTACATAAGTCAGTTTTTAGGATAAACAGAGTTTGATTTAAATATGTAATCAGAATTTAAAATATATACCCCCATATACCACCATATATAGTGAGCATAAAGTCACTTTGGTACAAGTTGAAGTCTACTGCCCATGTTGCACACGCTGAATTATTTCAATGCCATTTGATGCAGGGATTCTATACAAATCACGTTTATTATGTTTGCTCAAGCCTTCCCCAAGTGGCCAGACTAGGTACTGTTTATACTGATAACATCACGTCCATCGGCAACATATCCCATCAATCACATGACATTACCAGAGTGCCTGGGGGATGCCTGATACTGACAGAGCTCAAAGTGGGAATCCTTTCTACTGGTTCATGCTGCTAACAGAAGGGAAAAAAAACATCTTTCTCACAGTCAGGTCAGAGTGGGCGTTCCTCATTGGCTGGAAGACCTAGAAAAGTTTAAACTGCATCTAACTGTGATAATATCTTATTTGAAGGTCAGCTTAGGTTTCCCAAAGTCTATAGAGAGTTTAGACTTTGGCCTCTGCAGACAATATCACACAGCCATTCACAGTCAGGTTCACCCTAACCAGACATCATTCTCCCTGACTGATTCCAGCATTAGGGACCAGTCGTTAGCAGTTATACATGGTACCCAGGTATATTGTAGACTATTCAATTGTTAGATTTCTAGATGTAGATGCGGTATTATGTTAGTATATATTTTGGCCTCAGTCCCATCGGGCACCATGCTCTGTCATTGCTGTACTTGAGCATCTCATCGTTGGTACAAGTGGTGGTATCCGATGTTTGTCAAATGTAATAGTTATTTAGTGGTATCTAACTCACCACTATTGTTGTGAATCTTTTGCACTAGTATAGGTGGTAGCACCTTTGTATGTTTTCATACATCTTTTTTCTCTTAGGCTTTTTTTTTTTTTTTTTTTAATCTAGTAGGATTACTTTTTAGGTTTTCTCTCTGATTTTCTTATTTTGACCAATGCAAATGGTAAAATATGCATTTTAAAGTACTTTAATGTAGATTAACATTTTCTGCATGCCTTTTGGGCACCAGAACTAAGAAGAAGTTTAATGTTGGCCAGTAGCACTAATGCAATACTAATATATAAATAGAAGTTACCATTTGTCATGTACATGTGGCTGCTTATGGGGATCTCCAAATGGGTTTAAATTAGAATACATATTTGAATATTAACCAATAAGAAAGCAGAAAGAGAAATCACATGGGTTCCGAAACACTCAACTTTCCTGATTCAGGAGAGTGAAACCGAGTCTACCCTTCCATGTTGTTTACTATACTTGAGAACAAGAGCCATCGTAAGGGCAGACCTCTACCTTTCAGCTGAGGCAGGGCTGATCTGGCTGCAGTGTCATCCAGTGGGAGAGAGTATGTGCCAGTCATCTGACCAGATCTGACAAGTGCATGCTTGTGCAAAGAGAGACCCTTGTTTTATCTACAATCAATAGAGCAGACCTGGTTAGGAATGAGGGTATCTCACTGCACTTGGAGTGAGTGGCAGTCGGCAACCGGATCATCCTGTATGATTCTCAGTGAAGCATGGAAGCTGCCGGTCTGAGGATAATATGTCATGTATCCTTATATAGTATATGCCATTTTATCTCCACAATACAGCCACTATTATTTTACTTTCTACAAAAGAAACAAAGTTTTGTGGCTCTTTAACCTACACAAGTCATTGGAAGTCGGAGAAAACAAAAATTCAATATTTCACCGTAAATACTATTTTCATGGTAAAACCAACCTAAAAATATAATCTTTATTTCAGCAAATATTTTTTATTAATTTAACAAATATATGGAGAGGATTTTTTTTTCTTTTCTTCTGCATGAAAAATGTGTCTCTATACACCGAATTAAAGGATAACTGCTGGCAAAAAGATAAAGTTATGTTTAACTGAAAGATTGCATATTGTGTAGGCATTTTAAACAATAATGCCTTAATGAAAGAATCCAAATAAAGTACCTTATTGAGCCCCCTTTGCTCTATACTGCTCTATCAAGGCGCAGACATGTTAATTAGAATCTTGGTTCAGATGAGTCAGTCCTTCCTTCATCCGACCCAATATGTCTGTCAGCTGATAGGGCAATACAACTAATGAGAGTTCAATGTATGCATCCATTCATTAAAGTGTTTCCTTTTAAAATGCCTTCACTTCATGCCATCTTTCAACTGAACATAACAATGTTTTGCCGACAGTTGTCCTTTAAACTTAAAAGCTTTCACTAATGCTGTCCTGCCATACTACAGTCCATTTCACACAGTATTTTCTCTTGTCAGTTCTGGCTGCAAGAGTATATGTGCCTTTCACACGAGCTCCATCCTAATGAGGAGCCGTCAGCTTTCTGTGATCAGTGGTTACAGCTGCACAAATGTGTACGACATTGTCCAGATTTATTTCCTGCAGATGGATTTCGTATAATCCAAAGTAGCAGATGACACTGCTATGTCAATATCATTTTTTTAATGGCTTGTCTTTCATCAAATAAATATGTTTGAGTTGGCAACAGTTCCAGACAGGCAGGTATTTGCCAATGCAAAACAAAAACAAGCAAACAATTATATATATATAAACAAACTAAAAAGTATGTTCATTAACCCATCTATGCCATCTTAAATGAAACGGCTCAAATCCCGTAGAAGATCCTTAATTGCACAGCTCATTGCGCGCGCCCCCCCCCCCCCCCTGTGCTTCAGATCCCACTGCAGGGACCTGTATCCTGATCCCACCTGTCAAATGAGACCCCTCTCAGGACCCTCAGTCTGACAGGGAAAATGTAACCAACGCTAAGTACCAAGGTCAAAAATACTTTGCAGCATTAAGAGGACACATGTCTATACTTCATGAAAGATAAGAATATAATGTACCTATGACTAAGCGTGGTGACATGTGAAACGCGTTAGGTGGCCTTCCCGTTTCACTTTATCATCCGTGGATTGTACCTTACCCTGTTTGTTTGGATTTTTTGAAAGCATTAAAGCACTTTATTCATTCACTACTTGGCGAGTGGGGTGCACACCTTGTTCTACTTAAAAGAATTCAATGTAATTTTAAGCACAAAAATATTTCTTAAAAAAATGTTTTTCTAATAAAACAAACACAGTTATACTTTATTACTTAGATAACAGTGACTGAAATGTTATGCTAAGCTTACAACATTGTACAGCTTCCTTTGGATGCTAAGAGAACATTGTTTTAAAGGGTCAGTACACCATTAATATAAATGACTTTTATATAAATCGGCACATGTACAGAAGTACAAGAGTATGTGTAAAGTTATGTAACCTGCGTTCTGAATTTTAACCGAAGATGACGCATTTTAAATCAAAATGTTATTATTTATTGTTTTGAACCAATCAAAGTACAGGTAGAATTGATCTCATGGTCAGCAATAGAAACTAATGACAGCTGGAAACAGACCATACAAACTAATAACTGGTTCCGATATTTTTTTCAGGCTGGTGAAGCAAACTGGGGTGGTGAAACTTCACACCACCACCATTCTCTGTCTGAAATCAGAGACCCACAGGACAAAATGGCAGCATCCTTTTGCGTGAAAAAAATGATGATACTAGGAGACACATCAGACTTTGTGGCACCCTGCTATTCATCCTACCAGATTTGCCAGGGACCGCACATTGCCTGTCCAGTGCCACTCATCCAAGTTGCGGCGACTATGGGATTAATCTTTTTGAAGCAAAGCAAAGTAGTTTGAAAATCACAAGGTGATTTGTTCATGGCATACAATTTATGAATAATATAGAAAGGTGTTAAGTATCATTGGCTCTGATAAGATGGGCCAGGGTTAGACCAAGACTCTATAATTACTGGCAGTACTCTATGTCTCTAAAAAGGAAGGGTTAAGGTAAACCGGATCCAGAAGTGAAGAGGAACACAGGCCATCCTGAAGAAGTCAATTTTTACACAAAAACATGTTTGGGTATAATGAGCCCAATTATAGATAGGTTAGACAACCACTTCATTTTGTTTGACCCCCCCCCCCCCCCCCCCCCCTAGACCAAATGTAGCCAGCCCTAAGGTAGCTAAATGCCTCTTGTTTTATTAAAATAATAAATTATGCAACCACTGTCATAGTCTACCAAAGATGACAATGCAGTCTCCAAAGGAACTTGGTGGAATCTGTAGGAGAACAACAATCCATTGAAAACGTATTATTATCCCAGACTAAGCTTTTATTAATAGTGGCTAAGATCTTTTACACATCCTCTTCTGTGGCAGGAAGCAATCATGGCATTTGAGATATTGCTGAGCTTAATCGTATATGATCCTCTGCCTGTTACAGGTGAGACTGGCTGTTGGCCACTGACAGATTTGTTGACAGCTTGGATGACTGGTACATATCAAGATGAAGCAAATGATGTTCAAAAGCTGTTTATACTTAAAGACTATGCTGGTGTGTAGTGCCTTGCTGTCACTAAATAAGTAGGGCATTCCATGTAAGACTTTGACATTTCTTTTGACTTGTTATGCAAATACTGTTATTTTTGTTTCATTTAACAATGTGTTATTTTAATGTGTTATTTTATAGCTCTGTGGTGTTAATTTGTAATCATTTTTCTTCTCTGCGTAGGAGGATAATGTCAGAAAAAAACTAGATCTTTAATTGTCCTTAGGGTCTGAAGATTTGTAAAACAAAATACAAGAATATATTTATAGTGCATCTTCTTTATGTGCACAAAGTTTTTACCAGTTCACATTTCACTTATGAATGTAAAGGTTAAATCCAGAGTTAAATGAATTAAACCCAAAAAAGAGAGAGAGCGAGAGAGAAAAAATCAACACAAAGAAGTAGCTGGAGTATTAAAAAGGTGTTATGTTTCTCTGAATAATTTAGTGGTTGGCTATTGTTGCTTAGATTAGTCATATAAATAGGATTAGAACAGCGTGGCAGTAGCAATTATAAAATACAGTTATACACACAGCACTGTAATCTCTTTATGAAAGCAACAGATAGATAGCCCTAGAAAGGCTAGGCCAAAGCCCTTTCACCCATGTACAGAAATCACAAACAGGTAGCTTTTGCAAAAATTGCAGTCTGGAAGACGAACGGTCTGCAAACACAGATCAGGTCAAGTCAGGGAAACAGAATGAGAGAATTTATAGAGACATTTACAATTATTGATCCCAGCCTGCTGGCTGCAAAACAGAGACAAAATTGGCATAACAGAAATGGAATAAGATTTATTATAGGAAAGAACTGAAAGTCAAAGTAAGAAAACACTGGGAGAATGACCTATGTTTATTTATGGGGAGATATTGTGCATGTGTTAACCAGACTAATGTGTTTGAGACTTTTAAATATGTGGATTTATTGGTTTGTGATACGCATAAAACATAGTCTTACGTCACAATACCTCTGGTGAAACAAAAAGGTTAAGGAGAATTTTAGTAATAGTGACAAAAACAGACAGTGTGAAACCAGTTAATACATAGTTTACAGGAAAACAGCAGGCCTCAATTTATATACCAATCATAAGGGCTAAAAGCCCTCTTCCACACACTTCTATGCCCCAAGATGAAGTAAAAAAGTACTTCTATAAAGATAATCAAGATTGAAAACCGGTACGCTGATAGCAAAGCCTCAGCCCTGACACTGGAATAAGGTAGAGGAAGTAGCCTTCCTCACTTCCAGGATGTAGCCTCACAGGTCCAAGGCAGTCTCAGTCCGGGACAATGCAGAGTCCCAGAATGAGAGCTTTCACTGAAGGAGGTCTCAGACAAAAAGGATAGTCTCCCTCTTTCACACTGAGCTCAGCGTAGGCTGCAGCAGCCAGCACCAGGTAAGAAACCCATACTGTGTGTGTGTGTGGATGTGTGTGTGTGTTAGTGACTGTGTGTTTGTGTGTGACTGTGTATGGGACTGTAGATGTGTCTATATAACTATATGCATGGGACTGTATGTCCATAGCTGTATGTGTGAATGTGTGTGTGTATGTGTTTCATCAGTGTGACCGTGTATACTTTACTTTTACAGACACACATACAGAATCACACAATGACTCACATATGCACATACGCATAAAATACATGTTTGTATTTATATTACATAAATTATTGGGAAGCTTTGGAAAAGCTTTGGAAACTATTTTTATATATATATACTTCCCATTAATTTATATAATATAAATATTATGCATTGTATATGTATGTTATTGTGTGTGCAGATGTGAATCAGTGTGCATACGATATACACCTATGTGTATTGTGTCCCTGAATGGCAGAAGTAAAATGTGGTCTCCCTAACAGGAAGTAGTATAAAAAGACATGGTCGGAATGTTAGGCCTAGAAGCTAAAGGATTTGGAATGTTAGGAGACGACAAGAAACCTTTAGTCGTAAAACAAAGGGAAGATTGTTATTCCGTCTTCCGAAATTCTACTATTTGATCTATTTTCATATTAATGTACTGGCTGGGGGACACTCTATAGTACATTTACTGGACTTTTATAGACTACTAGACATTAAACCCGTTAAATTAACGGGCGCTAGAACATATGTGGACGGGGGGGACGGGACATAAGGGGGCAACATAGGGGAAAGCACCCTGGTGAGGGGGGAAGCCTTGAGGGCTGCCTCATCTTGATGGGAGTTGTGATCCACCTGCTGTATTATCGATGCAGCAGGGGGATCACAACTCCCATCAAGATGAGGCAGCCCTCAAGGCTCCCCCCTCGCCAGGGTGCTTGCCCCTATGTTGTCCCCTTATGTCCCCCCCCCACGTGTTACTTACCACCTTAGCGTGGTGTAAAGGGGGCGGGAGGTGGGTAGCGCCGCTCGCGCATGCGCAGTCTTTACAAAGTTACAGCTGAGTGATCAGCTGTAACTTTGTGCGCATGCGCAATGAGTAAATTCTGCTGCGATTGCGCAGGAGAATTTGCTTGAGAAATCTGTCAGAACACCTGTTCTGACCGAAGTCTCTGCGCTCCAAGTCCCAACGGCTGTCTGTGGGGCACATGCGCAGTAGCGCAATCCCACGGGTCACAGGAACTGGACGCAGAGACACTTCTACTTTATTATAGAGGATATCTGCCTGTCTTGGACTGGCTGGGATGGTACAATTAACAGAAAGAGGGGTGAGCATGACATGGCACAATGGGATGTTGACAGGCCAAGATGCTCCCTGAGGTAGGGAGAGGTAAACCTACTCTGAAATTCCAGGGGGTTACAAATGCGTAAGTATCACAAATAATGTACAAACCAACATATCCAGCATAGAGATAGATAGTAATAGATAGACAGAAAGATACTATAGTGGACTAAAAGGAACAAGAGGTCTGTGATTTAGTTACATGTCTATCTCTGTGATGAGACATTATATTTTTGCTATGAAATACTTTAAAGACAAAAGTCACAAATCTGTTAAGCAGTGAAGCGAAACTGCATTATCGCCATGTAGCACTGAAAAAACACCAAAGCCAAGTCTGTACCATGTAAGGACTGTAGATGGGGGGAAAAAAAGGATTTACAGAAGACTTCCCAAATGTTTTACCTTTGTAGCTGTGCATGACTTTCATGGATAACTAATGACGAATTGGCACAGGACAATTTTCTATGTCTATATAAATCTCATCTAGCCACCCCCCCGCCAAGAAAAAAAAAATAGGAAGTGTGCTGGGATTCAAGCTAGTATTTTGTTGTTTGGAGGAGGAAATGTACAAATCAAAGTATTTTTCTCTCAACAGGAACCCTTTAATATTTGATACCTCGGCTGTTATCTTGGGAAACCGTACATACATGACTGTTCAGTATAAATAATGCAACACTGTATTATCATACAACATAGCAAAAGCGTCAAGATAAAAAAATACGGTACGGATGTTGTACATTTAACACACACTACTAACAGCAGGAAAAGACTGAATGAGAAAACCAATTATAGCAAACTATATCCACTGGGAGAGCTGTCCTAAGCAGCTTGGCTGAGGATGATAAAACTCCAACAACAACAGGCATAGCAAACTCTTCGTATTGTACGGTATATCGGCTTATGCATCTAAAAAGGTCATTTATGGGAAATGGAACAGCACACTACAGAGCTGTATTAGAAGTAATGCTAGCTTGTACACTGCATTATTTTTTTTATATATTACTGCTTGAAAGGAAAGTTGTTGTCTTTTGCAGAACAAGTCATACCTGGCAAGGTTCTTAAAGAAAAAATGATTTATATATATATATATATGAAATATATGAAATGATCAAAGCTATTTTTGCGCACCTAAGTTTGACTTAGTCTCAAACTGAAAGTCAACCTCCAAAGTCGAATTTTAGTGAATAGACCCAAAACAGTACGACAAACCATCAGTTCCCTATGTCGTTAATAAACAATGTTTTATTCAGAAAGAATTGTCTTTAAAAGTATGATTCCAATTTTCTATGAAACATAGAAACATAGAATGTGTCGGCAGATAAGAACCCTTCGGTCCATCTAGTCTGCCCAATAAATGAAGCGACACATCGCTTGGGAAATCAGATTCATCTTTAGCCACAAAATGTGTCTTTATCACCTGTGCTGAAGAAGATATAAGCCATCTGAACAGTACCGCTGTAAGACTATAAGAGATGAATTGCATCAAAGCTTGACACATATTTGTACACGTTAAGAGATAAACCAGAACAGGAATTAGCCAAGTTATGTTTAGAAGGCAGGGGAAATTCCAAGAATCCCATGAAAAATAATAAAAACAATTAGGAACTAGCAGTGGGGCTCTTAGGAGTCCGTGCTCCCTGGCACTTAGAAACATAGAATGTGTCGGCAGATAAGAACCATTCGGTCCATCTTGTCTGCCCAATTTTTTTTGAATACTTTTCTTAGTCCCCCGTTCCCGTTAGTCCCCATTCCTGGAAGGATTCCTTAGGATTCCTTAGTTCCCTAGGATTTGTAAAACCCTGATTATTATTATTGTTTGTATTAATAGTATTGATTGGTTAACAGATTAACTGTCAATACAAGGTACAATGTGTAATAAATTAAATAGTATGCATGTCCCATAAGAATCCCTTTTTTAAGATAAGATCTCATTATGTATAAAAGAATTGTAATATCTAACTGAAGATCAAAGAAATTGCACTCCATGTCCGCGAATGGGAGTCTGTGCTGTTAAAAGTAAATTTTAATCAGTAAACAGAGCATGGTGCTTGGCATTTGTTCTTACAAGGCTGACATTTTGACATAAGCAATCTTTGTAGTGTGTGACAAACCAATATTCACAGTGCCGAAGAACGTGAACAAATGTTTCACATATTTCTAAGCAGCAGATATTTTCTGAAGCTCGCAATAATAAGTCAGAAATCCAACCATCAATAACTTCTGTACTAGGCCCTGGAATACTCATGATGATATCTGTGACGTGCCTCACAAATAACTGTGAGCAGGAGTGGAGAGAGAATAAATAGAACTCTTGAACATCTGTCATGCTGACACGTCTAAGTGTGAATTTGTACCATTCACCTACATATGCATTATTATGACAACTATAAAAAAAAATGCATATTTCACAGAATGGGTTTATTAAAGGACAGAATATTTTTTAGACGGTTTTAAATATGCAAAATGTAATTGAAGAATAAACATAACGAGCCCTCCTTGCTGCTTACAACTCTATCACGGGGCGGACATGTTGTTCGGAATCTTGGGTCAGATCCCATGATGAAGGAAAATCTGACTTAACATTCTAAACATGTCAGCCCTCTGATAGAGCTATTCAGAGCCAAGAGAGTTCAATATGGTACTTAATTTGTATTCTTTCATTAAAATCAATGTTTATTTGAACACTTAGACTACACTGAGACTACATTTACAAAAATAAGTTAGTTTGAGTTGACCCTGCTGGGAATCGATTGAACAGATATCCCATCAGCTATGAGTTTCATATAAATCAATACATTGGTCAGTGATTTTATTTTGTATTTTAGTATGTGGAGAGTTATGGGAAGTAGCTGGTGATTAAGAATAAAAAATAAATTACAAAACACATTTAATTTACTCTTCCCTGTAATGACTGTAAATTGGGTCAGTGACCTTAATAAAGATAGTTTACAAATACATCTGAGATGGGCTACATACATCTTATCTGTCTTCACAATAAAGGTTTCTATTAATTCTATTAATTAATCCATGTTAATTGATAGTCTTGTCTATGTTATTTTATGTCGTATGTGGAGGCAAAATAAAAATGTAGGCGAAAATAAAAATGTCTTATTATCTTTATTTATCAAAGATATCTCCATATTCCCCAACTTATATTGCCAGTAAAAAAAAAAGAAATGTTAATAATTTATCCATCACGATGACATAAAAAAATATATAAAATGTAACATGTAATGCAGTTTGTTTGAAAATGTATTGGAAATAGAGGAAATAATGTAAAATTCAACAAAAAATAATTTACCCCAGGACTTAAAATTATTCCATATACTGAATAAAAGGTGTGATTAGTACAGTGACTCAAAAACAAGCGACAACTTCATTTACTATGTTATTCTATACAGCCATTTCAACCACTTAACCACTTCATGATGGAGGCTGTTTTTACATTATGTTTCTGTTTGTGTTTAGCTGTAATTTTCCTAATTTAATGCACCCACACCTATTATAGATTATTTACTATAACAATATAATGAAATATTATGACAAACGGAAAAGGACACTTTTTCTAACGTTTACATGAAAAATATTTAACACATCTACAAACGCTAGTGAAAAAACTTGCTAAATAGATTTTAATATTTATTATTTTTAGAAGTAGCTCATGTTTACATGTTTTTCTGTAATTTTTTGCAAGTTATAGGACAATAGATCAAAGTTGCGTTATTTTTTTCTAACCTTTTTTTCCTACAGCAGAATTTAATATGATTTTTTTTAAAAAATAGACACGCCTCTTGTTATGTATGTACACATTGCAAGTACAGATATTATTTGAAACACTTTGGTTGTTTTTTTTTCTCTCCCAGATTCCCACCAAATGCTAAAGACCTGAGTTGGAAGATCAATAGGAAAAATCCAATACTTGTGAGTAAATTAAATAAATGTAGAATACTGATGTGCGGATTTTAATAAATGTATACCTTTTTATCATTATTGATCTTTCATATGCATTACCAGGTTTGGTTATTTTAAACAAGGTCCTTTAGCTAAGTGTGCAATACTTTACAAATCAGTACACATACACAATAACACAGAAACTGATGTAAAAGCTCTACATATTATACTATTTTAGTTTCATTCTCCCAATAAATCATTTGAGGAAAATAACAGATTACGTATGCCCAGTTTACAGTGCCTGAACCAATGCTGAACATTACAAAGGAAAACATAGAACTGAGAGAAACAGAATTGACAGGTACAATGTTATTGATGGAAGCATTGGACAACAAATTGACTGTTTGCTAAACGAGCACAGACTCCATAGGGTAATGCAGTTCAAAGGAAATAAAACGCGTTGGTCAAAATAGTTTGGCAACGATGAAGAATTAACCATCTCGGGGCGCATAAAGGAACTCCTCTCAAGCTCAAATACATTAAATGTGGGCTACTTTACAGTCCTCCCTCCTCTCCTGACTGCCCTGCCGGCCCTCTGGTTGCTGCAGAACTACAAACCCCATAACTCCTCACCTGCTTTCTAGAATGGAAGGGAATGATGGTAGTTGTAGTACAGAAACAGCTGGAGGGCCGCAGTTAGAGGTCTAGGCACTAGTGTATCTGGACATGTGCAAAACTAAAATTTTCGTTTCGTTTTCGTCCATTCGGACGAAAATGTTATTTATTTAGTCTAAAAAGAATTTCGTTCATTACTGCATTCGTTTCAGACGAAAGTCGTTCATTATTTTCGTTTCGTTAATTTTTATTCGTTCGTTTTATAGAATACAATGTAATACTATTGGCTTTCTATAAACCGAACGAGAGCCCCATTCATAAGAAATTCTTATGAATGGGGCTCTCGTTCGGTTCATAGAAAGGCAATAGTACTACATGTTTTCTATAAGCCGAAAGTCTATAAACCGAACGTTCGGTTTATAGGCTTTCGGCTTATGGAATACATGTAATCCTATTGCTATTCTATAAACCGAACGTTCGGTTTATAGAATAGCCATAGGATTACATGTATTACTTAAGCCGAAAGTCTATAAAGCGAACGTTCGGTTTATAGGCTGTGGGCATTTAACTACACGGAGACAGAGTCTCCATTCATAAAATTATAAATGAGTCTCCGAATAGTTAAATGCCGACAGCCTATAAACCGAACATAAAAAAATCCTCCAATTTATCCACATTGCCAACCATAATACAAACGCTAAAGCTAATCCCTGACCCCAATACTAGTGCGGATCCCGAATACTAAGCCCCAATATTAACCTTGATATAAACCCTGAACCCTGATACTAACCCTGAACCCTAAAATGAACCCCTAATAGTAACCCAGAGCCCTAATATTAAACCTAAGCCCTAATACTAACCCCTAATAACCCAAACCCTAAAACTAACCCCCTTAATACTTATCCTAAGGCTAAGTTGTAATAACCCCTAATAAGTGCCTAATACTAACCTTCCATGTGATCGCGCACTGAACTGCAAAATAGGGAGCAAAACCTACAGCTCAATAATCTACTTCCTCTTCACTAAGACCATGTTCTTCACATTCTATTTTGACACAGTTCAAGGATCCGCACCTTAATAAGTGTTATATTCTAAGTAGAGTTGAGCGGACACCTGGATGTTCAGGGTCGGCAGGTTTGGCCGAACTTCGAAAAATTGTCAGGGTCCGTGCTCGAACTTGACCCCGAACTTGACCCCGAACCCCATTGAAGTCAATGGGGACCGGAACTTTTGGCCACTAAAATGCCTCTAAAAAAGTCCTGGAAATGGCTAGAGGGCTGCAAAAGGAAGTACAATGTGGGCAAGAGTAGGACATGTGCCCTGCATGCAAATGTGGATAGTGAAATAACTTAAAATAACATAAAATACATACAAATTACAAAAACAGCTGAGCCATAAAATAGCACTAGATGGATTCTTTGATTTTAGCTTTGGAAGAACATAAATCTAAATCTAAAGCATGGCTGCCAGGAGGATCAACAGAATTATCCATTTGAGAGAGGGTTGGAGTGCAGGGTATTCTCTTTCAGTTTATACTAAGTGACCCATAGGTTGAGGAGGCGGTGACCGTGACGGTGTAGGTGGAAGCGGCGCTGGAGGAGGAGGAGGAGGAGGTAGCCAGAATTTTTCAAAGTGCGCTGTAAGCACAGTATTGGACTATTTTATTTGACTCTCAGATATGAAGTGCACCGCAAGACGCAAATGTACTATTTAGCACCCAAAACAATTAGAATTTTTCAAAGTGTGCTGTAAGCACAGTATTGGACTATTCTATTTGACTCTCAGATATGAAGTGCACCGCAAGACGCAAATGTACTATTTAGCACCCAAAACAATTAGAATTTTTCAAAGTGCGCTGTAAGCACAGTATTGGACTGTTCTTTTTGACTCTCAGATATGAAGTGCACTGCAAGACGCTAATGTACTATTTACCACCCAAAACTATTAGAATTTTTCAAAGTGCTCTGTAAGCATAGTATTTGACGGTTCTATTTGACTCTCAGATATGAAGTGCAGGACGCAAATGTAATATTTAACACCAACAAATTCAGTATTTAAAAATGCCTAGATGTTGCCCACTGAGCTAACAGAACAGGATTAAAGTCATGTGATTGGCACACATGCAGTTACAAGTGCACTGCGCTCTCTGTGGCACTGGGCTCAGGGCAGGGTACAAATATGTAGTATAGCACCCACTAAAATAATCACTGTAATTTGAATAATCGCTGTAGGATTATGTCCCTCAATATGCCAGGATTATGCCTCTCAATATGCCAGTATTATGCCTCTCAATGTGCCAGGATTTAGCCACCCAATATGCCAGGATTATTATGCCACTCAATATGCAGGATTATGCCCCTCAATATCCCAGGATTTTTCCACCCAATATGCCAGGATTATTATGCCACTCAATATGCCAGGATTTTCCCACACAATATGCCAGGATTATGCCCCTCAAAATGCCAGGATTATGCCTCTCAATGTGCCAGGATTTAGCCACCCAATATGCCAGGATTATTATGCCACTCAATATGCCAGGATTTTCCCACCCAATATGCCAGGATTATTATTCCACTCAATATGCCAGGATTTTCCCACACAATATGCAGGATTATGCCCCTTAATATGCCAGGATTATTATGCCTCTCAATATGCCAGGACTTTCCCACACAATATGCCAGGATTATGCCCCTCAATATGCCAGGATTATTATGCCTCTCAATATGCCAGGATTTAGCCACCCAATATGCCAGGATTATTATGCCACTCAATATGCCAGGATTTTCCCACACAATATGCCAAGATTTTGCCCCTCAATATGCCAGGATTATGCCACTCAATATGCCAGGATTTTCCCACACAATATGCCAGGATTATACCCCTCAATATGCCTGGATTATGCCCCTCAATATGCCAGGATTATGCCTCTCAATATGCCAGGATTTAGCCACCCAATATGCTAGGATTATTATGCCACTCAATATGCCAGGATTTTGACACACAATATGCCAGGATTATGCCCCTCAATATGCCAGTATTATGCCTCTCACTGTGCCAGGATTTAACCACCCTCTTCCTCTCCCTTTCCCCCTTCCCCCTTACTTACCTCCTCGCTACTGCTCTGTCTACTGGTACTGCAGGTCCATGGCTGTGAGGGAAGCGTTGTGCGTTCCTGTCCAGCCAATGCGCATTCAATAAAGTTTGTTTTAAAAAAAAGTTTAAAACTTGATTGAATCCGCATCGGCTGGAGGGGAGCGCACAACGCTTCCCTCACAGCCACGGACCTGCATCGGGAGACAGAGCAGCAGCGAGGAGGTAAGTAAGGGGGAGGATTTGTTTTTTCACGGTTCCAGCGCCCCCTGCTAAGTTGCCTAGGTCGCCTTACAGGTTGCGCCGGCCCTGCCGAACCCCGAACTCCAACACGAACATACAGTGGAATCTCTGTATTCGGGTCCGGGATCCAAAAACCGTAATGTTCGGTACGAACCCGAACAGTGCGGTTCGGGTTCGCTCAACACTAATTCTAAGTAATGGAACTATAAACACCAATATCCATAGGAAATAATGTAGTGGAGTCCGGAAACAGCTGGTAGTGCCACCCTGTGGGCACAGACTTTGGCACTGTTGATTTTCTAAATTTCCCAATAGTAATATATCATCAGTTCTTTTAAAGGACAACTGTTGGCAAAAAAATAATGGAAAAATTGCATCAAGGTTAGGCATTTTAAATATAAACTATTTAAAAAAAAAAGAATATAAATAAAGCATATTACTGAGCCCTCTTTGCTCGTATTGCTTTATCAGGGGGTGGACATATTGAGTTAGTTTATCTGTCAAATCTAGCACAAGATTCTAAACAAAATGTCAGCCCCCTGATATAGCTACACAGTCACTGAGTGCTCAATAAGTTACTTTACGCGATACCTTTACACTTCATGTAATCCTTCAGTTATCCTTTCAAAGATTATAGGCAAGGAGATTTTCCATGTTATACATTACCCTCCGGTATTCCAAGGGTTAAATCGCTGACCAAATCGTCCAGCAAATCACAGCCTGCCATGCAGGATTCAAAAACATAATTAAACTTAATTATCCCTTGATGATACACAAATGATTAATGCATGTTGGTAAACAAAATCTAATTAAAACAGTATTGAGTATTCTAACCGTTTGTGCTCTTGGTGCTGATTACACACGGCTTCTGTTATAGTGGATCAGAGGATCACACTTTGACCAATGAAATCAATGTATGGATATAAAAGCAGAACGAGGAACAATTATTACACACAATAATACTGGAATTAAATAGGTTATTATAAATGATCTGCAAACAGTAGGTGTGTGCAGTGCTTACCTAGCTAATACAAAAACACAGGGTACGACACATATTTATATATCGAAGGAGACAAGAAGACCAATTGAAGTCAGTATTGTTATTTTTTAGAGCCAGGAAAATGGTACTCCCATAGTGTTCCATGTAAAACACGAAGGCAAGCAAGGATTGGCTCCTAATATTTGTCATGCTCTGCAAATATATAAATAAGTTGCATAAACATGCATAGCTACTGAAGGATATACTGTATATTCATAGGTTAGACCTTCATCATTTATTCTTGTGATATCAGGTTTCTAGCATCAGTTAAATTGCGGCCTAGAAATCACCTGATATATTAAATAGGTGGGTGTTCCAAATGATTATGCAAATTCTATTTAAGTGTCACAAACATTAAATATTTTGTTTTTCAGTTTAACTCATGGATGGCATTGTGTCTCAGGGCTCTTTTGATCACTGAAAACAATCTCGGGCCCCTGTGATAATTAGATTGCCAGGTGAGCCCATTTTAAGGAAAAACTACTAAAGGAGGGTGTTCCACATTATTAAGCAGAGCACCATTTTCATGCAATATGGGGAAGAAAAAGGATCTCTCTGCTGCCAAAAATAGTGAAATAGTTAAATGCCTTGGACGAGGTATGAAAACATTAGATATTTCACGAAAACTTAAGCGTGATCATCGCACTATTAAGAGATGGATGGAGTAGTGGATGGTTGGTGGACTACCACTCTGTTCCAACGAGGCTGCGACGTCAGCAAGGCGGTGGTGGAGTCATGTTTTGGGCCGGAATCATGGGAAGAGAGCTGGTCGGCCCCTTTCGGGTCCCCGAAGGTGTAAAGATGACCTCTGCAAAGTATGTGGAGTTTCTGACTGACCACTTTCTTCCCTGGTACAGAAGGAAGAACTATGCTTTCTGTAATAAAACCATCTCATGCTGCAAAGAATACCTCTGCATCAATGGCTGCTATGGGGATAAAAGGAGAGAAAGTCATGGTGTGGCCTCCATCCTCCCCTGACCTCAATCTTATTGAGAACCTTTAGAGCATCCTCAAGGAAAAGATCTATGAGGGTGGAAGGCAGTTTACATCCAAACTGCAGCTCTGGGAGGCTATTCTGACATCTTGCAAACAAATTCAAGCAGATACTGTCTAAAAACTCACAAGTTCAGTGGATGCAAGACTTGTGAAGCTGCTATCAAATAAGGGGTCCTATGTTAAAATATAACGTGACCTGTTAAAATGTTTAAAAAGTTAAAATGTTGTAATAATGACAATTTTTCAGTTCTTTACAAGCTATAAAGTGTTTTGAAACTTACTGTGCATAATAATTTGGAACAGTGCATTGTAAGTTTTTTATGTTTGAAACAAATACTGTTATCATTAGGAGGTTTGTTCAATAAAATTTGAATTCTACTCTTAATAGCTGATAACATGAGAATTATGCTGACTGTTATTTACATCCATTATTTAGGTAAATTAAAAAATTATTATTTGCATAATAATTTGGAACAGGGTGTATATACACATACATATGTATATATACACACATACATTTATATATATATACACATACACACACACACATATATATATATATATATATATATATATACATACACATACATACATATATATGTACACATGCATATAATCACACATACATCTACTTGGGCAGACTAGATGGACCGAATGGTTCTTATCTGCCGACACATTCTATACATACATGTACAAATTTACCAATTCCTTGGAAACCTAGTTTGATGCCTTGACTATCCCTTTAATGACCTATAACAGTGTATACAATGCTTAATTGTCCCTAGCATTATTAAATGAATTGCTATCAGTCAAAGTCTACTCATCTAGAGGGAAAAAAGCATGTACCAGTATAGTAAAAGATTCAATTATGGCACATCAGGATCATTGTCTGTATAAAGATAAAGAAAAAAAATGCCTTGTGTCCTAAACAGACAAACTTGTAATGGAGAGCCATGTCTCGCCAGCCTTTGGACAGCCATCAGCCTGTCGCCCGGCTTGATATATCGTATTGTTGATCTTGCTGATAAGTACTGAATCTGTTTAGTAACCAGCCAGATTGCCACCAAAATAGCACTCTCTCTGATGCTTGTCTAACAACAAGAAATACCATACCCCCCAAAAAAATAAATATATATATATATATATATATATATATAAAAGATAGCCACATTTATAATAGTATGACAACAACAAAAGCGTGCTATTTCATAACTGATAATATTTTAGGTTGTATATTCTTGAAAGTTAAAATATGTAACAGTGTATACCCATTAGAATGTTGCAATGTTGACAAAAGCAGGGAGTGGACAAGACCAGGAGAATAGAGACTCAATAGAAAAATGTATACAATACAGGTTAGACACTAACAGAAGCATCAAACATTTCTCTCATTGTGTGGCTATAAAGGTATATATGTGTATTTCTAAATTAATTGATTAATTAAATGTTTTACCATAAAACATAGAATTAACTTTCTGTGTCTTTAAGTTTCATATTTTTCAGGTACAAAACAATTTTCATGGCACAGATGGCACCTATCTAATTAGAACTGGAACACAAAGCTAAAAAAATATATATATATACAAATTTAAAAAAGGTGGGAAATTAGATTTCAGTACAAAAGATGACAGGAAATTAAATTGACAGGGTTTAAATAGATTTGTCACTTAGTGATAAAGCTGGCAGAGATTTTGATTGTGAGGCGATACTTTGGAAGACTGTAGTTAATATTTACTAGTCAATCAAATACAAGACTATGAATTATTGTCTATTGATTTCTGGAGAACATCTGGTTGCAGAAAAGATGCAGAAAAAAAATATGTTTAAAAATGGGTGAATGTTTGTAAATCCTGTCTCAGAAGGCAGAAACCAGACATCTCAGTGTTTATCCTTCATCTCAGCCTCGGTATAGAGATAATTCTGAAGACAGACAATGACCTCCCTTCTTTGGCTTCTACAATAGAACTTAAATTCTCCTTTCCTATAGTTTCAACCCAATTTGGCAAATTCTGCATTGCATGAACAAATCTGAGAAACTCTGAATATGCCTGATGAGTATGTAAACTCTGGATATTGAGCGGACCCCTAAATAATCTTGGTCACTCTATATTGGATTTGTTTGTTTGTTTTTCCATAAGTGTTTGAGTTGCCTCACGATATCCTGTATCTCAACAGGCTAGTCAGGATGAAGTTACAATACAGGTTAGACACTAACAGAAGCATCAAACATTTCTCTCATTGTGTGGCTATAAAGGTATATATGTGTATTTCTAAATTAATTGATTAATTAAATGTTTTACCATAAAACATAGAATTAACTTTCTCTGTCTTTAAGTTTCATATTTTTCAGGTACAAAACAATTTTCATGGCACAGATGGCACTTATCTAATTAGAACTGGAACACAAAGCTAAAAAAATATATATATACAAATTTAAAAAAGGTGGGAAATTAGATTTCAGTACAAAAGATGACAGGAAATTAAATTGACAGGGTTTAAATAGATTTGTCACTTAGTGATAAAGCTGGCAGAGATTTTGATTGTGAGGCGATACTTTGGAAGACTGTAGTTAATATTTACTAGTCAATCAAATGCAAGACTATGAATTATTGTCTATTGATTTCTGGAGAACATCTGGTTGCAGAAAAGATGCAGAAAAAAAATATGTTTAAAAATGGGTGAAAGTTTGTAAATCCTGTCTCAGAAGGCAGAAACCAGACATCTCAGTGTTTATCCTTCATCTCAGCCTCGGTATAGAGATAATTCTGAAGACAGACAATGACCTCCCTTCTTTGGCTTCTACAATAGAACTTAAATTCTCCTTTCCTATAGTTTCAACCCAATTTGGCAAATTCTGCATTGCATGAACAAATCTGAGAAACTGTGAATATGCCTGAAGAGTATGTAAACTCTGGATATTGAGCGGACCCCTAAATAATCTTGGTCACTCTATATTGGATTTGTTTGTTTGTTTTTCCATAAGTGTTTGAGTTGCCTCACGATATCCTGTATCTCAACAGGCTAGTCAGGATGAAGTTGACATCTTGGCAAGATATCTCACAGTGGTCCTCTCACAACCCTGGACACAAGGGAGCTCAGTTCTAAACACATCAAACTCTGGTCCAGCAGAAATTGTTATCAATCATTCAATAAATCCCTGTATATAATGTGGAAGAAAAGTAAAAGTAGTTTTAATTGAAGGCAAGACATCCTCATTAAGAGTAAATCCATAAGAAAGATTAAGAGTAGAGTTGAGCGGACATCTGGATGTTCGGGTTCGGTAGGTTCAGACGAACTTCGGAAAAAAGTCCGGGTTCGGGGTCGAACTTGACCCCGAACTTGACCCCTGAAGTCAATGGGGACCAGAACTTTTGGCCACTAAAATGCCTCTAAAAAAGTCCTGGAAAGGGCTGCAAAATGAAGTAAAATGTGGGTGAGTGTCCCCATTCATACAATTGACCTATTCTTCTGAATGGGGACTCTATTTCGGGTTATAGAATAGCAATCGCATTACATGTATTCCATAAACCGAAAGTCTATAAACCAAAAGACATTCGGTTTATAGACTTTCATTTTATAGAATACATGTAATGCTATTGCTATTCTATAAAAAGAAAGTCTATCAACAGAATGTCTTTCGGTTTATAGACTTTCGGCTTATGTAATACATGTAATAGTATTGGCTTTCTTTAAACCGAAATAGAGTCCCCATTCATAAGAATTTCTTATGAATGGGGACTCTATTTCGGTTTATAGAAAGCCCATAGCATTACATACAATGTAATCGCCGAACCCCGAACTCCAACACTGACATACAGTGAAATGTCCGTGTTCGGGTCCGGGGTCCAAAAACCGTAAAGTTCGGTACGTACCCGAACAGTGCAGTTCGGGTTCGCTCAACACTATTTAAGAGCAGTTCTTTGATAAAATAAATGTTAAATTTCTCAAGACTTTACACCACAGACCATTGATCAGGTAAAGCATTAATGCGATAGTTAGAGCTTTCCAGTCTCATGTACTTACATAAAATGTATATGCAATACTCCTTGTGGCTTAGCTCCTTAAATGATCCACCATGACTCCAAATGATTGGGACAGGCATGGCTTGGTAAGGTGAGTGACTATGCTAATCCGCATATACAGCAGATTAGACACTCACTTTGTTAACTTTTGGTTACATGCAAAGTATTCGGTTTGGAAGGTATCCCGGACAGTGGCATCACTAGGGTTGGTGTAACCCTGTGCGGTAACTCATGGTGTCACCCCCCCCCCGGATTTCCTCCAATACAATGCCAAACAAATTTGTTAGTAATGCCAGTCACATGGACCATTAAATATGCCACATACAGGAGCCCCACAACACACACAAGAGCCCCATAAATTATGCCTCACCTTGGTGCCCAATTAATTATGCCACACACACAGGCGCCCCTTAATGATGCCCCACATAAGCACCCCATAATTATGCCACACACACAGGCGCCCCTTAATGATGCCCCACATAAGCGCCCCATAATTATGCCACACAAAAGAGCCCCTTAATTATGCCACACATGGGGCCCAATAAATATGCCACGCATGGGACCACCATTAATTATGCGACACACAGGAGCCCCACAAGGTGACAATTGTACAATTCGAAAACAATACATATTTTTAAACACAGACATCGCTCTTTAATTAGTTGCATTTATACTTATTTGAATTATTTAATATTATATTTAATAAAAAAATTATTTAAAAATTGCATTCCTATTTTTTATTCCCTTCCTCTGCACCCACATGGCACCTAAAGAAATTAACACAGCACCATACAGTACCCACAGAACGTGCCATGCACCTATATTGCAACCACAGCACTTGGCTTGCACTCATATTGCACCTACACGATTTGGCATGCCATAGTGTAACTTTGCCCCACAGAAATAGCCAGTGTCACTTTCCTCATAGTACATGCTATTTTTCCACACAGACCATGCCACAGCATCACTTTGCCAATTAAAATATGCCAGTATTTAACCCCTCAATATGTCATGATTTAGTCATTCAATATGCCAGGATTATTTTGCCACTCAATATGCCAGGATTATTTTGCCACTCAATATGCCATGATTTAGCCATTCAATATGCCAGGATTTTCCCCCCCAATATGCCATTTAATATGCCAGGATTTTGCCCCCCAATATGCCATTTAATATCCCATGATTTTGTCCCTCAATATAACATTCTTTAGCCATTTAATGTGCCAGGATATTGCCCTCAAATATGCCATTTAATATGCCAGGATTTTGCCCCCCAATATGCCATTTAATATGCAATGATTTTGCCCCTCAATATGCCAATCTTTAGTCATTTAATGTGCCAGTATTTTGCTAATCAATATGCCAGGGTTTTGCCCCCAAATATGCCATTTAATTTGCCAGGATTTTGCCCCCAAATATGCCAGGATTTTGCTCCTCAATATGCCATTTAATATGCCAGGATTTTGCCCCCCCCCCCCATATGTCCTTTAATATGCCAGGATTTTGCCCCTCAATATGCCAGGATTTTGCCCCTCAATATGCCAGGAGTTTGCCCCCCAATATGCCATTTAATATGGCAGTATTTTGCTCTCAATATGCCAGGATTTTGCCCCTCCAATATGCCATTTAATATGCCAGGATTTTGCCCCTCAATATGCCAATAGTTTGCCCCCCAATATGCCATTTAATATACCAACATTTTGCCCCTCCAATATGCCATTTAATATGCTAGGATTTTGCCCCTCAAAATGCCAGAAGTTTGCCCCCTAATATGCCAGTATTTTGCGCTCAATATGCCAGTATTTTGCCCCCCAATATGCCATTTAATATGCCAGAATTGTGCCCACCAATATGCCTTTTAATATGCCAGGATTTTGCCCCCAAATATGCCCTTTAATGTGCCAGGATTTGCCCCTCAATATGCCAGGAGTTTGCCCTCAATATGCCAGGATTTTGCCCCTCAGTATGCTCGTTATGCCACCCTCCTCCCCCTTTTCCCCAGCCAGTACTTACCTCCTTCCTGCTCTGTCTCCCGGTGCAGGTCCGTGGCTGCGAGGGAAGCGATGTGTGCTCCCCTCCAGCCACGCGGATCAATAAAGTTTGTTTAAAAAAAAGTTTCAACAAACTTTATTGATCCGCGCGGCTGGAGGCGAGCACACAACGCTTCCCTCACAGCCACGGACCTGCACCGGGAGACAGAACAGGAAGGAGGTAAGTTTTTTATTTTCCCACCAAAATCATTATCCATTTGAGAGTAAATAACCCCCAATTTGTTGTATTAGTATTACTTCCAATTACAGAGAGTCTTGATATGAATGTCTTGTTCTATGAGACAGCACACAAAGACGAGTACAAATAGTTACACAATGGGCCTTGTACACATTTTACAATTTCAAAGAAGCCTACATCTTAAAGAAACCAGGGAATGCCAGCTGTACGGAGAGACTGAAGAAGACAAATAGAACTAGAGAAACCAACGCATTAGAAACCAACTCTGAGCTATGTTTGATCTGTTTCAAGCCAATTGGAAAACATCTAAAATTCTATTTATGGGCAACAGCTATAACTGCACACAACACAGATATCACAGGGCAACAAAGATGCTGTAATAGATCCCTTGCACAATTGTTCCATGATTATTGGGACCTATTTAAGGGTGGTCTTCTATTTCTTTCTATCCAAGTAACTGCCCTTCATTCGAGTTATTTGTTGCCTTTTAAAGTAATATTTAGAAACACTTAAGCATCCTGCTTGATATGCCGAGGACATAATGTTTACACGCATGGATTTAGCAACCTCCTTCCTTGGCATAAAGGAACCCCCTTCACATAAATACTCCGCCTAAATCTGGCAGGAGAAATTATCTACTTCCATAGGAGAAAAGACAGTCAGACAAAGCAGAACAAGTCATGTTAATCTTGTATTAAAATAGCGGCTATCACACGCTGATTTTATTTGGGTCCCCTTCAAATATGGACAAATATGGAGCACTATAGTACAAATATACATTTTAAATATATCTTAAATATACTTAAAATGGAGAGCTTGGATTTCCAACTCAACTTCTTTCATTTCTGGAATAAGATCTCCATATTTATCAGAATACCCCAATTTAAATATGTTTAAACCCAACACTACTTGGCTGTATATTTGTATTATAGTGCTCCATTTTTATCTGTACTATTTTATTTGCTTTGTTTACTCAAAATGATTCCGTCGAATGTGTACTTTTTTTTTTTCAGGTCCAACGTGTTACAGTTGTCCAGAGCCATGTGGTGGATTTCCTTTCTACTTTTCAGCAGTTCAACTTACAAGCAATACACCGCCATTTAATTTCCAGCTATTATCTCCAGAGTTCATCTGTAGATGTCTGTGTCATCATCGATGGAAAGCTACTTTGCAGAGTGCTAACTAACTCTGAACAGGAGAAGCTAATTAGAATTATATTACCATTTTATGTTTTATTTGTTTTGAATGCAATTTAAGGGTTGAGAGCCAGTATCATGGATTACAAAATGTGAATGAATGAAAAATCTGCAAACGTGCTCATAATATATAGTGCTTAATGTTAGAAGTGACAAACAATGTTCTTTTATTGTATATATATTTATTTTTGTGCCTTACCATATAATCAGGGACTATGGACCTTCACAGACACTGGTGTACAGACACTGGTTGCAGATGGCGGTTCCATTCTCTTTCTTTACAAGATCACGATTATGCAACATACATTCTAACTATTGAACCAGCGAATCGAGATGCCTGGCACTCTACCTGACAGCGCTGCGCATGTGCAGCACAGCTTCTTCAGTGTCCTAGAACCAGGAGAATCAGCTCGGGATCGCGGGATTGGGGTCCCGAATCCAACTGTCCTGCAGAAGTCTACCTCTGTCCCAAAAAAGCAGGACAAATGTAGAGATTAGCGATACAGACACCCAAAATCAGGATCTCCCTGCGGAAGGCGGACATTTGCGGGGTTATAACAAATGAACCCGTGTGCGTCTACTGGAATGCAGTATCTCTTTCTATCTCCCTGTTGGTAGAAGATTATTTTGTTACCATCACATAACTGAGTGGCAACACACTGTCAAAATATAAAATCTATTTTATATCCACGCAAAGGTTAATAATAATCTTTTCTCTTTATTTTTTGTAATCAAACAACGGCAAAGAAACTACTTTACTGCTGATCTGCCTGTTTCAAACGGCTTTACTCAATTAATTGCTCATGAAATCAGAAATTACATAGGATATGCACATTTTTAATTAACACCAACTCTGCTAGACTAAATTTACTGTTTTGTTAGTGTAACAAAATAATAACGGACAATTATTCATTGCCGCAGTAATACAGCTCAGATCCCAATATACTGGGATGTGATATGAACCTATCTTATGCCTGATACTAGCAAGCTGTTCAGGGCGCTGCTTAATAAATAAAGAATACAAAATTGTTTTAAAAAAAAATGTGTTTCCTGCTAATGAACGTGTGGCAGGAAATTGAGGTTTGCTTCCTAGAAAATAAAACCATGATGGTTTGCACTACCCACGTCAGTTCACTTCTTGGTGAATAGACTTCATTGGGTGCTGGGGAAACAGTTGCATTTTTATCATAAATCTTATTTGTCTAAAAAATGTAAAAATGTTATATATATATATATATATTTAGGTAATGTATCCTTTCATGTATTCTTGTATTTCTTATGGGTGTAATAACCATTATATAGAATAATATATATATATATATATATATATATATATATATATATATACACACACACACATATATCTACACATATATATACACACACACATATACACACACACACATATACACACACACGTATATACATACACACACACATATACACACATACACATAATACATACATACACAGGAGTTAGGTCAATATTACAAAACATTATAAATAAATAAAATATTTTTGTAATTTTTTTCTATTTATTTACGCTTCTCTTTTCCTTTGCCACACGCTATCAGACTTTGTAAAGATGCACTGTAAGGTTGGAGCTTTGTAGTTAATCCCTTTCGCAGCAGACTTGCCAGTAAAGTGATTGTGACGTTAAAGGGATATGAAACAACAAGACCATGCATACATTACAGCCCGTCTCTCTGTCTTTCCTTAGTGTGCTCCCAGGAGGGACCACACATTAGATAAACATGCCCTTGATGTACATGTTCTCATCTGTTTTTTACTTTGTTGTGACGTTTGGCCAGATGTGCACGAGGCGCATAGCATACACCCAGTCCTATTCAAAGGGGTATTTATTAAAAATAAAAATAAAAAATACAACAGTATATTATTTCTTTAGAGACATTATGTTGTCATTTGTTCAGTCTGTGCCCTAGATTTGCAGCTAGGAGTCATCATTAGATGGAGACTTGTTTTGCATGATAAAATGACGCCCCAGGCATTTCTTTTTCACCACTGCTTGTAGACTTGAGCTTTCTTTGCACTTGTCTGCTGTGAAGTTCACACTGTGAGAATATACCGGGGGACAAGTACATTTTAACTAATAACTGCTAGTAAACACACACAACTAACTTTTCTCTCTTGTGCTTTAAGTCCTAAGTCTGAGGATAAACTGGCGTGTATTTTTGTTAGTAGATGCCAGTTTATCCATAGGAAGCAGGCAGCCGTCTGGCCGGTGACTGGCTCTCTCTGCAAGTGTAGAAAGGGACCCTCGTTTTTGCATGGGATCAGCAGGGGGGGACCTTAAGTAGGTGCTGATTCCATGCAAACATGAGGGCCTCCCTCTGTACACGCAGAGAGAGACCCCCCGCACACTGCAGACCCTGACTAGACGAGCAGGGCAACCCCTCACTCTGATTGGCTGTGCGTGCGCTGACACTCCAGACATGCTGGGTCACACCTGTGAGACAAAGCATTGAGTAAACCCACTTGTCTTTATTAGGAAATACGTTGAGTGCACTTAGAAGAAGTGCGGAAGCAAGGGTTACAAAAAAAGATGCCATTGTCCCTGAATGGGTTGACAGAACCATTCGGTCCATCTACCTCCTGTAAAATCCTTATACAGGTATAAATCATTTTATTGCGTTTCGATATATTGCGCTTAGCAGTTATTGCTATTGACAGGATGTGTCAATCATGCATCGACTAAGCCTTTCGGAGCCATTTTCTTTGTGTCTCTGACTATTCCACGTCATTAATCTCCTACAATGGCCTTTAAACTCCAAAAGATGCTATTACAGTACTATTTATTTTATGACTTTTTTTTTTACTGCAGATTTAGACTCATTACGGTCTCTCGGGTATACCTGCACATTATTTGATCTTTGGTCTTATATTATGTTCAAAATATCCTCAGGCTTATCTAATGCATGGGTAAACTTCTTCACTCTATTAAGCTCTACCTCTCCTGCTGTAAGGCTATTCCATGCATCTTTGGTAAAGTATTACTTTTTCAATGTATGGTATAGAATTGGTGCACACACCAATAGGGCCAAATAGTTGCACTATTGATGCATACACTTATGTATAAAGCCAACCCCTGAGAAAAAAGACAAAAGTATATAAAAAAGAGCACAGAAATGCACTAAATCTATCTAGACACAGGACCTATATGACATTTCAATCAAGGATTGCCAGGATTTATTTTAAAAAAAAGTGCTATGTCTTTTATCAATTAGAGGGTCTAATCAATAAAGAGAGAATTGTAGATAATTAAAATGGGAATTTCAAAATTTAGGACAAAGAAATGTCCCAGAAATACCCTACAGCACCATATTAATCACTACTTGACATTTTTCAACAACACAAATCTGGGAATGTTGGTAACTATGTGTTATTTATATATATATATATATATATATATATATATATATATATATACACCACACATTCATACATGGAAAGTATATTTTTATATAGTGCAATTCTTTTTGTCTTCCATCACAGGAAGAATAAATAAAGACTGTTAGTCATTTCTACACTGGAAAATCATCATTTTAATTACTTCAAAAGCAATTATCACTTGCAGCTCAAGGTTAATCCCCTGGGTATTTATTTAGATTTTTTTTTTTTTTTTATAAACAGACACAATGTCCACATTCATTTTACAGCACTTAGCCTTTCACTACAAAACTATTGAAGCCCAAATAATTTTTGCATTTTTCTTTTTGTGATTTTCAAAAGCTACTTTGCTTTTTTTTTTTCCCCAGCGCCACCTGTATTTATCTAAATCAAAATACGCACATTTCCCCCGAGCTGTTAAATATTTTATTCTATAAACCTTCTCTATTTATAGTAAATCTCCCTTAGCAACACCGCAGTTTACAAAAGAAACCATGCTTGTATCTTCTTAAAGTACTTTATTTAATTTGACTTTTTATTGTTACCAATAAAAAAAAGATGTACTATATTAGGAAGTACTCACAGACAAAAATGTCAGAGGATGATATATATATATATATATATATATATATATATATATATATTTATTTATTTATTTTTTCTCCTATCTAGAAATGAAAGCAGAGTGTGAAATAGTAAACATCCGTGAATGCTAAGGCAACAATTGTCTCGTCTGTGCTGTATAAGAAGATGAAAGTGTTTGACAAAACAAATCTATTTCAACCAGACAGAAACAAAATGTGCTCTGCGTACAAACACCGAAGGCGAGGAAACGTACATTTGCATGTCGGCTTTGTCAAGCAAATATATATTATTTGACGCAACTTAACCCCTTGAGTGCCGGTGACAGATGCGTTTTTTTGCACAGTTTTTTCTTCTTTTTTTCTTTTTTTAATGTTTTAGATTTCTGCGCATTATATGGATTATATTAAATATATTAAGGGTTATGTATAAACGTTGGACCAACCATAGCGTCAAGAATTTAAGATAAAAATGTGAATAGATTATAAGAGCAATTGCACTTTCTTTTTTTTCTTTTTTATAAATCCCGACATCATACTTCAAAATCTACCCCCCACCCCCCCCTTGCGCCAACTCAACAGCTTACGGTGTGTCGTGGAAGGAGAAGTGTCAGCGCTGTGTATTCTAAGCCAATGCTAAGGCAACAATAGTACTGCAGTTACTTTTTAAACAAAAACATGGTAACCTTATTCAAAGGGTTATGTGAGGCATCATAACAATGCATACACCGGATTCTCCTGAATCCTACATGGGGCCTATTCAATAAAAAGTGAACTATGATGACTTGACTTGAAGTGACGGCTGAGTTGCAAAAATAAGGTCACAATAGCTGAAATTGAAAAATGATTAATTTTCCCAACTCCACTAGTTAATAAATAGACCCTATATTTTTTTGAAAGTGCAAACCAGTTAAAATATGTGGAATTTAACCCTCTGAGCACCTCAATATCGTACATGCATACACTTAGTTATTTAGGCTTTGTCTGTAGAGTAAATTTAAACCATGGTAGTTAAATGCATTTTTTTTTTTCTTTTTTTTTTACTTTGTTGAGTGCATCACTAGGGGAGGGCTTGACACATGACTTTAGGAGCCAGGCAGACCAATCCAGGAACCAGCCTGGTCGTTTATAGGAGCCAGAGAAATGAAACTTCCAAAGACATCTATGTAAAACAGTCAAAAACGTTAGGAGCAAGCAGCAGGGATATTAGGAGTCCTGGCCTGATTTAGTCAGTTCCCTTGTCAATTCACCAATCTCGCAAACATTCAAGCAGTGCATCATAGAGTAAGAAATGCTCAGCCACAGGCAAATTTAAAAAAAAAAAAGTACCACTTAAATATAGTATAACTACTGTTCATTTACTATAAAGTCAGATCCATTTGACATAATCTTATAGTATGACAGATCCATACATATTATAGCACCTCCCGATACCGAATCTTTCTAGCTGTTAAAAGGAAATTGAACTGATACAGGATCCCAACAGCTAAGACAATTAGGCAGAGGCACAGATCCAATGCTGCAAATGCCAGTAAACGTTTCTTTGTGCCGCCCGGTCTTCGCAAACAAGAAAACTCAGTAGCATATGGCTCCGAAAAATTGCTTGTCAAAGTTGGTTTATACTGAAGACAAGGACTACCGCAGACCAACATACAAATTATCAGCTCAACTATTTTTCCAACTCAGCTGTTTTGGCCTGATGTTCACCACTCAAGATTTATTTCCCCACACTTCACTGGTTCGCAAATAGACCCTATATTTAAAAAAAAAAAAAAGAAAATGCAAACCAGGTAAAATATGTGGAATTTTACCCTATCTTTCCAACTCAATATAGTGAAAATCCAGCTTCCAGTGTTTCCTATGGGGCTTGGTCGACCATAGAGATCCAAGCTGTTGGAAAACCCCAGCTCCCATCACCCTAAGCAAGATAGATGTAGTAAAACCGCAGGAAGGATCAGGTTTAGCATCCCTGCTACAGAACCTGCGGCTCCCAAGTAGGGTTGCCACCTGGCCGGTATTTTACCGGCAAGCCGGTAAAAAATTGGCATCAGGCTAATGTTAAGTCTATGGAAACAGTACCAAGGCCGGTATTTTTTTTTGAAGAAAAGGTGGCAACCCTACTCCCAAGAGAAGAAGGTGAAGCAATACACTACTCTACACAACACAGTCACGTTACAGATACTATGCGTCTAAATCACAAAATCAATAGAACCTGAAAACACCTGGAATGATAAGGTGAAGCAGGAGTTCCCCATGTTTAGTTATCCATTACCTTTGGGCTACCGCCTCCTAGACTCCAAGCATATTTACGATCTAACAGTCACTGATTTTCTTTTTATTCGACGCTGTTGCAGATGTAAATCCAACCTCACAAGATAACATGCAACTTGTCTGTAGCCAGCTGAAGGGAGTATACGTTTCTATGATACAATTATTATACTGCTCATTATGGAATTCTTTAGAGAGCGGCTCTTTGGAGCATTCGTCTTTTGCATGAGATCTGTTTGGAGACTATGGTTTCTCGTATTTGACTCTGTGTACAATCCTTACTGTTCTGTGCTCACAGACAATAATTGATAGAAAGGTGGTTACAATGGTGTCGTGGGCCAAACGTTTTTCCAGGGTTGCTTAACCTCTTGAGGATCGGGCCTAGTTTCTCCATAAGAAAATAGAAATAACATTGGCCACAAGCTATTTTGTTACTGGTCTGATGGTCATACAGTAATTGTATTTAGTGTGACCACACAAATAATATACCTTTTATTTCAGGTCAAGTAGGGATTTCATAGCACATGATTTGGCATCAAAAATGACAAGATTTAAGGGAAAATGTAAAAAAAACTTATTAGTGAAAGGTGTTTCTGGGCTAGTGCATATAAACAATAAAACTGAGTTATGGTTTCCTGAGTTTGGGAGTGCAACATGTCCGTCGGCATCCACGGGGGGGTGGGGGGTTGGGAGGGGGGGGGGGCAAAAAAAGTTTAAAAAAAACAGTCATTGACACTGGATATGACCGTGCGTCATATCCGGTGGGTGTATTTCTCTTCTTTTCTCTTCAAATGCATTAGGAAAGACTGCACGCAGGAGGCAACAGGGGGCACGGAGCAATGACGAGGTGAGTACTGGGGAAGGGGGGAGGAGGGTGGCATGTAACGAGTAAAATACTGGCATATTAAATGGCTAAATCATAGTGACATATTAATTGCCAAAATAATACTGGCATATTAAATGGCAAATAATACTAGCATATTAAATGTCAAAATAATACCGGCATGTTATTGGGCAAATTGGCTGTGGCTTATTAATAAAATAATACTGAGATATTAATGACAAAAGTAATACTGGCATTTTAATCAAAAAATAATACTGGCATACTAATGGGAAAATTGGCTGTGGCATATTAATGGCAAAATAATACTTTAATGGACAAACGGTGGCATATTTTAATAGGCAAACTGACTGTTGCATATGTTAACGACAACGTGAATGTGGCATGTTAATTGGTACCTGACAGTGGCTTATTTTAATTGGCAAAGTGATGCTGTGGCATGTTCTGCAGGGGCAGTTCTGTGGGAAAAAGTGACACTGTGGTATGTTCTGTGGGGAAAAAAAAACGTGTACTATGGGGGAAAGTGACACAGTGGCTTGTTCTGCAGGGGAAGTTCTGTGAGATCCCAGACTGTGAGATCACACAGCTGCACCACAAATGTCTGATGTCTTTTAGAATCAGATAACCCACACATGTACCATTCAACCATATTACTGCCAACCAATTCTAAAGTGCAGTGCAAAATACTTTGAGGTCCCAAGAGTTCCTTTATGGTCCACTCTAGTTTCCTGCTGATAGTTATACCCCCCATCAGAACTCTAGATATTTGTTTCTTTGCCCAAGGCAAACATAGGGAATTGCACCTCCTTCAATGTAGTTTTGTGGCAGTTATTTTGCAGGGGGGGGATCAGATTCACCTATTTTTCATATCCCTCCGATCTCCGATCTGATTAATAATGCAAGTGACATAATTTACTCTCAAAAGCAGACAAGAAGGTACAGAGATCTGTTGCATGACAGCAGTGGCGTAGCGTGGGTTGTCAGCACCCGGGGCAAGGCAAGTAATTTGCGCCCCCTAACCCGTGGATTTTAGCACTCGAGTCTCTTCTACTAGATTAGTTAAAGAAACCCTTACCCCCCAAGCACATGTATTGTTTGTTATGAAAATACTTATGTAATTAAAGTAAAATGCATCTAAATACAAGTTTATTTTCCAACACTTTATTGAGTGCGAACATCGCGCAGAGTGTCCATAGGAAAGCATTGAGAAATGCTTTCCTATGGACACTTTTAATGCGCGCGCAGCCATGCGCATTCAGCTCCAGTGACGTCGGACGGGGAGCTGACGTCAGACAGGGAGGAGAGGTCACCAGCACCGAGGGAGCCTGGCGCTGGATTAAGGTAAGTAACTGAAGGGAATTTAACCCCTTCAGCGCCACGGGAGTGGGACCCTGAGGGTGTGGGCACCCTCAGGGTACTAAAGTGTCAGGAAAACCGCTTTGTTTTCCTGACACTATAGTGATCCTTTAAGAGTTTAAGGGGTTATTTTGGCCTGGGGAAGCCAAATGGTTATACACCTATGCTTTAAACCAGGAGTAGACATCCTTTGCCACTCCAGATGTTGTGGACTACACCTCCCATGATGCTTTGCAAGCCTTAATGGAGATGTAGTCAAAAAACAAAGGGAGTGTCAAAGGTTACCTACCCCTGCACTAAACCAAAAATATATAATACAGTTCCTACCCCATAAATATAATATTTAATGCTATGATATTTAATGCTCTCATCCCTATCAACCCCCTTCCCTCCACAGTTCCTAATAAATATATTACAAATATAATTCCCTCACCCCTGTAGCCCCACCTATTTACATTTCCTTCTACATACACACATATATATAGATTATTCATTAGGCCACAAATGTAAAAAATATAATCATTGCCTCATCTCAAATTCCCAAGTCAGATCTTTCCCATCCCCCCCCTCTTCCCCTAATACACTGCTGACCCCCCTCCCCCTAATACACTGCTGACCCCTCCCTCCCCTAATACACAGTTGACCCCCATCCCCTAATACATTACTGCCCCCCTTCTTCCCTTCCCCAATACATTACTGCCCCCCTTCTTCCCTTCCCCAATACATTACTGCCCCCCTTCTTCCCTTCCCCAATACATTACTGCCTCCCTTCTTCCCTTCCCCAATACATTACTGCCTCCCTTCTTCCCTTCCCCAATACATTACTGCCTCCCTTCTTCCCTTCCCCAATACATTACTGCCCCCCTTCTTCCCTTCCCCAATACATTACTGCCCCCCGTCCCCAATACATTACTGCCCCCCCGTCCCCAATACATTACTGCCCCCCTCCCCCATACATTACTTCCCCCCCTCCCCATACATTACTTCCCCCCCTCCCCATACATTACTTCCCTCCCTCCCCCATACATTACTTCCCCCCCTCCCCATACATTACTGACCCTCCCCTCCCCCATACATTAAATGATCCCCCTCCCCACCCCGATACATTAAATGACCCCCTCCCCTCCCCCATACATTAAATGAACCCCCCCCATACATTTAATAAATCCCCCTCCCCCATACATTTAATAAACCCCCCTCCCCTCCCCGATACATTAATGAACCCCCTCCCCTCCCCATACATTAATGACCCCCCTCCCCCATACATTAATAACCCCCCTCACCCATACATTAATAACCCCCCTCCCCTCCCCCATACATTAATGACCCCCCCTCCCCTCCCCCATACATTAATGACCTCCCTCCCCCATACATTAATGACCCCCCTCCCCTCCCCCATACATTAATGACCCCCCTCCCCCATACATTAATGACCCCCCTCCCCCATACATTAATGACCCCCCTCCCCCTCTCCAATACATTAATGACCCCGTCCTCAATACATAATACAATAGGTCCCCCAAGCCTTTATTCTTACCTTTACAAATTCCACTTCCAACAGCTCAGGGAAGAAAGGCCGCGATGCAGTTTCAGAAGAGCCTCCGCCGCGCAGCCGCCGGATGTGACGTCACGCCGTCATTTGCCGCTCACATCCGGCGGCTGACAGGAAGTATCGCGCGGTTGTGGCTGCGGCCGCGCGGCCGCATAGGGCTAGTGCGCCCCCCCAGATATTGCGCCCGGTGCGGCTGCCCCCCCCTGCACCCCCCACGCTACGCCCCTGCATGACAGGACACCTATATAGTTACGCAGCTATGTAATAATCAGATATGATAAATGTAAGAGCATGGCCAATATATTTTTTATTTTAAGAAAATGTGGCAACCCTAATTATTTGTCTGTGAACAAAAATGATAATGTATGAAGAACAAAAGAGCCCCACAATTTGGAATAAGTTGTAGGACAACTGTAGCAAAAAATTAAGTTATGTTTAATTGAAAGATTGCATCAAGTGTAGGCATTTTATATAGAAATTCTTTGAAGAAAGAATAAAAAGAAAGTATCTTAGAGTATCTTACTCCGTTTAGCTCTACCAGGAGGCAGACATTTTGTTTAGATGGCTTGTTTAGAATGGTCAGATGGCTCAGATTTGCTTTCATCTGAACCAAGGTGAGTAAAGTTTTTAAACAACATGTCTGCCCCTAAAGAGAACTAAATGGAGTAAAGAAGGCTCATTAAGGCACTTAATTTGTATTCTTTCAATGAAGATTTCCATTACAGATCATCTACACTTGAAACAATCTTTTAATTAAACAGGAGTTCTATTTTTGCCACAGTTGTCCTTTAATAAGTAATTTTCCATGGATTCCATAAACTCTAGTTCAAAGCCAGCACATTGACGAATTAATAATAATAAATAATATTTGGTTGGTATGCCAAATGTAAGAATAAGGATATTATTACATGAACAAACCAACACTGAAGCAAGAATTAATCTGTATTATGATATTAATAATTGCATCAACCTTCAGTATCTTTAATGATAAAAGCACTGTATCAGCAGACTTCCCAATGCATTTCACAAAAAATAAACACAATGGTTCATTTGGAAGACATTAAATAACGTATTTATCGGCGTATAACACGCGCCGGCGTATAACACGCACCTCATTTTAAGAAGGAAATTTCAGGAAAAAAAACTTAAAATTCAAATAAAGAACTTTGAAGCCCAATATGCCATTTTAATATGCCAGGATATTGCCCCCAATATGCCATTTAATATGCAGGATATTGCCCCCAATATGCCATTTTAATATGCCAGGATATTGCCCCCAATATGCCATTTTAATATGCCAGGATATTGCCCCCAATATGCCATTTTAATATGCCAGGATATTGCCCCCAATATGCCATTTTAATATGCCAGGATATTGCCTCCAATATGCCATTTTATATGCCATGATATTGCCCCCAATATGCCATTTAATATGCCATGATATTGCCCCCAATATGCCAGGATATTGCACCTTAGTATGCTCGTTATGCCACCCTCCTCCCCCCCCCCCCTTCCCCATAGCCCAGTACTTACCTCTTTGCTGCTCTGTCCCCCGGTGCTCTGAAGCTGCGTGGCTGTGAGGGAAGCATTGTGAGCTTCCCTCCAGCCGTGCGGAACAATAAAGTTTGTTTAAAAAAAACCACACTTTATTGACCGCGCGGCTGGAGGGAAGCTCACAACGCTTCCCTCACAGCCACGCAGCTTCAGAGCACCGGGGGACAGAGCAGGAACGAGGTAAGTTTTAGAATTTTTTTTTTTTTTTTCAGCCACCGATCGGCGTATAACACGCACCCATCATTTGCTCCCTATTTTCAGGGAGAAAAAGTGCGTGTTATATGCCGATAAATACGGTAATTTCCTTTCAAATTTCAATGTGAAAATACATCCCCATCCCCAATACTGCCACATATGTCCACATTCTCCCTACCTGGTAGTAAAATAACTAGAAAAATGTAAACATTTAGTAAATATATGTTTTTTTTATTTTTTTATTTGGAAGTTAGATGAAAGCTTCTGTCTGCACTTGCATGTTTCATGAATTTTAATATATCCGGAACCTAAAAAAAATAATAATTAAACAGTGTTGATTGTCATTGAAAATCTGGAAAATATTTAATTTATGCACATTGATGGAACAGTGTATTTTCTTCTAAGCAATTGGGTTTAAAGTAATATAAGTGAGTAGAATCCTAGACACCGAAAATCCAACTTAGAAGAAATCATATTCATCAAGGTGGACTATGAAGCTAAGGAAGCATTAACCGAGCCAGGAATATAGATTTGTGCATTTATCTTCAGTAGAAAAAAAAATAATCTCAGCACAAGACTGATGAACACATTACATCCTTGAGCACTTTTATGACCTGTTCAAGAGCGTTTAAGATGATCATCAATGCATGTTGTCATACACTGAACTCTACTAATATACTTGTGACACCTTTAAAAATAGCCTGCCGTGCATCTAATTTAAATTTAGCTGGATCTCTTTCTCAAAGCAAGGTAAAAAAAAAAAAAAAAAACATATAAAAGGTCTTTACCAATAATCTGAACTGAATGCCATAATTGAATTACTTAGCGTAGTAGGATCACTGGTGATTATATTGTCATTAGAAAAAGAAGCACGTAAGTATCGCATAGTAAAAAAAAAAAGAAAAAAAAAGTACCTGTAGAATAAGATAATGAGAAAGTAAAAAAAAGAAATCTCATTTGCCTCTAAAAAAAAATGTAATTCCAGTATCATTTATTATTATAAATTAACTCTTCTGTTTTATCTCATGAATAATTTCGTATTAATCCACATTTATAAGAAATAAGTATATAAGAAATAGGAATATGTGATGTTAAATATTACCAATATTAATAATTTATTTAACTTATTTGTTGCTTTTTATTTTGATTAAACTAATATTTTAAACAATACATTTTAAGAAGATTAGTACATTTGAATTGGGTTTATCCATAAAATAATGGTATTTAAATAAATATTTCTATAGAGATATAAAACCTCCATCACATACAGATTTTGCAATAAAAAAATGTAAAGTCTGTTTTTTTGACAATAAAAAATGTATCTAAATACAGCAGTATTAGCTATTTAATGGGGGGTCAATATTTTGTTTTAAATAGTAGGATCATCTCATTTACAAATAATTTTACTGGCTCTTGGAGAGTTAGATTATAGATTGTGACATAAGACTAAAACATACACCTTTAATGAATACAATGTATTACACATACTATTTCTGCAAGATATATTTTCAAAAATGGAATTTGGAAGACATACAGGAGGTAAAAAAAAATGCTTCTGCCAATACTTTTTGTACACTAAATTTGTTCATTTCAATATAAGTACATTAACTCAGTAAATGTATGAATCTTGTAAAATATAATGTCTAAATGTTAAATAAAAAAAAATATCTTATTATTTTAAAAAATCACCTTGTATTAACCACATGCTACAAAATGGGCTTTTATTTAGTATAGTTATTGGTTTTCATTTATGAATAGGTTATGGGGCACATGGTACTAACCAATAGTGTATCTTCCACAAGGCAAACAAGGCACTCGCCTAGGGTGGCACTCAGGGCCGGCCTTAAGTGTTCCGGCGCCCTGTGCGGGCTTCCCCCATGGCGCCCCCCCCCCCCGTCTTTCACCCCCCTATGTATGTGTCCCTTTCCTCTTCCTTGCCATGTCTGTCTCCCCCCCTCCCACCTGTTCTGTCTCTCTCCCACCTCCTGTCTCTCTCTCTTCCCCCTTGCTTGTTCTGTTTCTCTATCCCCCTCCACCTGTTCTGTTGTATCTCTTTCTCTCTCTCTTCCTCTGTTCTGTCTCTCTCTCTCTCCCCCCCCTTCCCCCTGTTCTGTCTCTCTCTCTCCCCTCCCCATGTTCTGTCTCTCTCTCTCCCCCCTCCCCCTGTTCTGTCTCTCTCTCTCTCTCCCCCCTCCCCCTGTTCTGTCTCTCTCTCCCCCTGTTCTGTCTCTCTCTCCCCCTGTTCTGTCTCTTTCTCCCTCTCCCCCTGTTCTGCCTCTCACTCCCTGTTCTGTCCTTCTCTCACCCCCTGTTCTGCCTCCCCCCTGTTCTGCCTCTCTCTCCCCCCCTCCTGCCATTCTCTCTCCCCCCTCCCCCTGTTCTGCCTCTCTCTCCCCCCCTCCCCCTGTTCTGCCTCTCTCTCCCCCTCTCCTGCCTCTCTCTCTCCCCCTCCCCCTGTTCTGCCTCTCTCTCCCCCCTCCCCTTGTTCTGTCCTTCTCTCACCCCATGTTCTGCCTCTCTCTCCCCCCTCCCCCTGTTCTGCCTCTCACCCCCTGTTCTGTCCTTCTCTCACCCCCTGTTCTGCCTCTCTCCCCCCCCCCCTGTTCTGCCTCTCACCCCCCCTGTTCTGCCTCTCACCCCCCCCCCCTGTTCTGCCTCTCACCCCCTGTTCTGTCTCTCTCTCTCTCCCCCCTCCCCCTGTTCTGCCTCTCACCCCCTGTTCTGTATCTCTCTCCCCCCTCCCCCTGTTCTGCCTCTCACCCCCTGTTCTGTCTCTCTCTCCCCCCTCCCCCTGTTCTGCCTCTCACCCCCTTTTCTGTCCCTCTCTCACCTCCTGTTGTCTCTCTCCCCCCCCCCCTTGCCTACAAGTGTGGTTCAAGGGAGGGGCGGAGCTAACCGGCTCAGTGTTGTAGCTCCGCCCCCACCCTGTGAAGCAGAGCAGCGTCTGCTTCACAGGGGGCCACAGACAGCAATAGAAAGTGCTGCTCGGCTCCCCATGCTTAATGCAGGCTCCATGCTTAATGCAGGCATGGGGAGCCGAGCAGCACCTTCTATTGCTGTCCGTGGCTCCCTGTGAAGCAGACGCTGCTCTGCTTCACAGGGTGGGGGCGGAGCTACACCACTGAGCCGGTTAGCTCCGCCCCCTCCCCGGACATAGCACAGCATGCCAAGCAGAGGGCTGGTGAGGGGGGATCTTTTGATCTCCCCCATCCAGTGCCACTACCGGCTTTTTTAACTTTTTTTTTTTTCTAACTTTTTTTTTTTTCTAACTTTTTTTTTTTTTTAACGGCCGGGCAGGCGCCCCCTGGAGTGTTGCGCCCTGTGCGATCGCACAGGTCGCACACCCCTAAGGCCGGCCCTGGTGGCACTTTGCCAGAGGGCGGCATTTTTCCAGCAGGTGTTAATGCACACTTCTGGTGCTTCAAACATTTTTGCTTCCTCCCCCACCATTCAGCAAGCTTTAGCTTTTGGGTGATGGGGGCATGTAATGGACGTGGTTGGGGTATGTAATGAGGGTGATGGTGGCATATAATGGGGTTGATGGGGCATTTAATGTGTGTGCAATGTTGGTGATGGGGCATGTTGTGATTGTGCAACATGGGTGATTTGGCATGTTGTGCAACATGAGTGGGGGGTGCCTGAATTTTGTCTGCCTAGGGCAGCACAAAACCAAGATACACCACTGGTACTAACTGAAAAAGTGGATCAGTCATATAATCCACAATGCTAACTATTTTATAATTTAACCAGACTGGAGAAAGGACAAAAAAGAACAACTTAAATAGACCTTCTACCAAACACAAATCTCTATCGAGGGGGACATATAGATAATAAATTAATTGGGACAGTCCTAAAAGTGAGACCTACAATACTGTGCAAAAGTTTTAGACAGGTATGAAAAAATAGTGTAAAGTAAGACATGTGAATAGTTTATTTTTTATCAATTAACAACATGTAAATTGAGAGAACAGAAGAAAAATCTAAATTGAATCAATACTTGATGTGACCTATTTTTGCCTTCATTACAGTGTCAATTCTTCTAGGTCCACTTGTACAAAGTCAGGGGTTTTGTAGCCATGTAGTCATGTGTATGATTAAATAATTATACCAAATAGGTGCTTATAATCATCAATTTATTGTAGGGTGAAACACAATCATCACCAGAAAGGACTGTGTAGGAGGAATAAAACTTGGTTAGAAACCAGCCAAACAAATTGAAAATAAAGTCTGGACAAGTCTTGTCAAAGTAGTCTTCGTGGATGACTTGCCGCCAAAAACCCATACTTCCAATGTGGAAGCAAGGTCAAGTGACTATGAATGAAAACACAGTAGTCGTTTTGGACAAAGGAGACAACATTTCAGATATTTGGCTGTAGCAGAAGACAGTTTGGATCATGCCTTATTCTCTACAGTCACTAAATGAACAAAGTTTAGGTTACAGAGTCCCTTAAAGTGTGTCAAGCTACCACTTGGCACTAAGCCTTTTGTTGCATGTCTGAAAAAGTTGTAGAATGAGTTACGGCAGGCAGCATTGAAGCATGGGGGAGGGTCCTTGCAAGGGCTTCATTTCTATAAATGGAGTTGGGGATTTGGTCAGAATTAAAATACCCTCAGTGCTGAGCAGTTAGGGCAAATACCTATCCCTCATGCAGTACCAGTATCAGGAAGGCATCAGTTTCTGCAGCATAACAATGACCACATACAGCCAAAAACATTATAAACTATGTTTAGCATTAAGAGGAACAAAGAGTCCTGGAAGTGATGTTATGGTCCTCACAGAGCCCTGATCAATCCTCAGTCCAGAGCACCGGCCATTTTTCTGCACTTTATCGAGTATGTCTGGGCTCACACAAAGATAGCTGTTTCTGCTGTTCACTCACTTTGCATTTTTGGTGATAATTGATCACATTTTTTCACACCTGTCTCAAAGTGTTTCCCAGTAATTTGTGTTGTTGTGTATAATGTATGCTATGACATCGGACCACCCTACCTTGGGACCTGTCCTTACCAGTGTAGTCTCAGAATATAAGCATGTATTTCATTATATTTATATTATGTATAACTGAACATTATTTCCATATTGTAGTTGTAAAAACACATCTGCATTGCATTCCAGTCTTTTCATTTTCCCCTTTTGTTTATTGTTAGTTTGCTTTTCGTTGTCTGCAGCTTTGAATTATTGTTTTGTTCTAACTGCACTGAATTAATTTGCACTCGTGTTGTTCCGATAATTGGTATATAGTTGATTTGTGACTGGTTCAGCCTTTTAAGCAGTTTTAAATGGCTTATTTTTGACTTGTACTGAAGTGGCAATATCCAGCCGTACAGACGAGGTTCAGCTACCAGCGGTACTGAGGAGGATGTAACTAATGAATAATAGCCTTATCTGGAGAGAGGAGACTCAGGGGCAGTAGGAGGGAAAAGAATTAAGTGAAAAGATAAAGCCAGAAACCCAAAATGTGTAATAAAGACATGTTGTATGAGCAGAATTTCCTTGAGAGACATTTTTCATAACCAGGTACACGAGCACAGGAAGTAATTTGGGGGATTTATCAAAAATATCAGCATTTGCAGAGCTTGGACATACAATAACAGGCTCTACCATGTGGGTTTGTCACTCACAGCGTGATATATTGAGGCTTATACTAAGTCTATGGCTGTAATAGCATGATAATGGACTCCTTCAGCATGTGAAGCAGGGCTGCCTCTACCATGTGGTAGGCAACTGCCTTAGGGCACCAAATATGTTGCTCCACCTCTTCCTGCCGCCAGTTTCTGAGCAGTGCTGTGTCTGTATTTTGCATGCTGCCCTTACTGTGGAGAGGAAACAGCCTGCACCAGTGACATTGACTCAGACTGCTTGCTCCGCCCCCTCGCGTCGGAGCAAGTCCTGAGTGCAAATCTGGGGCCTGGCTGATGGGTTAAGTGCTGTGACTTCAAATCTTGGGTATTTCCTGAGTGCAACTATGGAGTTGAAGGAGGATGGGGTGAATCAAATTTCACCTTCAGCTGGGTAGACAAAAATCCTTACACCAGCCCTGAACAGAAGTAGTGGTTATTTAGGAATACCAATCTAGTATAACATGTGGTACCATCTCTGGCCATCAGACATTTGTATGTGCTGTTAAAATGCTTAACTAAAAACATAGCAATAATATTAAAAGCACACAATTAAAATTTCAATGTTCATACAGAATATACTATGTTTTTTACCTATGGTTAATCGTATATTCAGTAGAATTGGATAGTGATATTTTTGATATTTTTTTTTAGTAGCTAAAGTACTTAATTTATGACTTAATCCAAATTAAAAAATGTCTATTGGACAACCATTTTGAAAGTGTATCTAAAAAGCAAACTGAACATGTGGTAGAGGGGACTCTACTGAGTTATAATAGCACAGGTTGGAAATATCATTATTTATCAAGACTTAAATACAGGCATCAATCTTATTTCATTGATAAACCAGTTGGTCTATGTTTTTGTTAGAAGACAAATTGAAGGGTGATATTTTTAACGTAGGTGAGAAATGCGTTAGACCAGTTGGTCTGCTCTGCCGCCTACATTCCCATGTCACAATAAAAAAAATTAAATTGCGTTGCTGCACTGACATTATTTTTGTGTAAAAAGGAGGGTTTTACAGGAATGTTGTAGGACAGTAATAACACATCCATCCCGTGTACTGGAAAATCAATTCTAATAGCCCAGTGACCCGAGGGCCCTGGCATTTTATTTTAATATTCTCAAATGCCTAAAATCTACCCCCCCCCCATTTACCAGTCCAGCCACTGTACAGCACTGGTCTAAACAAACAAAATGGGAAACTTTCAAGAGTGTCTGTCCTTCATCCTATGATGCCCAACAATGGCATCAAGTCAATACTGCCCATGCACAGTGTTAGGGTTAACTTATATTTATTGTGTTAACATAACAAGAGTCAATTCAGCATTGGAAGAGTTAACTTCAGGGAAGGGTTAAACCCCCCTCTTGGAGGGAGCACATTTGTTGTCTGTGCCTATCATCTATTCTACATACATAGAGTAAGAAGTAGTAAATCTAATGATACCAGACTTTAACCCAGACTAAATCAATAAGGTAGAGATAAAGGAAAATAGTAGAAAATGACCTAAGGGTCACATCCTGTGTCAGCATCTCAGGAGTTGTGTAATTCTACATAGGCACATAGAAATAAAGTGTTTAGTTAATTATGTAACTATATATTTGTAACACGTATGTATTCTATGTCCACGCCCCCAGGTTGTGTATGAAGTCTTAGCCAATGATATGATGCCAGCAAATGTCTTGTTGTTTCTATATAAGTGCTTGTTTTTACAATAAACTTTAGAGTTACATAAAGAACAACCTTGTGTCAGACTTGAGTTACTCTCCGAACGCGTTCGCTGATGTGTTTCCAACTCCCACCACGTGAATCCAAATCAGAGTGATACATTGCCATATACCAGAGACTTGATGATAGAGGCCTAAGACGAATTGGTCCCTTTCACACAGTAGCACTTACACTCCCTGCTCCAAGCCAACCCCACCCCACCCCCCGCTGTCCCGTGTCGCCGGTGGGGCATGTTGGGAAATATAGCTTGACTCTTAAGTAAAATCCTAACTAAAATCAATATGTCTGTAATATTTTTTCTAATTTTTTTTTTTTTCCAGACTGCCTCTTCTCATTTTATCCTACTGTGCTATATTTAATGATTTAGAGCTTTACTTTCCATGATCATGCACTTAGAAAGGAAGCAATAATTCCAACAGACAATGCCTTGTGGAACAAACATAATAAAAGAAGGACGAAAGCCATAAAGTAAATGGGACAAACTGCATATTTGTTAAACCCTGCAACAATTTGACTTGTTCTACAAATGCAGTTGGATGTAATTCTTTTGTATTATGCACTTAGTCCTGTGCGCTTGTTTTATACTGTGCCCTTTCTTCCCTCTTTCAGCTTTTATTAGATTTGTTGCCCCACATAAATGAAGCTACAGTTGTACTGAAGAGAAAATCAGCAAACAATAGAATCTAATATTAGGAGAGCTTAGTGTCCTCGAGCAAAGCATGATAAATAAACTGAAACGTTTTTCCAAGTCAAACAGAGCAAGTTCAATGCAGTGCGTATTGGAAAGAGGACCTTATAATCTACTTTGTGTCTCAATGAACTGGAAGATGAGTGTGTATGAAATTCATGGAAAATAAAATACCAAGAAATCATTTCCTGGAATTTAAATAAACTGCAAAATCGTAAATGCAGTAGGGAAGCAATGAAGCAAGTGTGGCAAAATACAACAATAAATGTAATTGAGTCAAAATAAGAAGGGGATATGTACAATTTTCTTTTTTGTTTGATTTTTTTTTTTTTTTTTGGGAAGCAAATATATGTCTAAAGCTCCAGAGGCCAACCCAAACCATAGCCTTGGACACTATTTATAAAACTAAATTCTGGGGCAAGTCCTAAAACTGATCTAAGTAACAGGGATATTTCATTAGTTTCCCTGGTGACTGCTCCACTTTTAGAAATGTGTCCTGAAACAGACTTGTATTATTATAACGTTACATACTTTATACATCTAACAAAGTAAACAAAAATACAGAAAATACTGACAGTACAAAAAATATACTGTCGTTTATGAGTTAACTCACACACCTCAGACCTCACATCCTCACCTCACATCCAGCATTTGCCTTTTGATATGTTAATGAGGACACACCCACAATGACCTCACAAGCCATTCAATATACCTGTTGAATGATCAATCTCAGTTCAGTCTCTCTCTGCCCTGCCTGCCATGGGGCAATCTGTGATCTGCTGGGATATGATGGGTCTTTTGTTTGAAAACTAGGATTCGGGTTAGTGTTGGGAAAATGTTGCATTGCGTGTTGGGCTGTCACTAATTATTGTATGTTACTTTGTTTTTGTCTCTACTTACAGATCTGTTAAAGAAGACGGACCTATATTTTCTATTTGGTGATACACCACACCAAGGAGAGGTCCTTGTGGTACAATGGCAAATATTCATGGAGGGATAAGCCAAATGGCAAATTATTTAGCTAAACTAGAAAAATGGTCAGAGCAGTGGCAACTGGCATTTAATGTGGACAAGTGCAAGATTATGCACCTTGGGCGTAAAAACCCAAAAGCAGAATATAGACTATTTGGTACAGTCCTAACCTCAACATCTGAGGAAAGGGATTTAGGAGTAATAATTTCAGAGGACTTGAAGGTAGGTAGGCAATGCAATAGAGCAGCAGGAAATGCTAGCAGAATGCTTGGTTGCATAGGGAGAGGTATTAGCAGTAGGAAGAGGGAAGTGCTCATGCCATTGTACAGAGCACTGGTGAGACCTCACTTGGAGTATTGTACGCAGTACTGGAGACCGTATCTCCAGAAGGATATTGATACTTTGGAGAGAGTTCAGAGAAGGGCTACTAAACTGGTACATGGGTTGAAGGATAAAACTTACCAGGAAAGGTTAAAGCATCTTAACATGTATAACTTGGAGGAAATACGTAACAGGGGGGATATGATAGAAACATTTAAATACATAAAGGGAATCAACACAGTAAAGGAAGAGAGTATATTTACAAGAAGAAAAACTACCACAACAAGAGGACATAGTCTTAAATTAGAGGGGCAATGATTTAAAAGTAATATCAGGAAGTATTACTTTACTGAGAGGGTAGTGGATGTATGGAATAGCCTGCCAGCAGAAGTGGTAGAGGTAAACACAGTCAAGGATTTTAAGCATGCGTGGGATAGACACAAGGCTATCCTAGCTATAAGACCGGGAACGGGGGACTAATAAAAGTACTCAAAAAAAATTAGATGGACCGAATGGTTCTTATCTGCCGACACATTCTATATTTCTATGTTTCTAAGTCCTGGGGGTAACAATGGCAAGTCCAGGGGGTGCAATGTCAAGCCTTGGGGGTGTAAAGTCCATTTAATCTACTTTGTCAGAGTGAATATACCTTATAAGTGCCTAGTCCCTACTGTTATAAGGAGAATAAAATAAAAGATGACTTTAATGGCATAAAAAAAACACTACTGTTAATTTTAAACCATAACATATTTTTAACATTGTTACATATATTGGGTGGTTTGGTAATGAAATTTAATATAAAATAATACTGGAACACAAGTGAACTGCCATTGCATACAACGCATCAACAATATAAAATGGTGTACAGACTTTTAAGATGCAATGCTATCAATGTAGTTGATACTAAATTATAACACTACAGGGCTCTACCAACTGGTTTGCAATGCTGGTTTCAAAGGAGCATGGACAATGAAAAAACACTGGGTTCCAAAATGGTTTTTAAATCCATTGTAAAAAATAAACTACCTAATAATGAACAATACAAAGAATAATAATTGTAATAATTCAGCCTGTTTATCTGTTTGGTTTGGTCCTTCTGTTGGTTAAACAAGAAGCAGGACAGGTGAATTAGATATCATTACTGGAACATTTCACTGGGTGTACGGATCGTGATGCTGATCCATAACATCTGGAATTCAGCAGTACACTGTGTGCATTCAGTAGAGTGAATGACCATTTGCTGCCATTAGTATCAATGTCACTTAATTCTTGAAACTCGGGCAACATTGACATGTAGAAAACAGTATGTCACAGTATGTGTGATTTCTTGCATGTCATATTTAATTTTCACTAGCCTCCTGCACCAGAAAAAAAAACCCCATAACTATATGTATGCTTCCACAAACCTCTGTGTTTCACCCCTGGGCCTACCTCAGTCACACAAATACAAAAGACATAGTTCATATCAATAGTTGAGTCCACTGTAAAATGAACATCCGCTACAAAAGCAGGGGCTGGAATAAATTGTTTTCCCGTTGTTAATTACCTTTTAAGAGGGTATTTTATGGATAAACTAGTGGTTATGGTCATTGTGCTACTAATATTTCATTTTTAGGGGATGAGGGAGTTTGGGGGGGGGGGGTAATGGGGTAATTATAATGCATGAGAAGGGTATATTATTAATCCCCAGGGCTGATGATATAGTTACTTGTTCCATAGACCTGCTTTTTGACCAAGTCTATGCAAAGTCTAACAATGTCCTAATCTTAAGTACAAGGCTGGCACGTTATATCACTAGAAAGCAGCAACATCTCTGGCTGAGACCTGGGATAAAATAATAAAAAAACAGGTGTGTGTGTTTTGAGGACAAGGGGGATTGGTCTGAAGGCAAACACTGAAAACTTCTGGGCAGTCATGAGATTGTCTATGGGACATGTGAACTATCAGGTACTGAGCAATCTGGCCTGGCTTGCCTATCCACTTGTAATAAGCTATATGTAGAGAAAGTAATAGAGCTCTAGAATTTTTAGTGATGGGAATTCCCCAACCGTCACTCTTGACCCATGTTGCCCTCTTCAGCTGGATTTTTTTTTATTTTTGTTTTTTATATCATCAACTGTACAGTTAACATTTGTTTGTCTTGTTAACTCAGACTGTTTTATTTATATCTTTCAATTATGATAGTGGACACAGCATGAAGAAGATATCCTGGAACAACAGAGATGCCCTTAAAGCTCAGATCCAGCATCAACAAGCCAATTATTTATCCCCCTCAAGGTCCAATACTAGGTTAGTGGTTTCAGAAATTGTGTTGCAGTGAACCACCTGCTATGTGCTATATTGATTTTATTTGACTTACAGTAAAACTATTTTAATAAAGTAGGACATACATATATGTTTGAACATCTTTTAGTGCACTTATAGTACTGTGTTAGCCATGCTTACTTCCTGCTTAGTATCTAATGTACTGTGTTAGCCATGCTTACTTCCTATTTAGTATCTATTGTACTGTGTTAGCCATGCTTACTTCCTATTTAGTATCTACTGTACTGTGTTAGCCATGCTTACTTCCTGTTTAGTATCTATTGTACTGTGTTAGCCATGCTTACTTCCTGTTTAGTATCTAATGTACTGTGCTAGCCATGCTTACTTCCTGTTTAGTATCTATTGTACTGTGTTAGCCATGCTTACTTCCTGTTTAGTATCTAATGTACTGTGCTAGCCATGCTTACTTCCTGTTTAGTATCTAATGTACTGTGTTAGCCATGCTTACTTCCTGTTTAGTATCTATTGTACTGTGTTAGCCATGCTTACTTCCTGTTTAGTATCTATTGTACTGTGTTAGCCATGCTTACTTCCTATTTAGTATCTATTGTACTGTGTTAGCCATGCTTACTTCCTATTTAGTATCTACTGTACTGTGTTAGCCATGCTTACTTCCTGTTTAGTATCTATTGTACTGTGTTAGCCATGCTTACTTCCTGTTTAGTATCTATTGTACTGTGTTAGCCATGCTTACTTCCTGTTTAGTATCTATTGTACTGTGTTAGCCATGCTTACTTCCTATTTAGTATCTACTGTACTGTGTTAGCCATGCTTACTTCCTGTTTAGTATCTATTGTACTGTGTTAGCCATGCTTACTTCCTGTTTAGTATCTATTGTACTGTGCTAGCCATGCTTACTTCCTGTTTAGTATCTATTGTACTGTGTTAGCCATGCTTACTTCCTGTTTAGTATCTAATGTACTGTGCTAGCCATGCTTACTTCCTGTTTAGTATCTATTGTACTGTGTTAGCCATGCTTACTTCCTGTTTAGTATCTATTGTACTGTGTTAGCCATGCTTACTTCCTGTTTAGTATCTATTGTACTGTGTTAGCCATGCTTAAATCCTGTTTAGTACATATTGTACTGTGTTAGCCATGCTTACTTCCTGTTTAGTATCTATTGTACAATGTTAGTCATGCTTAGTTCCTGTTTAGTATCTATTGTACTATGTTAGTCATACTTACTTCCTATTTAGTATCTATTGTACTGTGCTAGTCATGCTTACTTCCTGTTTAGTATGTGTTGTACTGTAAATATTGACCTTGGTGGCCTTTGTTTGACCTTCACTTGACTCTTTTAACCGTAAGAATGCTCCTGCCAATTGCTCATGTTTTAGAACCTTATTCCAGAAAAAAGGAGGTGCAAATTGTAGTTGTGAAGTATGCAACACACTAAAAATGTAACACTTAAATACAAAGAAAACTGAATTGTAACAAAGTAGCAGTATCAAGGCATGGCCAGAAAGAAGGTAGCCTTAGATAAAGTTGGTCAATGTAGGTAGTGTTTGGTTTAGTGATAAGAGAAACCTCTCAAGTGGATATATTCAATATGTATATTTGTAGGGTGACGGGATGTGATGCCGTAATCACTAATATTTATATTATAGTTTATCTTCTAAGAAGCAAACATGAAGAGCTGTGTACAATGTGGGTTATGTAAAAACACTCCTGCACAACAAACTTTAGTGCTCAGGAATTGCTCAAACTGTTAATCGGAGGTTCTCAGATCCTGATCTTTTGCCGAAAAAGCGCCTATATTTTTCTTACAAAGATTTGGGCCAGCGTCTAGACCAGGAGAGGTGCATATATGTTTTCATGTAGTGAGCAGATTCTCACCTAAAGTCTCATTTTAGGTTGTCAATAGGATCGGTCAAGAATATGTGATCGATATGTATTAATTTCATTTACAATTATTATGCGGCAGCGATTTCATTTTAGAGACGATAAAAAACTTTTAAAGCCTGGTCGCGAAATGATTACTTTTCTTCTGCTTCACTTTTTATAAATAGCAGGTTTCAAATTTAAATTCCACTTATAAAATCAAGTTACATGCTCTGAAACACTCTAATAAAAGAGCAGAGACGCTGAAATAAGCCGAGCCGCATCTTCACTAATACATAGTACATACTATAAAGAATATTGACACAATTCTCAAAATTGGAATTGCATAAAAGTTAATAAAATGGGTGGAAATGTAGCCCATTCCGAACTTGCTTTGTATTTAAAGTGACTATAATGAGAATGTTTAATTCAGTGAATGAGTAGGTAGCGGCTATCTGGGATGGTGCTATACTTGGGCATAGTGGGCTAGAATCAGTAACCTAGAAAGTAGCGTTAGCAGTTCATTAATGGGCATTCTCGATTCAATGCCTGTATCTAATGCAGCTAGAGGGGTGTTGGTGGGGATTTGTTGGGGGGGGGGGGGGGGGATAAAATCCTTAAGAAAAGGATAACTTTTAATGTAAATTCTTTTTAAAAAGTAGGTGATAAGAACTAATTTTTAAGGTCACTCGAACCAATTTACTGGTAATAGAACACATACTATCTCACCAAATAACACAGGGTATTTGCCACCCCAAAGACACTGCAAACAATAAAAGCAGGTCAGCATATTTAAGTGGCTACAATCCTTGTGCTACCATTTCCCTACACTCTTATATCGGGAATTAGAAGTTTTTAAATATTTGTAGTTTGTACAATACATGTGTTTTTTATGTGTGTATGTTGTTACTGTGGGGTGCAGGATAAAAGCCTTACCCTAATTCTTTAAAAACAAATTGCTACAGAAACACTGTACTGTGGGTAAAAAATGAAATAAAGCATACATTTACCGCCTCATAAAACACGATGGATACTTGCACATTATACCTCTCAGTGATAAAGGGAACACAAACAGTGCTCCTTACAGCACTGACAGGGTTTACCCCATCATTTTCACTTTCCCCTTAAAATGGCAAGCCTGGGGGCTGCAGAAATGGCCCCTGCAAAATAATAACAGGGTTCAGGGGCTGTGCAAAATGCCCCATGCCCACTAAACCAAACAAAAGGACCGAACCCTCTAATATAACCCATGGGGTCAGGGGAAATGCAAATACCTCTGCCGCCCTAACTACATGGGCATAGGGGATGGACCCCCTTATATATAGTCCGGACCACATGAAAAAATATCGCAGGGGCTGTCCAATTGCTCCTGGCCCCATCCATAGAACAAATGGGGCAAGGGGCTGTCCAGTATGAAAAAAGCGACAGAAGAAAAGTACTGGTGCAAGAGTATACCTCCTAGACACTCCTTGCCTGCTGGGCTTCGGGTCGCCAACCTGACCGTTCACCGGTATACAGTAAAAACTAGACATGTGCATTAGTTTTCGGACGAATGCATTTTCGTCCGAAAATAGCATTTTCGTCCATTCGTCCGAAAAACGAAGAACGAAAATGCTAAGCTAACGAAAGCCGAATGAACGAATGGTTAATAAACGAAAATCATTCGTTCATTCGTCCATTCGTAGTACTATTGCATTCTATAAGCCGAAATAGTCGGTTTATAGAATACAATAGCATTTAACTATACGGAGACAGAGTCTCTATTCATAAAATTATGAATGGAGACTTTGTCTCCGTATAGTTAAAAGCCGACAGCCTATAAACCGAACGTTCGGTTTATAGGCTGTCGGCTTATGGAATACATGTATTCCTATTGCTATTCTATAAAGCGAACGTTCGGTTTATAGAATAGCAATAGGAATACATGTATTCCATAAGCCGACAGCCTATAAACCAAACGTTCGGTTTATAGGCTGTCGGCATTTAACTATACGGAGACAAAGTCTCCATTCATAATTTTATGAATGGAGACTCTGTCTCTGTATAGTTAAATGCCGTCAGCCTATAAACCGAACGTTCGGTTTATAGGCTGTCGGTTTACATGTATTCCTATTGCTATTCTATAAAGACTTTCGGCTTATAGAAAACATGTAGTACTATTGCCTTTCTATGAAACGAACGAGAGCCCCATTCATAAGAATTTCTTTCGAATGGGGCTCTCGTTCGGTTTATAGAAAGCCAATAGTATTACATTGTATTATATAAAACGTACGAATAAAAATTAACGAAACGAAAATAATGAACGAATTTCGTCTGAAATGAATGCAGTAATGAACGAAATTCGTTTTAGACGAAATAAATAACATTTTCGTCCGAATGGACGAAAACGAAACGAAAATTTTAGTTTTGCACATGTCTAGTAAAAACACTGAATGATCAGCTTCACAATGCAGGATCCATAAAACTTAGCATTTATTGAATCCTAGGTAGTAACACCTTACACATCCCAATAGGACATAATCATAGAATGGGCTGTCCTGGCCCAGGCACGGCCCCCTGACATTTGATAAAACAATTCATTTTGCAGGTCGTGTTCAAATTGAATGGCACATTATTCCAGTTGGAATAATGTGTGTTAAAAAAACCGTAGACTCCTCCCAGAGTTAACAGCCAGTATTGAATCTATTCTAGTGTCTCCTACATGGTGGAAAGAAACTCTGTGTCTTCATGAAAGTGACCGATAACTCTTTTTAACCCGCCCATTGTCTGGAAGCCTGTGATCTCTGAAATGTCATTTAAAATTCACCTTGACTTTATTTAAATAGGCAGATTGTAAAACAGAGATTCTATGAGATTCATTGAAACTAGGTTGGACCTCAACGGAATCCTGAAAATCTGTGACAATGTTATGTCTTCCTTCGAGTACAACTTGAGGAAGGATTTTTGCTCATGTATTAGTAAAGACAATACGTAGATGACTGATGTAGAGAGATAACTGTATTTTGTATTATGATGTCTATTCACTAAAAGGTAAACTGAGGTGAACATTTCCTCTTACTGACTTAACGTTGCATTATGTAGGAGTAAATACATATTTAATTATACAGGACCTTTTGAGTTGTTATGGCAGGAGAAACTCACCAGGTTTGCTCCTGGACAGTGCACAGTAAAGTCAGTGAGAAGAAATGTTCATCTCACCTGAACGCAACTGAATCTCAACTTTTAGTGAATAGCTGCTATGTAGAACCGAGTTCCTGTCTAGACAGTAGACAGTCTTTGGCACCATTTTGTAAGGTCACAAAATGGAAGCCAACATGTTGGCATGGGAGAGTATAGAGATAAAATACAACCAAACTTTCACATGGCCACCAGTACTGGCATTTCTAAGGGTATGCCAAACATAGTATTACATAGTCTTGCTTCTCAAGTTAGTATAATTGTATGTCCTGACCAGAGGCGGCTCTCTAATTAGGCGAGTTAGGCAGCCGCCTAAGGCCTCGCACTCACGGGGGCCTCGCGGCTGCCTAACTCACCTTATTACCTTTGATGTAACAGGGAGCTTAACGCTGCCGTTAAGCTCCCTGTTACACTAACCTGGGACGTTTCCTCCGTGCATCTTCTCTCCTGCACGGAGGAAGGAAGCTCCGATCGCGTTTTTTTTTTTTTTAAACTTTATTGAACCCGCGCAGCTTCAATAAAGTTTAAAAAAAAATCGCGACCGGAACTTCCTTCCTCCGTGCAGGAGAGAAGATGCACGGAGGAAACAATGGAGAGCAGCATGGAGGTAAGTACTAGGGAGGGGAGGAGGGTGGCACAAACGAGCAAAGACTGGCATAATGAGGGGCTAAATATTGGCACAGTGTGGGGCAAAATCCTGGCATAATGAGGTGAGGGGCAAAATCCTGGCATAGTGAGAGGCAATATCCTGGCATACAGTGGCAAAATCCTGGCATATTGAGAGGCAAAATTCTGGCATTGTGAGGGGAAAAATTCTGGCATAATGAGGGGCAAAATCCTGGCACAGAGTGGCAAAGTCCTGGCATAGTGAGAGGCTAAATCCTGGCATTGTGAGGGGCAAAATAGTGGCATTATGAGGGGCAATATCCTGGCATACAGTGGCAAAATCCTGGCATAGTGAGAGGCTAAATCCTGGCATTGTGAGGGGCAATATCCTGGCATACAGTGGCAAAATCCTGGCATACAGTGGCAAAATCCTGGCATATTGAGAGGCAAAATTCTGGCATTGTGAGGGGCAAAATTGTGGCATAATGAGGGGCAAAATTGTGGCATAATGAGGGGCAAAATCCTGGCACAGAGTGGCAAAATCCTGGCATATTGAGGGGCAAAATTCTTGCATATTGAGGGGCAAAATCCTGGCATAGAGTGGCAACATCCTGGCAAATTGAGGGGCAAGATCCTGGCATAGAGTGGCAAAATCCTGGCAAATTGTGGGGCACAATCCTGGCATAGAGTGGAAAAATCCTGGCATATTGAGGGGCAAAATCCTGGCAGATTGAGTGGCACAATCCTGGCATATTGAGGGGCAAAATCCTGGCATATTGAATGGCTTAATCCTGGCATATTGAGGGACTAAATCCTGGCATATTGAGGGGGTAAATCCTGACATATTAAGGGGCTAAATCCTGGCATATTAAATGGCTAAATCCTGGCATATTGAGAGGCAAAATTCTGGCATTTTGAATGGCTAAATCACAGTGCATCCGGTGCTGTGAGGAAGAACAAAGTGCCAATCTTCTAGCACAACGTGGTCTGTGAGACCACTTTCAACATTGAGCACCTTTCCTTCTGGCTGAGTGTTTCTGTTAGTGTGTGATTGTGTGCTTTCTGAGTGTGTCTGTGAGTCAGTGTGTGCTGGCTGAGTGTATCTGTGAGTATGTGCTGGCTGAGTGTGATTGTGTGCTGACTGAGTGTGTCTGTGAGTCAGTGTGTGCTCACTGAGTGTGTCTATGAATGACTGTGTGATATGTGTTCACATTTAGGACACAGCAATAACAATGTGAGTTAGTCAGCCGCACACAATTTTATCTATACCAAATGTTTATAGATGTTTGTAGAATAATTATGAGACAAATAAAATTCTAGGAGCTGTTCATTTCTAGAAGCTGGGATTTGAGTCTGATCTTGAAATATGCTATTTCTACAGTTCCTTTTTATTATCACTTGCATATATTTTATTTAATAATGTGTGTCCGTGAGGGCCTCATGTTCGACTTTCGCCTAAGGCCTCACAAAGTCTAGAGCCGCCACTGGTCCTGACACTTTGCACTACAGATTGGTAAGGTAACTAAAATAGTTCTCAGTTCAGTTACCTTTAATCCTGGTGTATGATCAGTTTTATTTAACACCAGATTTCATCTGTGCCTCGTAAGCAGAGATGCAGCCAAACATGTGCAGAATAGGCTTGATCAGTTTAGTTGGACCCTACAAAATTTATGAAAAAAGACAGGTCTGGAGCTCAATTCCATGATATAGAAATGGTTATTTTATTGCATACTAAAATAGTGAAAAAGTATAATAAATATAAATAAGGAAAGATGGCGGGAGCACTAGGAGAAAGAATAAAGTGTCCAGAGAGAACACATCCCTGGTGATTTGGTAGCTGCTCCAAAAACATTTCTCCTAAGTGGGGTCCATCATCACTATTTCTATAATAAATATAAGCCTGCCAAGGATGGCACCCTCCACATTTACACCATTCAAAGGCAACTAAAGCATTCCTACCAACTTTACCGACAGTGATTTCCAAAATTGCCACTTAACCTGCAAAACCGAATTTAGCTTCCCACACACACACTTGAAAATAATAATAAATATATATATATATATTTATTATTATTTTCAAGTGTGTGTGTGGGAAGCTAAATTCGGTTTTGCAGGTTAAGTGGCAATTTTGGAAATATATATATAAACAGCCCCTAGCTTTGGTGACAATCAGAAGCAGATTTAAGATCTGTTTATCTTGACTTGAGTACTTTGCTCGAGCCTGGGAATCCTTGTTTAATTTGGTCATGGACTTTCCTCTCTGATTGCACGTAAGACAGAGACCAATCTCCTCTGCTTCCTCGGATTTAGCTTCTATTCCCTTTCTTAAGTAGTGAACATTTTGACACTACTATAATCTTTAATGTTAGGCCACATCGTCTTTTTATTCAGGGTCATCCATCTGTTCCATGGGAAATTAGGGCTTGCTTGTCATGAGACTTTATTCTTATTTTAATTGGGTTATTAGCGTCGGGGGAAAAAATAAGCTATGTTTATTGGAAAGACTGCATCAAGTCGATCACTCTAAGTGCTTTCATCATATGTGACAGACATGTTGTTTAGAATCGTGGGTCAGATATGTGAGATGTTTATCCAGCCCTTCTCACCCATATACAGAAGGTCATGGAGGCCACCTATTTTTAATATTTGTCTGACTTGTTTTGTGGAGATGACACGTTTAAAAGTATTTTAAAAAAAAGCCTCTCTGGGCTTCCATATCCTCATCCATGTACTGTTTGTACAATTTAATTTACTGAGCGAAGGACGGGAAATTTACAACGAACAATAAAGACTGGTACTTTTAATTTATAGTCATTGAAAACCAATCTTAGTGGCACTTAAATAAAGCAGTTCCACTTGAGGGAATGATATTATATTTGTGATTGCTTGCTGAAGAGGTTATTTTTGTATGTACAGTAAATAGCTGGGCCAGTTGAAGACATGACTAATTGACCTGGAGATTTGAAACTTTGGTAAGATTGCCAAATTACCTTATTGTTCCGCTGTAACCGCAATCTCTATTTTTATTGAGGTTAAAGTCACATTATTAAATAGGAGAACACTGTCCATTATTGGGATCTAGTGAGAGGATGTTCACAGCTATTTTTAGATGTATTCAACATTGATAGTCACTGCCCTTGGCAGACCTTCACAACAGGTTTAGCATGGTTAACAAAGGTCAATAGCAGGGATAGGCAAAGTGTCCTTAATAGGACACCATGGCCGTGGCAAGACCAGGGAAGGTCCATATAACATCATTTTATGTTCAGTATTAAAAACAAGTCTTTAGGCCATTCAATCTTTCTGCCTTCTCAATCAAACATAGCTGAAACTCTTCTCCTATAATCTAGTTGAGGTACCAAGACACCTGTGCTTACTCTGGCATAGATCTCTGTAACATTGCTTTCTCATGCTGTTAAGAGGGACTCTGATATAATGTGATGTGTTTGCAACATCATCCTGTCCTAGCAGTATTTTTGCCAGCAGTTGTTTCAATGGACAATGAATTGAAATTTCACATCAGGTGTTCACATTTTAGATAAAAATGCTTTAATGAAAAAAAAAATACAAATCCATTTACTGAGCCCTATTTGCTTCAAACGCTTTATTAGGGGGCTGATATGTTATGTAGTATCTTTGGTCTGATCTGCATTCACCTTGGGTTAGATGAATGATCCGACCCATCTGACCCAAGATTCTAAACAACATGTCCACCTTGTGATAGAACTCTATGGAGAAAAGAGGGCATCATAACGTACTTTACATATATGTTTTCATTAAAGAATTTCCATTGAAACCATCTGTAAGTAATCTTTCAATTAAAAGTGTTGATTTTTTTTTTTTGCTACAGTTGTCCTTTAATACATTCTCGTCCATATTTGAATAGATGTCCCCACAGTATTTAACATGATGGTATTTTTCTCACCATAGTTTGTCCAGTTGCTAAATCATAGTTCTAGAGCACTGTTAAGTAGGGTAAACAATTTGTCGAAATGCCTTTCCACTATTACTGAGCCAGGGCAAGTGTGCCCTCAGTTGTACTCACACATTCTAACACAACAATCTCCCTGAGGGAAGAAGTTATGTATAGTAAAAGGAAATTGCATCATTCAATCAATGTCCAGATGATTTATAATACCTCTTAAATATTGTGGAAATACAGTAGAAATTAGAACATTTTCAAACATTTAGCTTTTTCCTTTCTATGCAGCTGCAAAGCTATTCTTTCTTCACAACTTTTGTGTAATTTGCATTTATTTTTTTTTATTTATTTTTTTTACAATTAAAGGGAAAACACCATTTCGAAAATAGGACACTATTTACAGTTAAGGTTTAAATACATTTTAGTCATTACATGTTAACTAAGTACATAAATCAGTTCAATTTGTAAAAAATAAGCACATTTCACGTGTATTAGAACACATGTAAAAGACACAGAAAAAAAGCTAGATAGAACCGTCCAAGTACCATGGTATCGTGTGTCTATACCTTTCTTTTTTGCAGTATCAGAATCATCTCTTTTGAGATTTGCTGCTCTATAGAGAATAACAGCCTTTGATAGGCTGAGAAGAAGACCTATCAGTTGGGGATTTAAACCCAAACTGATGTGCAGATGAACTCATTTTTTTTCTCGACTTGTCTCAATGTCGTTTGTTATATCACCTTTGGGAATCTAGGTCTGAGCTCAACATGCTACACAATTTTAACAATGGACAAAAAAAAAAGAATCTTCATCTCATTGGGAATGGGAGATAAATCACATATTACCTTAAAAAAGTCAATGTAGTAAAATAACTATGATATATTTTAAAGTGGTAATTGGGTTAAGGAGACTGATGCACTAGCGTCAGGTGTACACAGTTAAGGGGGCACAGTAATAATGTCTAGGCTGATTTTGTCTCATGCAATGGAGTGACAAGTCCCTGCTCCTTCTGGTCTGCTCTGTAGTGTCAACCATGTTGCACAGTGGAGTAAGCATGGTGTATAGAATATTCAACACGCCAGCCCGGCATGCGGCAATTTGTGGCTGCAACGAGTAGGTAACTTGCAAAGACCTACTGCACCTGAGACTGATCACTAGAAAAGAACCCCAGAGACCAAAAGGGAAGAAATAAGTACATCAGTAGTGTATCTTCCACAAGGCAAAAAAGGCACTCGCCCAGGGCGGCACTTTGCCAGAGGGTATTAAAGCACATTTCTGATGCTTCAAACATTTTAGCTCCCTCCCCCACCGTTCAGCAAGCTTTAGCTCCTTACAATTAATCGGGGTGGTGGGGGCATGTCATGAGGGTGATGGTAGCATGTAATGGGGGTCATGGGGCATTTAGTGTGTATGCAATGTGGGTAATGGGGGCATGTAATGGGACGATTGGGCATTTAATGTGTGTGAAATGTGGGTAATGGGGGCATGTAATGGGACGATTGGGCATTTAATGTGTGTGAAATGTGGGTGATGGGGCATGTCGTAGGTGTGCAACATGGTTGGGTGCCTGAATTTTGTCTGCCTAGGGCAGCACAAAACCAAGATACACCACTGATAAGTCTGCTGGCGCGCTCAGCACCAGTCAAACCTGGATTCATATTATTTACACAGCATAATGTCAGATCAAGTTTATTTCATACGGACACTTTCGCATTACTCTTCCAAAGCCGAGTCTTCCAAAGCCGAGTCAGTGGAGTTGGTATAAGGGGTATTGGCAAGAAAAGATCAACATAAAAAAAGTGATAATTCACTGCCAACATCATGGAAAACATCCATATGGTCTAAGTAGTACTGAGAAGGAATATATATATATATATATACATATCTTTGTTTGTGTGATAGCATGTGATAGCATATTCTACAAGACTTAAAGTAAAAATGTAGCTGAAAACTTTAAATATTGCCCATGTGTATTACATATCATTTGGGGTAAGACGAATACAGCATTTTACACTGTGTATGGCTACGTATTACCTATTGTAATTCATAATTGTTTTATACAAATGTCTATACTATTATAAATTAGCATGGACCACAGAAATGTATACACAGTCTTCACACCTCAAACAAACAATAAATAAATAATGCTTATCTGAAGCTTCATGCCACCAATAGGAAAGGGAATGTGAGCAATGGATTATGGGCCATTTCAGCCAAACATTGCAAACACCTTTGACCTGGGAAAACTAGGTTCTGCGTCATGTAGGCCTAATAAAGTTTTTCGGCTGAACGATTCATCTGCATCAATGCCACGTCAGATGGCAATTACGCACATCAATGAAAGCACCACATTTCCAAAATGTACCCTTTTGACCAAAGGCCATGCGAAAGCAATATGGTGTAGGCCAAAATGGTTTCAAATCCAAGAATTAAGAAATAAATAAAGAAGTGAAACCAGATCATCAATAATACACAATAATAAATAAACTAGTTGTATATTTATTTTCCCAAAAGTAGTAACACATTTCTATTGATAACGTTACAATCACAAAACAATATCCGTTAATAAGCCAGGGTTCACTATTGTGGGAATATTCTTTTAGTGGTTAGAAGTCCCGGGTGGGCAATGTCCGGAATTGTGCATGGTGGACATGTACTGCACTTTGCAATTTCATCATGTTTGACTGGCCTTTACAGACATTGCCACGTATACCGGTCATGCTATTGTCTCCGATGACTAAACACTGGCATCAAGTCAATGTTTTTACTGGCCTGCCTGGGTGGCAACCATACATAGACCGGTGTCCACGTCGGACACTTTACATATCAGACTGCTACTCGACTGTAAGTCATATTATTCACTATTTCCATTAACATCACCCAGCCAGTCTTTGCCTACCCTTGCTTTTAGAGATAGGATTACTGTTCTGTAATACTTTAAGTACATGCAAAATAATATTATTCCAATTCAAGGAGCAAGACTGAACACAGCCTCTGGAGCACCCTTCAAGAACACCTCTGGTACTAAACACTCAGCTTGCCAGAAAGCTGGTTTCTAAGAAGTAAAAAAATGAAGTATTATCATTATTTCCATTACTTCACTCATAATCTGTCAATACAGTGCATCTATATTCATTCCTATAAACTCCCACTCATACCCACGAATCTAAACAAATAGGTTTTTTTCTCAGATGAAATTCTGCTATGTTATTCTGACACAGTTATTATGCCACCTAAAAGCATAATCATTATTAAAATGCTTCTAAGAGCAGATAATGTTACAAAACTCTATTTCCAAGGCAAGTTGAATACCGCCAATGATACCCACTATTACAGCCAAATCCAGATGGGTGGATTGGCACTTTAATTATAATCAAATATTATTGTATAAATATTTTTAGGAATTCATGAGAAAGGGGGGAATTATAAAATTTGATCGTAAATGATGAAATCCTAAAAGAATTTCTTATGAATGGGGCTCTCGTTCGGTTTATAGAAAGCCAATAGTATTACATATTATAAGACGAGCGAATAAAACTAAACGAAAATAATGAACAAATTTCGTCTGAAACGAATACAGTAATGAACGAAATTTGTTTTAGACTAAATAAATAACATTTTCGTCCGAATGGACGAAAACGAACGAACGAAAATAATGAACAAATTTCGTCTGAAACGAATACAGTAATGAACGAAATTTGTTTTAGACTAAATAAATAACATTTTCGTCCGAATGGACGAAAACGAACGAAAATTTTAGTTTTGCACATGTCTAATACCAAAATAGTCCAGTAGCTCAAATTGATGACCAAACTAATGACCTGCCACATTTTATGCCTATTTTGCAATTTAAAAGTGGCAGCTCCAACTAACTTTTTCTGTGTGCTGTATGTGTGTGTTTAAAGAGACAGTCTTGTCCCCAAACTCGCTTTGGTGCAAGATGAAGATTACTATTTGTATAGTGCACAGGCTTTTCCACCAATATGATTTGATGCAGGCATTCTGCATAAATCACATTTTTAATATTTGACTCAAGCCCCTCCCCCCAGTGATTACAGGAATATTACAGGTGTGGCATCAGTAGACACTGATTATATAAAGTTAAGTTTCACTTCCTGTGCTCCTCAAATTGAATACATTGTGTGGACTCTAAGTGACCTTGCCCTTGTACACAGTAGGATCTCTTAACAGTGCAACACATTGTCTGATGGCAATCGCTAGAGACAGGAAATTCCATTCATTTGAATGAAATAATTCTCATTGGTTCCCGCTGCAAAAAAAAGGACTTTTACTCAGCTAGTGTGGGCAGTCCTGGTTTCACAATTGCTTCTAGCCAGGGCCGGTAGAACACCCCAGGGGGCGCCCGCCCGGCCGGTAGAAAGAAAAAAAAAAGTAAAAAAAAGCCGGTAGAGGCACTGGCTGGGGGAGATCAAAAGATCCCCCCTCACCAGCCCTCTGCTCGGCATTCTCTGCTTGGTCCGGGGAGGGGGCGGAGCTAACCGGCACAGCGGTGTAGCTCCGCCCCCACCCCGGGAAGCAGAGCAGAGTCTGTATTACGGGGAGCATGAGATAGTGCTGCTCGGCTCCCCATGCTTGCATTAAGCATGGGGAGCCGAGCAGCACTTTGTCTTGCTGCCCATGGCTCCCCGTAATACAGACTGTGCTCTGCTTCCCAGGGTGGGGGTGGAGCTACACCGCTGTGACGGTTAGCTCCGCCCCCTCCCTGAAGCCACCTTTTCAGGCAAAGGTAGGGGAGGGGGAGAGAAAGAGGCAGAACAGGGGTTAGGGGGGAGACAGACAGACAGAACAGGGGCAGGGGGGGAGAGACAGAACAGGGCTAGAGAGAGATAACAGGGGGAGGGGGGAGAGACAGAACAGGGGGAGGGGAGAGAGAGAACAGGGGAGGGGGGAGAGAGAGACAGACAGAACAGGGGTTAGGGGGGAGAGACAGAACAGGGGTTAGGGGGGAGAGAGACCGACAGAACAGGGGGAGGGGAGAGAGAGACAGACAGAACAGGGGTTAGGGGGGAGAGACAGAACAGGGGGAGGGGGGAGAGAGAGAACAGAGACAGAACAGGGGAGGGGTGGGAGAGAGACAGACAGAAAAGGGGCAGGGGTAGAGACAGAACTGGGGGAGAGAGAGAGACAGAACAGGGGACGGGGGAGAGAGACAGAACAGGGGACGGGGGGGTGGGGAGAGAGACAAAACAGGGGACTGGGGGAGAGAGACAGAACAGGGGACGGGGGGGTGAGAGACAGAACAGGGGACGGGGGGAGAGAGATAGAATAGGGGACGGGGGGAAAGAGACAGAACGGAGAGAGAGAGAGACAGACATGGCAAGGAAGAGGAAATGGACAAACATGGGAAGGGAGAGAGACACAAACATAGGGGGGTGAAAGAGACGGGGGGGGTGCCACGGGGGAAGCCCGCACAGGGCGCCGGAACACTTAAGGCCGGCCCTGCTTCTAGCTGTAAGTATTTTTATATTTCAAGAAATGTAAAACGTAAAACATGCATTTTAAAGTACTTTGGAAGCACATTAAAATGCATTAATATTTGGCAGATGAATTTTGGTTTCTAGACTGTCCCTTTAATAAATGTGAAATATAGCTATTTTTACTTTTAAACAATGTACAGTTCTCCTGTAGTCTTAGATTGAAAATAGATTCCAGGGACATCCAATAAGAAGGGGTTGGAGAGATAGGAAGGACTGTTACTATAGCAACATCAATAATTATTTTACGCATATTTCCAGTGATGAAGAATTCACCTGTTTATTTTACTTTACATGATACAATATTTATCTAAACATAGTTTGTTCGGACACTGTAGGTGGAACTACATGTTTTTCATTGCTGTATATAGGATATTTATCAATGTAATATATCCTTGTATTTATTTCAAGAGCAGGCCCAGGTTTAATTAACACCTAATTTCACCTCTTTAATTGGACAGAATTTAGCAAAGTCGAATGCTTTAAAGGGTCAACTCAATAAGGAGAGATTTGCAGGGAATTGAGAATTTCCAACTTAAAGGAACATTCCTTGAAGGAAGCAAGGGTTAAACAATACACGTCCCGGGACATTTAAGTAAATCCGACATGTATCAATCTATACACGCGGGTTTACTAACTGCTGTGTCTCACATGTGAGACACAGCAGTTCCTGATTGTTGCGTGCTGACAAATGTCAGCTTCCATGGAAGCATGGCAGCTGTTGGTCAGAGGAGAAACTGGCGCGTACTATCAAAAGTACACGCCAGTTCATCCTTATACTAGGGACAACTAACTTTTCACTTCTAATCTAGAAGCACAAGGGAAAAATAAAGTGTAGTGCCCCTTTAAGACGAGTTGGAAAAAACGATATGCAAATCTCTCTTTATTGAGCAGACCCGTAAGTCTTAAAGTACAAATATTTCTTTCAGAATGGATATGTGAAAGGAGCTCCATATGATGGACTGTGTACAGGACAACACAATTTGTCTTAAAATGCCGGTGATGCTGTTTACAATGGGAGTCTATTTTTGGTATCAGATGCTCTAGAATCCTCAAATGAACTTTCTCTTGTCTTCTGTTGTACGTTTGTAACTTCCAAACAAGCAGCCAGTGTAGTGTGTTAACCCCATCGTCTTCTAGAGCCAAAATACAGTTCTTTATCTGTAAATACATTTGGAAATCAAACTACTTTTTAATGTAAAATATTAAATAGAAATGAAATTTACTGGAAATGTCACTTTTCCCAACCACTTACAGGAAGCTTAAAATGAAACTATGTGATAGCATTATTTATGCAACCAATTAAATGTTTCCATCAGATTTCTACTCTCTCCTCTTTACTTCAAGCTATATATGTGAAGGTCCTTGAGTCTTCACTGATGCTTTGGTTTGGTTTGGACTCTCTCCTATTCTTTGTCAATGAGTAATTTTGGTAGGTCTTCTCTGGACTTTCTTCCATTCAGTATCCATGAGTCATATTGGTAGACCTTCTCTAGACTTTCTTCCAATCAGTATCCATGAGCCATTTTGGTAGAACTCTAGACTTTCTTCCATTCAGTATCAATGAGCCATATTGGTAGGCCTTCTCTGTACTGTCTCTCATTCAGTATCCATGAGCCGTTCTGGCACACATTCTCTAGGCTCTCTGTCACTCACTTTCCATCAGCCATGTTGGCAGGCATTCTCCGGACTCTCTACCTTTGAAATTCCTCCCATTTAATAATGTGGCACAATGCTGAAATTGTTAGCTCAGGCACAATAGACATTATGGGGAGGTTAAAAAAAAGTTTCAGAAAACCCTCCACTCCAGAAACAGTCAGTAGAGCATTGGTGAACATTCCTACACCATCCAAGACAGATCCCCACACCTAGTTTTCCTACAGTCACATCCAATATATAGTGTTTGTACCAGCACTTGGGGCTTATATATCTATAAAAGCTCTATAATATATTTCTGAAAATTCAACTTATTCTATCCTCAAAAGGCTAGCCTAACTCCTTGATCTGCAAATACATTCCTTTAATCGCATTGGGCTGTACCCTATTTCATGCCTTGCTTTATACAAATCATGGTTAACAATCGTACATCAGCAACATTTGCACCAGCTACATCCCATGCATCAGGCTCCTTGCTGTGAACTGATTGCTGTTCTTTTCAAGACACAAAGTTAGAATACCAGTTACATTTTCAATCGGTTTTTTTAGCACAATCACACTAATATCCCCTTTTATTTAGACTGAACAAGGCAATTAACTCCATACTATACTTACTTCTATTATCTACACGGCCTGGTGACCTTACTCTTTAATACTTGTCAGAACAAATATTACTAAATGGAAGAACAGCTGCACTCTATATTACACTTAATTAAATGACAAGGTAACAGTAATCTTCATGCATGCAATGTTCCCTGTATCCTGAGCCCTTGTGAGATTAAAAAAAAAACAAACAACTTGCACGTAACAATAACAAGCAGACTTGAATAAGCTATTAAAAAGTGGGAATTGTCAGGATGGCGCTGTATTTTATACAATCTGAAGTGCAGCAGCCACTCTGAATAATGTACACCATCACTCAGCACAAAATGACAAGGTGAGGGTGCACAACTACATAAAAAGCCTATCTTATGATGTATTTCCAGGACACAATGTAAGATTTTGTACATCTGGTAAACATAGAATGTGTCGGCAGATAAGAATCATTCGGCCCATCTAGTCTGCCAAATAACCGCCTGGAAACCACATAGTGCAGGTTGTTTACAGTAAAATAAAATTATATTAAGCTCTCCTGGTGGTGAACGTGTGCATGAAGGAGCCTAATATTCCAGGTTAGAATGATGTTAAGCCTTCCTGGAAGGCATAGGCGGGGTTATGTACGGTAAGTGGTAAGAACTGTGATCATTCGACAGACACTCAGGAGCAAGTGAGAAGAGTGAGACATAAATGGAGAGGACCCGGGTAAGTTCTTGTCTCCAGCATACAAGCATCCATGCAGAATTTGTAAGCCTTCAGCAATCCTACGCAAGCATGAAAGTGTCGCTAACTTCTGGAGCTTCGATGGACTTCTGTTTACCGTTCCCTGGCTCCTCCCCCTCATGTTTACATGTTTCGCTAATTGGTAGCTTCTTCAGGTGCTCTTGCTCCTGAGCATCTGTTGAATGACCACAGAACCTGCACTATGTTGTTCTCGTTTTTTATTTTTTTCATGTGGTTATCTGATGTGCCACATCTTACATTATGTCCTTGAATTAGCTATTATTTCACGATCATTGTGCAGAATACATGCCTTGCACGGCTGCGTACATCCCTGGGAATGACAGAGGATGCCAAGCTGAAGGTGCACTCTGATCTATTTTGTTTTCTGCATTTTGAGGAACGTGTGCCACAACCCAGGACCTGTTTGTTGAATGCTCAAATATGTATAATTGTTGCATATCTGAGTAAGCAATATGATTAGCATGTGCCACCCCTCAGCATCAGGTTTGCACAGTCTGTGTAAATCTGTACACTTAAAACTGTGCATGCTTATACATTCCTCATCACTGAATATCAATCATTTCTACATATTCTGTTCTGGAGAGATACCAGGGATACTCCTTTTAATCAGTGCAGGGGGGTCCTTGGGATAAAGACTGCCAATTGTAATTTTTAAAGGCTAGTGCAACAGGAATTAATTCTAGTGCAACAGGAATTAATCAAAAAAGTCCCTTTTGGCAAGATATCCAGTTGTAGAGACAAATATATGCCGAGGATGCAACTGCTATGTATGCTGGCAGCAGCAAAGTACCCCGTAAGTTCTACTGGAAACTTATCATCAGTTTATGGATGGAGCATAAAATAAAAATGTTGGAGTTTTCACATAAAATCTACACAACATAACCCATAGTTCCAACAGTCCCAGATTTGCCAGAACATTCCTGTTTTTTGGGGGTCCTGTCCCGTGAAATACGGGTTTGTCCAGGCATTACTAACATACCTAGTTTAAACTAGAAATGAGCTCCACACGTGGAATATAGGGATGCTGTATCTCAGCCTCGTGGGTCACACAGTGGTGCATGAGTCATGTGATTCTGGACTATATTTAGCCCCGCCCCAGCCATGTCCCAGTATCTGGTGCCTGAATATTGGCAAATATACATAACCAAAAGGTATCACACCTCTACACCAGTGAGTATAAATCTATACATTACATATACTATTATAAACAGCAGTGAGATATAATCCAGTATCAGATGACCTAAATATTTAAGTTTGTTAGCCATAAATTCTGTATTATTGTGGTTAGCTGTGGTTTGGAGTAGCCGTACTAGTCCAGGGATATAGAAGCAACAAGGGAATGTTGCCGAAAACCATTATGGGCAATCAGTGTTTTGGAACCACAAACTTTCATGATTATATGATTTATATTGAAAAATGAAATAAAATGTTTAAAAAACAAATTCCTTGCCTTGTCTTAATGCAGGGGTGAAAACAGTAGGGCAGGGAATTCACTGGTGTAATCCAGAAACAAACCAAAATCTCAATAATAATGCTTGGATATCCCAGGGGAAGAGTAGGAATAAATAGAGAATGTAAGCATAACAGACATGACAAACATGCAAAAAATCTGTATAATAATCCTAATAGAGCTGGGAAGGAGGCAAAGGATTAATGGAACCCACATGTCTGCGTTTGTCTAGTGTGGACTATTTTGATTAATGGCTTAAAACATATTGCATGGATCGGGGAGGTTTGCCATATAATATTTAATTTCAATGACTGGATATTTGTCTTGCTTCTTCTGCCTGTTCTGTCCAAATCACAGCCTGAGATCTATATTCTATAAGCTCGTTATATTGCATAAGGACACTGTGTGTTTGCTTAACGCATTTTCAGGCTGCCAGTGTGTCAGCTTGCTAGTCTGCCCTGTCTGCTGTGCACAAAATCATACATTCAAGAGCCGTGCTGTAAAACTGATGTTTCCAAGCACATTAAATGTACAAGGTGTCTGTGAAAAACAACAGCTCATCACTTTTACTGGGATAAGGTCAGCTCAAGATCTGGCTTGTGGTTTCAGGGAAGCAATCACAAGTTGATGGATCCATAACATTTAGCCTTATATTTATCAAGCGGTGAGAAAGAATGATGTCAGGAAACTTACCTGCAATTGTCCGGCAACACTTTTACATGATAGAGCATCGATATCCAGTTAAAGCTTAACGAGGCCACTTCTGTCTCATTAAACATGCAAATTATAATAGTGCTCCGACCAAAAAATGACATTCAGCCCATGGCTTAGAAGAAGCAAAGAATAGGGAACTTCTGTTTGACACAACGGTATCAGTGAGATCTGGTCTGGTAGCCGTAACGCTCTCTGGTGTCTATTCACTAAAATTCGACTTTGTAGGTCGACTTTCATCTTGAGACTAAGTAAAATTCTGCACCCAGGTTTGACTTAAAAATAACAAAAAAACACAGGTTCGAATTTTTCCCCATAAAACGTAATGGGAGGCGAAATAATCAAAGCTATTTTTGAGACTATGTCAAATTCTGCACTTGAGTTTGACATGGTCTCAAAAACAGGTTCAATCATTTCATCTCCTATTACTTTCAGTGTGGAGGTTTCAAAACTGGGGTTTAGTGAATAGATACATAAGCTTAAAGTGAGTAAATGGTGATAATCCGGATGGAAAAAGTAATAAAGATGTCAGACACAGGGCGGGCTGTAAAGAAGATTTATTCCTGGATGGAAAAACAGCCACACTGCCACACAGTATCCTCCTACCCAGAGCGTCTCAACGTCTACCCGTTTCGCGCCCAAACTTGGCGCTTTGTCAATATATACCCATATACTTCATTTCTACTTATCCTTAGTAAATAGACCCATCTGTCATTGGTGTGTGCGAGTTGTCAATTGTGTTACAATAGCCAATAGTGGAGCAGGAGGCGGGCCTTCCCTCCCCCTGCTGGAAGTGTGTTCGGAATCACAGACACAGCACACACCAATATCTCATATACAACTTCCAGAATAAATGGCAATCGCTTATCAGTAGTGCTATCTAGAAGCATCATTCAAAAAGCTTTTGTTTTAATCAGACAGAAAAAAACCTTATTTAAAGGGTATAATAATATGGTCAATTGGTATCCTATCTACCAGATACACATATAGACATAGGAAGACATCATCCTTTTGTGTTTGTAATATGTATGTCACAAACACTTTCAATGACTAGTATTTGTAATATATTTCTGCTAAGCTAGCCTTAATTAAATTACTATATGTCTGAGTTGGTAATCCCATTTCCACCCTGTATGCTCTTCTAACCCCTGAGTCTTGATCGCAGAATCTGTTACTGATAGACACAGCAGGGTAAAGAAGCTAGAACAGGCACCCTTTGGAAGGACACTTTAAAGCATATCTCCACGGGTGTTCTACAGAGTAGAACCAGCAATTTCTCTTTTCACCCTATGTAATTGTTTTATTTCCAACAGGTTTAATAAGTATACTATGAGTTTTAGCAACTTGGGGATAATCAGATAAAACTTTAGTGCAACCAGGTTACATTTTAAGAAGCAAGCTTTGTGATGCATTTAAGGGTCTAGTAAATATTGCAGGGAATTGAGACATAGGGCAAAGAAGCTGAGTTGGAAAAACTCTCCAATGCAGCCACATTGGCAGCTACTTTGCCTAAGTTTGAAAATTGAAAAAAAATAAAATAATATATAATTTGTTTAAAATTAAAAAAATAAAAAACAGCTCCGTACAGATAAATACAAATTAAATCTGGTACCACGGAATGTACAGGCTTTTCCTAAAGACTACAAAAACTAAGAATAAAAAGTATATGACATCTAAATGTTATTCCTTTAAATATAAATGTTATAGGTGACCTGCTATTATTAACTCCTTCATGACTGATGGTCCTTCTTCCAAATATTAATGCATATTAATGTGCTTTCAAAGTACTTTAAAATGCATGTTTTACATTCTGTGTTGCTTAAAATATAAAATACTTACAGCTAGATAAAATTGTGAAATTACAGGAGTTTGCAAGAAACCAGGACTGCCCACACTAGCTGAGTAAAAGTAATTTCCTCTCTTTTTGTGTGCAGGAACCAATAAGAACAATGCCATTCAAATGAATGGAATTTCACGTGAGGTCATCAGACAATGTGTTTCACTGTTAAGAGATCCTCGGCATTGAATATCCTACACGCGCGAAATGTAACATTCTCTATGAATCTGTTACTGTTGAAATAACTCAGTGTCAGTTGTATATTTTGTTTGTATGTGAATAGGTAACCCAAAAAATGGAGGTGGTAAGTGCGCTGAGTGGACCCCTTCAAAGAGAGATAAACTAAAATATAATAATTGTATGAGAGATGATTGGAATTTTGCACATGGATATGGTCCTCAATATCTTAGAATACGCATGTAAAAAGAGAAAGAGAAACATAGACCATAGTGCAATCCAACTTAATAGCAATAATACAATAGTGAGATAAATTATTCCACTCACAAAACCAGCAACAAAGTACAAATTTTAATACAAAACTATAAAACTATAAAGTCTATTAAGCAGGATCGCACTATGGTCTATACCTTGATATGCTTTATTATGTATAATAATTGATAATTAATAATATTTTGATAGGTGGGAAATTATATCTGCTTATAGAGACTTCAATAAAGAAAGCATTGGGGGGTCATGAAATAATTACCCACGCTTGTTATGTGCGGCCCAACATAACACTTTGAAATTTACGGGGCATTGATGACTAATAAAGTTGTTCTGGGATTTTATATGTATATTAACATATGCCAAACAAAATTGTGTAAAGTCAGAATAAAAATCTCCAAACACCCACACAGCTGTGCATACACATGCTGTCACGGTTATTCTGGGTTTGTGGCTGTTTTTGTCTTCAGCCTCTAGTGGCCGCTATTGGGGTGTTCCCATTCTACTCCTGTTGTCAGCTGCCTCGTTATCCTCAGCCCTTCCTTATTTAAACCTGCAGCTTATGGCAATCAGTGCCTTTGCATTGCTTTGGTTGCAGCCTGTGATAGTGCCTTGTTTCTTGTTCTAGCATTTATATATTGATTATTGAATTCCCGGTTCTGACTCCTGCTTGATTTTGACTCCGCTGTTTTCTGTCTGCCTCGACCATTTTGCCTGTCTAGTGACCTTGCCTTCTGAATTCCTACGTTGTACCTTGTTCCTGTTTCGTGTATGACCCGGCCTGCTGACTATCCTTCTCATCCAGTACTCCCTGTGTATCTCTGCTTCAGTGTGCGGTTGCAGTCAGTGTACAAGTCCTGGGTGGTTATTTACCTGAGGCTCAACCATAGGGTATAATACCATTCAGGTGAATAACACTGTTCTGTTTCCAAACCTGTTGCAGTAGCTACCAGTCCTGTCTGTTTGGTCTCAGCTACCAGTCCTGTCTGTTTGGTCTCAGCTACCAGTCCTGTCTGTTTAGTCACAGCTACCAGTCCTGCCTCAGTTCCAGTCTCAGCTACCAGTCCTGCCTTAGTTCCAGTCTGTTACTTGTCCTGTCTCAGTCCCGGTCACAGCTACCAGCCCTTCCCAGTCATGCATCGTGGGGTGCAGACAGACCCCACACCCTGCCCTGCAACGAGACTCCTCCCTGGCCTGTTATCCCAGGTTGTGACACATGCTGAGCAAATGGATTTTGTATATGTCTATACTTGACAATATATATATATATACACACACACAAAATCCAAAGATCAGCGCACTCACCTCAAAGCAGGTAGGAGAAAAACTCTGAAAGCTACTTAAAAACACCTGTCTTACTAAGGTACCAAAATTGGAGATTTAGTCACATATATGGCCACATTATGCTAAGCCCAAAGTACTCCAATATTGGTGGGTCCTAACACTAAATACTGTTGCTTATGGGGCTTAATGTCTCTTTATGTGTATTACTTACCAGGGACCAAAAGGCCTTCCTATTGTACAATACAGAGACACTCCTGCAATGTATAGGTCTGGACACCACTTATGGAGATATATATATATATATACATATTTATTTATTATTATTATTTTTTTTTTGGGGGGGGGGGGGGTAGGGGGCTTAGATTATCCCCTAAGGTTTCCTCAGATGCAGTTATTTAAGGCAAGGAACCTTCTACAAGCGTATGTGTGAACTTGTGTTTGTTTTTAAAGGTGCAATCAACTCCTTGTTTCCTGCTGGGACCAGTGAAGCATTTCACAGATCTCTTACTTTCCTGCTTCCTTCTCTGTTATGGGTATGAGGAAGGCTGGCAGCAGTCAACTTACTCCTAATGCAGCTGGGCAGTGACAGCTACTGATGTTATGAAAGGAGAAGATGAGTTTGACTTTGTCTTATTAATAGCTTCAATATCTTCCACTCCCATTATTTCAAAGATCCCTAAATTTAGCGCTGTCACCACTCCACTTCAATCATGAAAAGGTCTTAGTAACATAGAATGTGTCAACAGATTAAAAAAAAAACAATTCGGTCCATCTAGTCTGACCAATTTTCTAAATACTTTTATTAGTTCCCAATTCCACAGTACAACAGTTTATATTGACACTTACAATGTCAGTGATTTTATTATCGTTTAATCATTTATCCTCCTCGTTTCCATTCCCGTTAAATCGTACCAAGGTCCGTGAAGGTCCATAGAACATAAATCAATTATCCATCCTTAAAGTCCAGTAAAAGACCACCATGAAAAAATGTTTGTACCTACCCCAGACCTTGACTGCTAGATAGTCTCAACCCCTTATTAACGCAGAAGCTGTCTGACCTCTTCGCCAGTAACTAAGAACAGAAAATACGCTATGTTCACATGTTCACAGCTTTATTACAAATATTATTCACATAAATAACAGAAAAGCATAACCAGTAACAGCACCAGTTCTGGAGGACTGGACCCCCAACTAATCCTTGAAACTGCTGCCCTCTAAGACAATTGCACACTGTGACTTCCCAAACACACTAGAGAAAAACTCTAGAATCTTCAGTGCTTTTATTATCTATTCATTCTTCCTTTTTCACCCTTTTTTTCACACCCATTAAAACACTAATATTTATTTCAAGACTTTAACAAACAAACAAAAAAAGGCAATTAAACCTCAGCTTTTTGTGCTTTATTATATAACCAACTATTTTCATATTTAAGATGTTTGAGTGATATAACAGAACTGCAGAAGCTGGAAGAAAAACAAAACAAAACACAATGTGAATACAATGGAGATGGAGCATGACATTGTCTCACTTTAAAAAGAATAAAATCTGAATAAAATCACTGTGCTTTCCAAACACATGCCTAGGTGAAAAGTTATTCTAAATTGAGAGATGCAGCTTCTCTCTGTAGGCCACAAGCTACAAACCTGACTGTAAACTGGGTTACACACACCACATGCACTCTCCAACAATTCTCCATGTGCCATCCCAGAATTCCTTGCAGGCATCCCAGACATTCTGCGATGGAGCTTTGAGCATTGCAGCAGTACGTACAAAACAGAAAGCAAAGACACTTATTTTTTTTTTCCATTTTTTGTGTATTGTCAGTTTTTCAAGTCAGCCCTGCCGAACCCACAAAAAAAAAAAAATCAAAGTCTGCCTTCTGTGTTTCTGCACAATTTCGCCATCATTATTTTTAGAACGTAAATATGTTGTCTTGTAATACACTGCTGTTTGCTATACACAGTTCACACATAGCTCACTCTGTGACATATTTTACATCACAAAAAACAAAAGTGAACCAAAAAAATTAGAAAAGGGGGAACAACCTAATTCTCAGAAACATAGAGAAACAATGGTTTGATAAGTTTGTGTATGTTGCCAAACGAACAGATAAAGGCTAAGATGAATTACACATTGATAAGTACAAGAATAGATCAGTAAAGGTATACCCTCTGGGAATCTCCTGCATCTGCACATATTCCATTCTGATCATTTCAGAGGAACGGTAGAACTATGTGCTGACTCTGGCAATTTACACATCAGTGCGACTTTCCCCTGATTCATCAAGTTGTTGACATAAAGATCTTGGTGGGCATTTTAACATGACTATTTCAGTAAAAAAAAAAATGGAAATATTACTGTATTCAGCGACCCACGTGATCTACTCACACTGGGATAATTGAACTTTGGATAGGAAGACTTGCGATTTGTTAAAAATATAAAGGGTCGATTTAGTAAGACTCGAACATGATGACAAATGGTTAAATGTGAGGAAGAGCTGATCCTCTTCCCCTAGTCTGTGAATAATGATTTGCCACCGATAAGTCGTGTGTGAGATGTTGCTTGTCTATGTGTCAACCTTTTTTTGCTGCCCGTCATGCAGTCGTACAGATGTTTGGTTGCATGGGTGTAATGAAGCAAGTTGCTCATTAATATGTCTATTTTAGGATGAGCACCCTGGTGCATCACAGTGGTTGAGCACATGGGCTGTCCTATTCCAAAATGGCCACTTCTCATTTTACCCAAGTCCTAAACCTAATTACTAAATGCAATCCTTAACCTCATTCCAAACCACTAACAATAATCCTAATCCCAATCTCTAATTGTTAAACCCAATCTATAAACCTACCCCAAATGCCAACTAGCCTCTATCCCTAACTCTTTACTCCTATTCCTCCTCATACCCCTATCCCTAACCTATTACCCCTATTCCAACTCCTACCCCTATCCCAAAACCCAATACAAAATTTCTAACTTTTATCATAACCATAATCCCTAACCCAAATCTCTAACTCCAATCTATAACCCTTAGCCTTCTAACATTTAACCACAGCAATCAATACATTTATCAATACAATAATGTTAATACCATGTGGATGCTTATTTTTTAACACAAGACATTTGGATCTGCTTTAGAAAACCTTCATCCACGTTTGACCGGTGAAAGCAAGGAGAAGAAAATATTCAATTCTATATAGACTGTATAGAATGTGTAATTCCTTCTTATCTTTAGCATAATGCTTCCTACTATCAGTCAATTAGGAATCAGCATTGTAAAATGTGAAAAGCATAAAGTGTGTCCCTATCAACACCACATGTGTGTTCACTGCGGTCATCCAATACATCACTATATTTTTTTGACTGAGGATCGTGGACTGCCCTCTCTTTGTGGTTTTCCTCGCTTGTCAGAGTGAGTCTGAGCGCCTACATCCGGATCTTACTGTTGTTTTCTATGTTTTCTTGGCAGTAAGTTGGAGCCTGGTTTACCTCTCGATAAGAAGCTGTATACTTCTATGAATCAGTCATGTCTGCTGTCGTAATTTGTCTAATTCGACTAGAATAAAGCCTTTCAGAACCATATTGTAAGGACAGCATGAAGCACGGTTGATCTTTAAGAAACCACATACTTGGTTAGCTCTTTTCTAGCAAAGATTTCATTAGTCTACATACTTTTAGTTGTAGAAACAAAACCTGGATGCTTTGAAATAGTATATTATGGGGGAACTCAAAGGTACCGTGTAACAACACCTCTCTTACATTTAGCTGCATGACCAGGCCAGTAATATTCCTTAGGCTAAGCTAGGAGGGTGCTCATTAATTTGTTAATTCTGACATTTGGGTATGGCCGAAGCCATTGAGTATGGTTTCTCAATATTTCTTTGTGGCAGTATCTTAAATAAAGTGCTGTAGCCATCAAAATTCCAACACTTTGGTGTGGTTTGTGTATTTTCTTCTGGTAATCATGCCATGGGGTAATTGCTGTGCTTTGGTTACAATATAGTTCCTACTTTTCTTACCTATGAGACAGTACTGGAACCTTTGAAACCCTCAACTAAAGCACAGAGAACAGTTATAAATTAACTTTAGCTGTGTCGCTTTGCGCCGGACAGTCTCAGATTTGAGGCTTTTTGTCTGAGTATGTTGGGACAGCGGGATTCGCGACTGCAATTCTGCATTGTGCTTGCACAGAAGTGCTGCCAATATCAGTGACCGCACCACCACATGAGCAGTAACACTGACACCCGTCTTCCCAAGCTCCCTCCCCCCCCTGTATGCAAGCTTTAACGCAATGAGTAACATTCATGTCTTTGGGAATAGATTCCGAGCCATGCCTCTATTGAAAAAATTATAGAACATCACATAATAAGAATAATACCCACATAAAGAGGCTGTAGCATGCCATCTTTAAATTGTATTGTTGTATTCAGTACATCATATGGCCCATTAATTTAATTTGCATTTAAAATTTCATATTTACTAATCTATGTTACTAGAGGCATTATGGGGGCTGTAATGCTCAGATAATATAATATTAAAGTTCTGTAAGTAGGTATTCTATTGGGAGAATGTGAACAGATGTTTTATTCAGCTGTACATTTTAATCCAGCGTCATATAGTAGCCATTACAGAAGAACGGCTTGCAATACTTTATAAGGTAGAGGAACGTTATTGGAAATGAACAACTGAATAAACCATCTGCTTCCCCACTCTTTTTAATACTTAGATGGATTCTTTGTAGAATTATGTCAGACTCGCAGTTGTAGTCAAGTGTAGCAAGAGATGAGTTATCTTTTTTTATGCATTAAAAAAAAAACATATTTTGCTTTTTTTAATATAAAAACTAACTTGGGAATTCTGAGCATAACTTGACTTTTAAATTCATATATACACTTAAGCAATATATACATATGTAAAAAATATATTAAAAATTCTATAGAAAATTCTGACGTTGTCTGTAACAAGTGTGATAAAGTGCATGGTGTTGTTTGTGTGGGAGTTTATATTTCTGCCTAATTTTTCAGAGAGGCATATGACATTTAATCCCAGGGGTAGTATGTGTTTTATGCAATATAAATTAATGTTTAGATATGGGCCCCTGGGGTGGAGCATTCGGAGAGTAGGATTGGCTGGTGCTCCACTTCTCAGCTTATAGGTAACTGGGAGAATTAGGGTCCAGGCCAGGAATTCAGACTGTCTCCAACCCATTGCTCAGTAGCAAGTAATCAGCTGCAGAGAGGGAAATAAATCCCTCCCTGCTAGGCAGATAGGGAGACTTTGTTTCTCCTTTGGGGCTAGAAGCCGCAGGCTGGTTTGTGACTGAGCACTGGAGTGCAGAAAAGAGACCCTAAAACAAGGTTTGTGAAACCTGTGTTTTGTTTAAGTTTAACCCTTGATAGATAGGGACCTGAATGTTAGTAAGAGCTCAGACGAGCTAGGATTTTGTTTGTATATTTCTTTGATATTGTGTCTGGTAAATTTCAGAATAAAGTGCCTGCATTTATGTTTTACTATAATACTGCACATGTTTATATATTAGAGGACCATGCTTTTTGAAATACAGGATCACAGAAGTCCAGTAAATGTCCATCGTAAGTCAAGATTTTATTTATTATTACTATACTATATAGAAACATAGAATGTGTCGGCAGATAAGAACCATTCGGTCCATCTAGTCTGCCCAATTTTTTTTTTTGAGTACTTTTATTAGTACTATATTATATATATATATATACATACACACATCGATCAGCCATAACATTATGACCACTGACAGGTGGAAAACTAGCGGAGGCAGTGTGATGCTTTGGGCAATCTTCTGCTGGGAAACCTTAAGTCCTGCCATTCATGTGGATGTATTCCTTGATGGCACTGGACTTTTTTCAGCAGGATAATGTGTCCTGCCACAAAGCATAAATGGTTCAGGAATGATTTGAGGAACACAATGAGTTCAAGGTGTTGACTTGGTCTCCAAATTCCCTAGATCTCAATACAATTGAGGATCCGTGGGATGTGCTGAACAAACAAGTCCGATCCATGGAGGCCCCACCTCACAATTTACAGGACTTAAAGGATCTGCTACTGACTTCTTGGTGCCAGATACCACAGCACACCTCCAGAGGTCTAGTGGAGTCTATGCCTTGATGGGTCAGGGCCGTTTTGGCATCAAAAGGGGACTTGAAAGGGTTAGATGTCCTGTTGCTAACCTGGTTCCTGTAAAAGGGTTTTGCAATGCTGGTAATAATCAAGTTATGATGAATGTCTCCTAATAAAAATTGAAAGATCCCAGAGTGCTGTTTTTCCAGTTTGTATATATATATATATATATATATATATATATATATATATATATATTTACTGAAACAAGCTGACTGCACTCAAAGTTCCACACTTCCACAAAAGCTTTTTTAGGTGGATACATTGGAGACCATAGATATTTATTTCAAAAGATGGTGCACTCATCGATTTATATTCCATGAATGACTTGATGATTTAGTGCCTCTCCAGAACCTTTACATATGTCATGTATAGGTAGTATTTATCTATAGTAAGTGCTTGTTTTCAACGTAAAACACGTAAGGCTTTTGGTCTGTGGGTCACACTGAGTGGTGAATAAAACAGATATTAATTCGTCAATTATATTTTGAATCCACTTTTTCACCACATAAGGAGTACCATTGAAATTGTGTTCCATGTGAACTCTTTTTGTATGTTAACCCATGGTGGGAAGCAGCCCAGTTTCCAACAGAGCCCCTGTCTGTCTATTTGTCAATACAGTGAGCAATTCTGTTACCAGCTTCCTATTTACACAGAGTTTGAGGTGTAATGGCTGGCATTGTGTTGCAGGTGGACTTTATCTGAAATGATAAGTAAGCTTCTTTAAAGAGATGAGTTTTGATGAACTTTTTAACGTTTGAGAAGGAAGGAGAGAGCTGATCAGAGACACTAGTGACATCACTAGAGTTAGATCAGACATCTGACCGAAAAGACCTTTAAATTCATTCATGTTAACAACCATGGGAACCTATTGGTTGGTAGAGTGGGGCTGGCTGCATGCCGAGCCGTGGCTCAAGTATGGAACCAACCCACAATGGTCTCATTATCAACTGTACAAGCATAGGGGGAAGCCGTAGTTGAGATGGACTTAATCACACCAACCGTACACAATACTCCTAAAAGATTCCAGAAAAGGTGGGACACCTGGATCACTTATTTTCCTAAATAAAAAAGTTCTGCGCCATTCCTTCCCCCTTCTCCCTCTTTTACCTTTCTTTCAATTCCTACTTTTTATTCAGCCTGAGATTTTTATTTTTATTTTTTATTAATCAGTGACATTCTGGAAAATAACGTTACAGTTCTGAAATACACCTGTCATTCTCAGCCGATTGTATTGGCACTTTTGTGATTTATCTTTAACTTAATTTTATTTCCTTGGTTTTTATACAACAAACGTGATGTATGAACATATCCTAAAATATGATCTATATTAACAAAAATCAAAAAGCGTGAAAAAGAAAGAATTTAAAAAAAAAAAAAAGTAATTTCCTTTTCTGTTACATACGTTGCTCACCCTGGTGAGCTGTATTAGTGCTATAAGAATGTCATTATTGCTAATTGACAACGTAAATCTTACCCAGCCTAGCTACCAATTAGTTTTCATGCATGCCAACAGGATGACAATAGACTTACATGGAAACCCACGTTATCCTGTTTCATCCATTAAGAAAATAGGTCTTTATTCTTTTTGCAGTAATCAACATGTATTTCCTACAGAGTGTAATTACAGTGCTTCAAGTGTATTAGAATAGCATGATATCAATCAGATATTACAAAAATGTATATTTAAATGGCATATACCAATGACATGAAAAATAACGAAAGTGGGGTTAGAGAAAACTAAATATGATGGACAAAGCCATAAAACTGAAACATGTTTGTGATACATTCCCTAATAATACAAACATACCTTCTCATCTATTGGTAGTATCTATTTCTCTATTCATCTACAGTATAAATCTTTGTCTATCTCTCTATCCTTTTACATTATTTATCTATTTATATATCTATAGTATCTATCCATCTACTATATATATCTATACTACCTTCACTACCGGGTTTCACCTGGGATTTCAATTCTTGCCACTGCTCTTTGCTTTTAACCCTTCCCGACATAGGCTGGACTAGGTCCGTCCTGTCTGGCTATTGATCTAAGTTAGCAAACAATGCTCAGGTGGTGACACTTTAATGGCTCGCGGAGCAAATCACGGCGGCCATCCTGGAGAGCAAATAATTTCACTTTCAATCGCTATGATGCTGTTGCTATACTGCCCCTAGAGACAGTCAGCAGCATTGCAATTTAAAAAAAACAAAAAGCCTTAATAAGCTTAACAGCTAGGGCTAGGGTTAGATTAATGGTTAGGGTTAAAGTGAAATTATGGTAAGCATAAGGGTTAGGGTTACAATTAAATTACAATTAGAAAAAAATACTAAAATTAAGTTAGCATAAGGGTTAGAATTAGGGTTACATTTAGGGTTAGGGTTAAATTTAGGGTTCGGTTTGGGGTCAAAAGGTGAAAATGGTTAGAAAACAAAAAAACACTATTTTCGGTTATTACCCTATAACTCACAAAAAAACAACAGAAAAACATGGAAACATTTCCAGGGCAATCCTGGTCCCTGTAGCTCTGCCTTGTAATCGGATTGTTAGGGTCCAAGGTAGGCCCAATTATTAGAGCGGATCTAGGAAACACCAATGGTGGTCTCTGTGACAGAGCAATGATTGATATTCAGTATCTGAGACACTGAACACACCTTCATCGGGAGAGGAGATGCTCATCTTCCTCCCAAACTACTGTACATACACTGGTCACTTGACTGATACTCTCTTCTGCCCCAGACAGACACTCTCTACTGCCCTTAAAAATGGCAGCCCAATAGTCTTTACTTTTATAAAGGGGAAAGAACTTTAAAAGGGCGTTCAATCAGAGCACCATTCTCAATTTTAATCAGGCCGAAATTACCTTCATCCTGTTCAAACTTCTTTAAGGGTTAATCCCATCTTCAAGAAGCAATGGAATGCATTTTTCCAATATTGATGTAATTAATTTTTTAAGGTATGCTCATTCAAACAATGAGCAAAACAAAATGAGAGTTTTTCAGACACGATAAGGCCAATGAAATGTACAGCTCTTTCCTATAATTCTAATATCACCGTTACCACCTTGACCACGTGTTTGAAGAATTCCTTTAAAAGGAAAAAAAAAAGCTACATTTATAGTATCACCAAAAAACTCCTATAACACTTAGAAGTGTTATAATTTCTCCTATTAGCATTAATAACTGGCTCTTATCTCTGCCACTTGTAGTCAATGCTCCCATGTACAATTTCCGCTAATGAAGTCTGTCTCCTATCTAAAAGCATAGAGTGCATTATAATAATTAACTAGTTTTGGTAATAGGCATGCAACTAATGTGTTTAATGGAGCCAAGCAGATACCAAAATGAACGAAAAAATGCATTGTAAAATAATCTATATTACTGTGGAAGTGAATGTAGGCGTTTTAATAGCCCCATAATCATAAAAACACAATAGAGGAAACAGAAATATTGATTTTTTTTTTTCTCGGGAGAATAAAAAGAAGGCAAATTTGGATTTGTGAGCAAGGCATTATCACTCAGACAAAGTATGACAGATTTAAAGTGAATGGTTACAACAATATGTAAATATTGAGCTGTACAATGGGGGGGGGGGGGAGAGAACTTGGCGGAAACCGATTATTTTATAAATGGAGGATTACGGTTAAAGAAATATGGAAGTCCAGAGAACCGGATGAAATGCGTTTGGTGATTTGTCTTAGACTGTTATCCCGCCTTGGCTGTTTTCATTTTTGGTGTCAGTTCCAAACTTGCCGTGAGTTCAGTATATTTGGGAAGTATGTTTTTGAGATGTGGACTTTTTGGGCAGTATTTTTCCTGTCATCTGAGCCTGCATGGAAGTAGATGTATAGGGAAAGAACTTATTCTGCCAACTGCACATAACTGGGAGACTCCATTGACACCACGGTGGAAGGCGGGTGAGAATTCCACTCGGGGGCCATGTTTAAACGCGCTTTTGCACTTTTTTTACAAATGCTAAAAAGGGCCTCTATGTTTGTGAGTGTTTTCCGATTTTATTATGTTTTAAATATGTATACTTTTTTACTATATCGGTACATACTATACTAATTTGTTCTTTTTTTTTTTTTTTTTTTACAATTTTGGACCATCACTGATGCTGTTGCACTGAGACTTGCATCCTTTCTGAAGAATATGTATATAGTTAAGCTGTGAGGCAGACAGGAAGTTATAAAAGGCATAACCCCCATATGTCTTGTTTTGTCCAAGTTTGGAATCATTATCCTGCGGTCCTGATTTCATCCTCCAGTGTCCCAGAGCATGCGCCATTGGCCTGTGTTGCTAGGGGCAGTAGTTCGGAGGTATATAAAAGCGAACCGGTCACCTTGGCAACCAATGGAATGTTCCTTCTGATTACATCACTTTTAGAATGTTGCCTTCCTTATAGAATCCACAAGCTTTAACTAATGAGAAGCTTGTTGAATCACCATTGATTCACCGCTGTGATTTTGTTAATCTAAGGAAAAACAACAAAATCTAAAGTATATTGTTGTATTCAGGTTAGCTTTTAGTTCTAGGCTACCAGTGGTAAAAGGACACTATTATGAGGCCATCTTTTATCTTCAAACAAGTCTGGGGGTCCCATAAAATCTTTTGTAATGTCCTTTGTTCATTTTCAAAACAGACAAGCTGATTTTTTTTTTTTTTTTGTAGCAAATGGAGCAAGGGTCAAGGATTTTCGAACAATTAAATGAATCTGAAATGTTTTCAAACAAAATTATATGCCCTTATAGTTTTTTCATTTTTTTAATAAAATGGAAATCGATCTCCAAGTTGTCTCGGGTTCTTAATTGTTGTGTACGTACTTTTGTTTCCTGTATTATGTGTAACTGCAGCTGCCTGGGTTATATGGCCTTAAGGATCACTAATGGTTTCATCTGACATGGAAAGACCTGCCTGTGCAATGTGCTACTCCTTTTCATTTTGTAACAGCAGAGTTCTATAGAGCCAACTATGCTAAATAAACAGGACAGTCCATAGCAGCACGGGGCTTTAATCATTGGTTTGCGGTCATTGCATACAATGCTATAGGGCTTATAGCAAAGATAAACATGCATATAGTGTTTCTGTGGACTTGTACTGAGATTTCTTATGGACAATTGAAGTGCTATGGACCTTCACAGATCTTGCCTTGGTCACTGGCATCTTTGTACGAACACCTGGCCCACCCCAGCATTCATGACAAGGTCTATGGACAAGACGCACTCTGAACATTCTCTTTATCTTTCACAGACTGGATGAAAGGCTGAGTCGGCCCCGACGGGAATAGGAACCGTAAGAGTTAAACAGATTCTACAAATAGTGCACTAGGCCACCGAGCTATCTCACCAGCTGGGAGTCTTGATTTATCAAGGTTCCAAGGGTCAGCTAATTAGTGCAATGCTATCTAAGGTGTGATCATGAGGAAAGTGTGAGCACATATTCAGGACTTGACAAAACCCCAAGAGACAGAGAGCCAAGAATCCTAAAGCCTTCTATAGCTGGCTTCTTACCTTTTTTCAAACATTTAACTTTTTCTGTCTCCTAAAAGTAACTTGTCTGGCTCCTGATTTAGTCTATCTATAACTTTTTGTGAAGCCTTTAATTATATATATATATATATATATATATATATATATATATATATATATATATATATTCAAGAAGACAGGAAAATTCACAGGACCTGCATATAGAGTATGTATTCAAATATCAAAAAATAGAATCAACGTTTCGGTCTCCAACATGGGGCCTTTATCAGGAAGTTTGGATATATAAATTACTACATATCATGTAAAGCACTAGATTTCTGCAAAGGTCACGATCCATCTTTCAGAATTACATTTTCATTGTACAGCAAGTCCTTTTATTAGATGATCTTTCAGTCTGCTCGCCCCAAAGGCAAACGACAAGTCACTAGTACAGTTCCCTTACCAACTGAGCTTGATGGACTTGCAGTGATTTCAGTGGGATGTAATGAACCAACCCAAGCATGTTCTGCACTGGCATGTGTCCAAATGCCTTTAAAGTGATTTCAATGCACGTCACACTGCAATTTTAACAGATTTTAGAACCCATTATTATATACTGACATTTCCAATCATTATATAATGAGAGCACTTCACGTCTAATGAAGATGTGATGCAGAAAACATGAAAAATTATACAAGAAAGCAATTTGTTCCGTGAAACGAATAGAACTCGCGATTCAGTGGAAGCGCGACTTAAGCTCATATAACGGAGCAGAGTAAGGTAAATCATAGCCCTCTTAAACAATAATAACTGATATGCCATCTGTAATGTAGCACAATATATGTCTGCACAACTTAGATGTAAGAATTGGCAGATTTATTACGTTGACTTTTAATGCAAATGTTCTAACCAGCCCTAAAAATAAAAATATATTATGATTGAATCTAAAGGCGTGTTTATGCTTTTAAAGACGTGTTCATTTTTACTCTGTGTTGTTAGGCATAAGGGTTGCATGCTATAACCCTTAACCTTGGCCTCAAGCCATTTTTAGTGGCTCGCAACTTAATATAAAATATACTAAAGTATATGTCCAAAGATGGCCATTATATTAGGTAAATCTCCTATGTTAATGGTTATGTGCATGTCACTCTGGCGCATCATCGAAGCGGGTTAGGTTTAGGTGGAGAAAGTTAGTTTGAGGGTTCGTTTAGGGTTAGTATTTAGTGTATTAGCTGTAGGGATAGGAGTTAGTACTAGTATTAGTGGTTACTAGTGCTAGTTTTAAAGTTAATATTAGGGTTTAGGGTTAGGGGTGAGTTCTAGAGTACAGTTAGTATTAAGAATCATTTTTAGGTTCCGATTATTACTTTACTAGGTGGGGGGGAGGGGGGGGGGTTGGATTTGCCGGCGCTGACAGTTTAGAGCAGTTTACTACTATTAGTACTTATATCCCCTTAATAGTTGGGCAAAGGTAACATCCCCAGGACGTATCTGAAAACTAGAGAATATATGAATATTCCATTATAGATTTTATTACATTTAATACTTTCCCCCAACAACTTGCTTCTATAATTCCTTGAGGAGATCGGTCCTTTGTGGAACTTAATATTAAGCTGCAGTAGTAAATTAACCAGCTCACAATTCATAGTTCACTGAGGAAGTAAATACCTTGCTTATCGCCAGGCCTGGTTTTTATATCAGACACCCATTAGACTGAGAGGCTGCAGGAGCCTCCTTCACTTCCAAAAATGTTTCATAATTAATGTTGATTTAGATTTTTTTTCTCCAAAAGCACAATAATAAAAATGTGCAAAAAAATGCCCCCAAATTAGGGTAAATATAAGCAAAAACAGGGAAGAGTTACTTTGTAAACACTGGAAATGTGTGGTCGAGGTGAACAAAATGTTTTGGGGCAGATGTGAACACCCATACTTTCCTTGTTTCTGCCTCCTATTAACCACTGTTACTCTTAAATTAGTGTACCCATTCTCTGGTCTAATGCCCATTCCAATCTCTCCATCCATTTAGCCCTCTCTCTAGTATGTATCAACCAAAAGTATCCACATAGCAAAACATATTATATTACCTCTTGAAGTTAATCATGTCTAGACCATCAACTTAAGCTTCCTCATGGTATGTGACCCTCAAAATTTAAAAAGTTGAACAACCCTGTTCTAATTAATTTATCCATTCATCCATCCATCTATCAGTGCATCTCTTTTATTGGGTTCAAAGAGATGTACAGAGCATTGGTGAGACCTCACTTGGAGTATTGTACGCAGTACTGGAGACCATATCTCCAGAAGGATATTGATACTTTGGAGAGAGTACTGAGAAGGGCTACTAAACTGGTTCATGGATTGAAGGATAAAAACCTACCAGGAAAGGTTAAAGCATCTTAACATGTATAGCTTGGAGGCAGGGCCGGCCTTAGGGGCGCACAGGGCGCAACACCCCAGGGGGCGCCCTCCCGTTCAAAAAAAAAAAAGTTAAAAAAAATGTAAAAAGTTAAAAAAATTAAAAAAAAAGCCGGTAGAGGCACTGGATGGGGGAGATCAAAAGATCCCCCCTCACCAGCCCTCTGCTCGGCATGCTCTGCTAGATCCGGAGAGGGGGCGGAGCTAACCAGCTGAGAGGTGTAGCTCCGTCCCCACCCTGTGAAGCAGAGCAGCGTCTGCTTCACAGGGAGCCAATGGCACCATGAGAAAGTGCTGCTCACCTTCTCTTGCTGCCCATGGCTCCCCGTAATGCAGACTGTGCTCTGCTTCACAGGGTGGGGGCGGAGCTACACCGCTGTGCCGGTTAGCTCTGCCCCCTCCCTGGATCCAACAATGAAGGCAAAGGTAGAGGAGGGGGGAGAGAGAGGGGCAGAACAGGGGTTAGGGGGGAGACAGACAGACAGAACAGGGGCAGGTGGGGGAGAGACTGAACAGGGCTAGAGAGAGATAACAGGGAGAGGGGGGAGAGAGAGACAACAGTGGATGGGGGAGGGACAGAACAGGGGAGGGGGGGGAGAGAGAGAGACAGACAGAACAGGGGCAGGGGGGAGAGACAGAACTGGGGGAGAGAGAGATAACAGGGGGAGGGGGGGGGAGAGAGAGCCAGAACAGTGGATGGGGGAGAGACAGAACAGGGGAGGGGTGACAGAGACAGACTGACAGAACAGGGGCAGGGGGGAGAGAGATAACAGAGGGAGGGGGAGAGACAGAACAGGGGAGGGGTGAGAGAGAGAGACAGACAGAACAGGGGCTGGGGGAGAGTGAAAACAGGGGGAGGGGGGGGGAGAGAGAGAGACAGAACAGGGGGAGGGTGGGACAGAACAGGGGACGGGGGGGAGACAGAACAGGGGACGGGGGGGGGGAGAGAGAGACAGAAATGGCAAGGAAGAGGAAAGGGACAAACATGGGAAGGGAGAGAGACACATACATAGGGGGGTGAAAGAGACGGGGGGGGGCACCACGGGGGAAGCCCGCACAGGGCGCCAAAACACTTAAGGCCAGCCCTGCTTGGAGGAAAGACATAACAGGGGGGATATGATAGAAACATTTAAATACGTAAAAATAATCCAAACAGTAAAGGAAGAGAGTATATTTCAAAGAAGAAAAACTACCCCAACAAGAGGACATAGTCTTAATGGTAGAGGTAATCACAGTATAGAAGGTTAAGAATGCGTGGGATAGGCACAAGGCTAACCTATATATAAGATAGGGCTGGGGACTAATAAAAAGTATTTAGAAAATTGGGCAGACTAGATGGGATTAATAGTTCTTATGTGTTGACACATTGTATGTTTCTATGGAGTCAGCTATTTCTGAATCTTGCCACCCATGTCATTGTGGGACGTTCTGTTTCTTTTTCCCAAGTCAGAGAGATACTTTAAAATACATTCATATGTGTATTGAACGCTGAATATCCTGCTGCAGTTCTCTGCTCCAGCATCAATATTTCCACAAAGAAATGTGTTATTTTCCAGACAGAAGCTCAGTCATGCTTAGGAAAACGTCAAACGTCATCCAGGTAAACAAAAGGCTTCTATCATCATAAGACCAAGGCTTATTTCCTATGGGGAAATCTGAAATATGGCTATACGCGCCATAGCAACACAGCCGGTTACTGGCATTCAAGAGATTGTAGTGAGTTATGAGTAAATATAATTATGTAAAACAGTAATACTCAGATAGAGCATTCCAGATGAGTTATTGCAAACCTCTCTAAGACTCAAAAGGTTACATTTTATAATTAATATATGTTCAGGATCAGTAGTGATAGTCAACATTGATTTCTCTAGCTACAATTCTCATCATCCTCAGCTACAACATGGATTTTGTGAGCTAAGACCCCATGATCCTCCGATATTCTGGTTTTAAATATAAACCCAAATGTGGCAGGTTTTATGTGCATATACATTCTCTGATATTTGAAAAGTTCATCATAACTCTCATCATGCTTAGTGCACTTTTTCCCCTGAGATGCAGGTTGGCCCACATATGCTTTCCGGGTTCTGGTGTCCAGGCTTATGTTGCCTGCTGCTATATTTAAATCAGGTCGTTTGAAGGGGTTACACTGTAGATTACAATATGTTTGCACATGCTTAGTAGAACAGACCCCCTGAGTCTCAATTAATCTTTATCAGATTAAGCACTCTTCACTTGACTTATTGGCATTTTTTTTCCTGGACTCATATATAACTTTTTTTAAAGCTGCCCTTCAGTATCATGGTTGCCACTTCTTCTTGGGGAATAAAAAATACCAGCCATACCATTGGCTCTGTAGACATTAGATTGGCCTCCGGCCACATTTTTATCGGCCTGCCGAACACTTTTTGGTTTCCACAACTGATTTCCTTCCGAGCACTTTAGAATTCTGCCTACTTAGGTGTCCAGAAAAAAAGGCCGATCCGGCTGTCTTAATCCAAGATAGCTGTGTTAATCCATGATTTAACTCCCGTCATCCAATGAATTGCGGCTCATTATCCCGGATTAAAGGTTTATTTATCCTTCAACGCTCTATTGATTTTCCTTTCTTTTCAATATCATGTCAAAGGTTAGATAGATTTTTGCAGCTATAAACCTTTCAAACAGGATAGCCATGAAAATAGAGCCCACCCCCAGATCACTGTTTTATTCAGGGGGATTAATTAGAACTAATTGACTCTATTGTTGTAATTAGTAAAAATGAGGGCCTATTCTCCAGACTTCATTTTACCCATTTTTTTTGTTGGCCACCTTTTTCTGCATTGCATTCTGGGACAACATCGTAAAGGGCAGAGTGGAATATTATATTAGTGCCATCCATGGGCCTTTTTTTTTTTTAAATTAAATAAATAAATACACTACAATTTTTTTAATTTTAACAGTGCACAGAGTACTCTTACTTAAAAAAAAATAAAAAAATAAAAGATAGCAAAAACTATAAAACGTAAAAAAAAAACCTTTAGGCATTAAAATGATGTCCATTCAGCTAGTTGTTATACACATTTGCTATTTCGGCAATAAAAACTAGATACCAAAAGAAAAGAAACGAGTGTGCTTCATTTTTCTCATTCATAGCAGTTTTAATGTCTTTAGTCGAAATGTCTGTAGACTTTAAGACTCCCTTTGCAAGGTTAATATACCAGTAACATGATTGGGAAGACATAATAAGGACTGTTCTCGATGTCTCTAATGACCATAATGCTAAGCCATAATCATTTTACTTATGCTACAATGCCATTTTATATGGAAGTTTGGTGCAGCTTTAAGTTCAGACAGAATCAGTAAATATGACATTTTCTTCCTCATTCTACTAATTGCAGTCATACTAAATTAATCAAAGTGTCTGCAAGGGGCAGACCAGTTATTGGTTTATCCCTGACTGTCTTTATAGCTCAAATCCTATTGTCAGTCTAATCTATTATGCGCTCCGAATCTGCAGATTAGTAATGCGAAGTGCAGATTTCTTTTTTTTTTTTTTAGCCTTTTGTTAAAATTAGGTTTTAATAATTTTTAAAAAAAAATGACAAATGGTCTTATGATCAAGAATTGGGGTGTAAAACTGACAATGAACAATGGAGTTTTATGAGATAACTGTATCCAGGATCCCTTTTTGTTGTTGTTTGTTTTTAAATTCCACTATGTAATAATTCGCGATTTATAATCGGGTTTTTTCCGACTGGCACTGTACTTAGCGCTTTTGTTACTTTGTGGATGCTGATGGCGCCTCAAGCATTGGGAGGTGAATTGATTGAACAAAGGTCATATAGGAACAAACACAGCAATCGAACCAAGAGTCTCTGCTTCATGCTCAGTGCAACACGTTGTGCTTCTATAGCCTATCCAACTTTAACCCCTACAGCAGCAGAAGGGTGAAGGATGTAGGCAGGTTGGCTGGTAAATTTGGGAGGTGAGGCGATTTGAAAAACTTATTCTACAGAGATTATTAATCGAAATGTTACCAATCAAAGCCACCGCTTGCGTGCCAAGGCACATTCTAATGCCCCATTGTGCATCTCTAATTACATTTCTTAAGCTGTGGGCTACATTTCCCATGATGCTGGCTGAGCATGATGGGAAGTATCTATTGATTATTTTGCAGATTTTTAGGACACCCTAATATTTGAATCTCGTTTTGCAGGAGTGTTTTTTTTTTCCCCTCCTAAGTACAGCGAATTAAAGAGAAGTTGTTTACACCAAGATACATTTTGGTCCCTGAAATCCCTGAAATGTCCACTAGGATGACCGCAACACTAACTTATTCAAGGTAATTTTTAAAGGACAGCTACATTTTATGTTTCACTTGTCCTTCTAAAATAGAGGCACACATGAAAAAGTAGTTGTTAAACTGGAAGGTAGCCGTCAGGTCGGTGATTGGCTCTAATGCAGATAATGACCCTCGCTTTTTTACATGGAATCAGCCTTAACTACATCTAGGGTTGCCACCTGGCCGGTATTTTACTGGCAGGTCGGTAAAATATTGGCATCAGGCCAATGTTAAGTCTATAGAGACAGTACCAAGGCCGGTATTTTTCTGAAGAAAAGATGGCAACCCTAACTACATCCCCCCTGCTTATCCCAACCCCGATCAGAGGAGCAGTGCGAGCCCCCACTTTGATTGGCTGTGCATGCGCCAGCCTCAATCTTGCAGTGTCTCAGCTGTGAGACACAGCAGAGAGCAAACCTGCACATACTTATTAAGATACACGTCAGGTTTACTTAGAAGACGCAGGACATATTCTTTAACCCTTCCTTCAAGGAATCAAAGGTTCGAAACACGTTTAATTATCCTTTAAGGAAAATGTATGGCACAGGGATGTGATCATGGATATGCCCCAACCTATATACATCCTTCAGTCAATATTTTAAAAAAACACTGCTGTGACCATTGCCATCATTTGTGTCTTGAAATGTCCTCTCTGCAATTGATAAATAACAATGTGTAATACTCATGTTAAATATTATATACCATGTACCTCCAAAGATTTGTTTCCCCTAGATTTGTTTGTTTTAGGTGCCACATCTCATTTCTCGATTATTCACTCTGAGGCAGCATAATGTGACACAATTTTACCTCATAAAAGAACACATTGCTGTGACAACGTTCATATCGCCTACGCTGTAAATAGCCTGATAGACGATATACTCGGTAGAAAACAGACTGCACGACCGACTCGCAAAGAAAGCTTTTTGAAGCAAACTTTTATTCGGTTAATAATTAAACCTATTTTTTACTTTAACGTCCTGAAAGAAAAATAATAGGAATATTACACTGTGTGTGAAGTGCATGTGCTAATTATAAGTGATTATGGCCTGATTTTCAGACATGCATGAGTTTTTTAGAAATAGCTATCTCAGCAGATCTGATGAGCACATTTAATTCCCTAGTATTTGTGATCCAAATAGCGGTAAATCGACTGAGACGCTGATAAAAGCTTAAAGGAGCCGTTCCAGCTACAATGAATCATTTGTTTTAGATCAGAAAATCAGATGTGTCCTATCAGTGTTTTCCTCGTCGCTTCCTATTAGGTAAAAATGGCACACGCAGATTGCGCCAAAAACTGGCACAATCATGTCGGCTTTAATGTATAAGGCAAAATCCCCATACATTTTGGGAGTCTGCGTTATTTACGCCGAATGCGTAGATTTAGGTGGTGTCGCGCTTGTTGAGCCAGCGCAGCCCATGTATAAAAAAAAAAATTCTGTGATATACAGGAATTATGATTTACAAGTAACATTAAAAAAATATATATTGCTAAGGATTCTGTAGGATCTGGTATGGGAGGAGGTCCAGGGGGTGATGCAATGAGTTAAAGCCAACCCTATTGACACCTCTGAAACGGTTCAACCGGTTCAAACGGTTCAACCGAGCTGTAGTTTTGACCCCTGTCGCCAAAATACTGATTGGGTGACAAGCTCGAGGGGGATGCATGAATTCAGAGCCCAGAACATGATCAATAAATACAATCAAAAACCTTCATCAAGAGGCAGAGTTGTCTGAGAGCTTGCTGCACACGTGACTGCAGGGCTGGGTGACATAGGCTGTTATGAGCGGCAGCTCTTGAGGACCTGCGCGATGATGTCACAAGCGAATGCATTTGTAAAAACATTTTATGATAGAGGTTTGGCCATCATGCATGCATTATTTATTTTTTTCTACCAGGCGTCTGCAACTGGCGTTTTCCCATGACATGTCCAAGGACACTGAAAGTACCAGGACAAAACTACCGAATCCTGGGACTGGCGCAGAAAAACCTATTCTATTGTGCCCATATTAAGGGAAAAAAAAGCCAGGAACTTATTTCAGAGGCTGGCATGAAAAAGGTTTCCCTAGCGGGATGGTTTGAGCAACATTTTCAACATTTCTGGGTTGTTTTTCTTTTTTTTACACAGAGCAGATTGTAAGCCATGGTATATGAAGTATGACATTGGACTGAGACTAATATTAAGAGCATTGAGGCTGGTAATTTTACAAACAAAAACAATATTCCTTTGTGATTACCCCATCCTGGGGTGTCAAACTGTGGTCCTCCAACTGTTGAATGACTACATTTCCCATACTCCCCTTCACTACTAATAGAGTTTTATGGGAGATGGGAAATAAAGAGCTGCAGTTTGACTCCCATGACCCACAGCCGCACATCCCAACTAAGGGTGTCACAGCCTGTTGTTATTTTATTGGCGTATTGGTCAATGTTAAGTCTATAGACAATAGCATGGCTGGTATTTTTTTTTATTTTTTTTAAGTAAAGATCCCAACATGACATCAGATGTGGTTTAAATTTTAGATGTAATGAATATTTTTCTGATGAATAAATAAATAAATTATTTTTTTAATTAAAAAAAAAAAATCCCTTTATTTTTCTGATCCTTAGCAGAAGTGTTACCTGTCCTACATCCCATTTTTTTTTTTAGACAATTTGAAGAATAGGCTTTTCATTTTAGACTGTTTGCAGAGCTTAATGAATGCATGCTTTGATATATGCCATAAGATACACTGTGTGTTTTTTCCGCCTTCTTTGTAATTAAATGGATGCAGTTTGTATTTGCACATGGCATATACATAATAGATCAGACCAAAAAGTATTCCCACAGGGACAACAACATGTGTAATTGATGTATAGTAACACAACTGTAGGTTTCATACCATCTTTCATCCTACTTCTTTGCTTAATAATCACGTGTGATACAATCCATAGGCGATGACGTGGCAGGTTTAATGATAATAATTCTTGCTTAACCAGGATAGGTACATTCAGACATTCTCTGGTTTTCAAGCACATCCTGGGGATGCTACTCTTGGCCAACATCCAAGGATCTTACCATTATGGGCAGTGGTGTATCTTGATTTTGTGCTGCCCTAGGCAGACAAAATCCGGGCACCCCCCTACCCAAGCTGCACACCCACGTTACACACCTATGACATGCCCCATCACCTCCATTACATGACCCCACATCACATAACATTCAGACTCACATCAAGCTCATACTACCATCACACACACACTCCCATCACACTCAGTCACACACTCCTACTCCCATCACACTCAGTCACACACACTGTCTCCCATCACACACACTCTGACTCCCATCACACTCAGTCACACACTAACTCCCACCACACTGTCACACACTGACTCCCATCACACTCAGTCACACACTAACTCCCACCACACTGTCACACACTGACTCCCATCACACTCAGTGACACAGCCTCACATCACACACAGACTCCCATCACACTCAGTGACACAGCCTCACATCACACACAGACTCCCATCACACTCAGTCACACACAGCCTCACATCACACACACTCTCCCATCACACTCAGTCACACACACTGTCTCCCATCACACACACTCTGACACCCATCACACTCAGTCACACACACTAACTCCCACCACACTGTCACACACTGGCTCCCATCACACTCCGTCACACACACTGACTCCCATCACACACACTCTGACTCCCATCACACACACTCTCCCATCACACACACTCTGACTCCCATCACACTCACTCTGACTCCCATCACACTCAGTCACACACTAACTCCCACCACACTGTCACACACTGACTCCCATCACACTCAGTCACACACTAACTCCCACCACACTGTCACACACTGACTCCCATCACACTCAGTGACACAGCCTCACATCACACACAGACTCCCATCACACTCAGTCACACACAGCCTCACATCACACACACTCTCCCATCACACTCAGTCACACACACTATCTCCCATCACACACACTCTGACACCCATCACACTCAGTCACACACACTAACTCCCACCACACTGTCACACACTGGCTCCCATCACTCAGTCACAAACACTGACTCCCATCACACACACTCTGACTCCCATCACACTTACCTTCTGCTGTACTCTGACAGGCAAGGGGGCGGAGACTTTACACTGGCACGTGTGACGGGGAACGAAGGGAGGAGAAGTGAGGGAGCCCGATCAGGACAAACGGCACCGGGTGAGGGGAAGACTGAAAAGAGCGGTGGGGGTGGGAAGGGGAGGGGAGGGGGTGGGAAGAGAAAAGAGAGGGAGGGAAGGAACAACTTTTTACAAGACGGTGAAGAAAGTTAAAATCTTCGCCGCACCAGAATGTTTTAAAGCACCAGTGTGCTTTAACAACCTCTGGGAAAGTGCCGCCCTAAACAAGGAACCGCCCTAGGCGAGCGCCTTGTTTGCCTCGCGGTAGATACACTACTGATTATGGGTACCACCATTTAATGGCACTCATTAACTTGAGTGTATGCACTAGCTGTCTTCTTTGCTCCTTTACACATGCACAAATGGTGTTTTGTGGGAATACAAACAATGCTGTTGAGAATTGAGTTGGATCCTTGCAATTGTTGTTTTATTACAGCATTTAGTAGTCTCTTAGCAAAGGACTGAGCTGGTGAACAATATACCACAATATACCACATTGCTATTCTATACTGTCATTGTATTAGGCATATTGTAATTCTATACTTTCATTGTACTAGGCATATTGGAACTCTATATGGTCATTGTACTAGGCATATTGGAATTTTATACTGTCATTGTACTAGGCACATTGGCATTCTATACTGTCATTGTACTAGGCACATTGCTTTTCCATACTATCATAGTACTTGGAATGTTGGCATTCTATATGATTATTGTACTAGGTATATTGCCATTCTATACTGTCCTTGTAATAGGCACATTGGCATTCTATATGGTCTTCCCCTGCATTTCAGGACATTTTATTTGTTATGAAGGATTCACAGAAAATGGTGACCATTAAGGGACTCATGCTATCCAGATCTAATGGAATTATGACATCATCCCAATCTCACAGTGGAAAAAAAGTGGGTGCACGCAATAATCTCCGAACGTAGGATAGCACCAGCTCTTGTATTCAGTGGTTTAAAATCACACTAGTAGCTCCCAAAGCAAGAAAGGGCACCCAAAGTCACACTCAATGGGCCTGATTCAGTGGCAATATCACTTAACACTGTTTTGTTTTTTTTAACTCAAATGTTTCTATTGCAGTCTATGGGATTCAATAACATGAGATAAGTTAACTTCGGTAACTAGTAAAAAAAAAAAAAAAAGTTAAATGTCCCTGGCATGGGGATGAAATGTCATGTACTCGATAAAACACATGCCATTTTATCCTATGAATGGCAGCTCACTTCAAGCAATTATATGTGAAACTAAGAGAAAGAGAGAGTCAGTCAGCATTCATCCCCTTTACCTCATCATCACTTCAGTCTTTAGACAGATGGGAGTAGCAAGCACCCTGCTCCCGAATCAGCTCCACCTCTGCTGACTAGTAAACTGCAGAGGTAAACGTTATACAAAACTGTAATGCCTCTTTAATCCCATTCCTTCTCTTGCTTTTTTGTTATAAACCTTCCTTGGCTCTCCTGAGTCTCTTTGCAACTTCCCCACTCTCTGTGAAAGCATGTCTGATGAGGAACAAGTTCCAAAAAGTCTGGGGAGACTTTTTTTTTTTCCCCAAGTAAAACTTTTGTGATGTAACATATTCCTCATTGGGGATAACAGCGATATGTAGACTGATTGTCACCTGGTTTTAATTCTGACTCAGGTCAATTAAAGTGTAAGTTTCAGCCAAGATATGCAAGTCAGCACAAGTGCAGCTGACAAATTCATATTGCCTTTCTCCATTAGATTTTGAGAGAGCCAGAAGAAATGCTTTCAGTCACTTTCACTTGCAGGTGATCTAGCCAGTCAGAATGGGCTCTCAGCCAGACCACAAATGACTTGTTTTAATCCAAAACCAGAGTGAAGTCTAGAGAGGCTATTTCACACTGTATTTGGAAAATGCTAAAAACTAGCTGGCTTCTTCCCGATAAAAGGATATTTTAGAATATAGAATTCTGAAGGCAGAGAGTTTAATATACTCTTGTTGATTTCTTGAGAAAGGAGAAAATAGTCAGAATAAAAATATGTTAACAGTTTGAATGTGATTAGCTAGCCTTTGAAAGGATGTGCATTTTAAGAGAACCACTAAAGCAATTTTTTTTAGATGGCTTCATGGAGGTAAATCATAGAAACACAGAATGTGTCGGCAGATAAGAACCTTTTGGATCTGGCCTTATGTTATATCTAGGATAGCTTTATGCCTTTCCCATGCATACTAAACTCCTTCAATTGGTTAACCTCTACCACTTCAGCTGGATCACAAGGTCAATTATGGCATAGCCTTTAAGAGATATGTGTAGGATGAAAAACTCCCAGTTCAGCTGATCTTCTGCTTCTTCTGATGCCACAGGTTTGGTGACATAACCAAGTGACACAAGGGGAAGTGGCACACTGCGTGCATGTTCATTTTGGTGCCAATTCCATCGGAAAGGGGATTAGCCAGACTACCTAACATTTTTCGGAGAAATACCAGGTTATACCTGAAATGGCTAAAATGTATATCAAAACTTTATTTAGATTCATGCCTCCATTCAAGCATAAATAAAAATTCAACATAAATACATTTTATTATTTATTTTTATATTTCCAAACTGTTTTTACTCCTATTAAAATATTTTTTTTGCTGTGGGATGCTTATCAAAAACAAACTCTTTAAATCAGTGATTTCATTCAATTTATTCCATTTTTTATTTGTATTATCATTTCATATATATAATTTGAAGATTTGATATTTATTTGTTGGTATTCTATGCAGGCTCATTTATCATGAATGGTTATTTATTTATTTACACGCCATTTGCTTTTATTATTCTCTATACCCTTTGAAGATTACACATGTATTTGTCATTATGGCATTTAGGCTCCTCTATCCTAGATAACAGCTAGGGGACTGGGGGCTAATAAAAGTATTTAGAAAATTGGGCAGACAAGATGGACCGAATGGTTCTTATCTGCCGACACATTCTATGTTTCTTTCATGGATGTTTTTTTTTTATACGTTATTATACTTTTCACTTGCTTTATTTGGAGATTGTGTGTTTATTTGCTGAATATTATATGCTGGCCTCCCCTATAACATGTATTTATATACATCTATTCTTTGTATCGTATACTTTACTTTTAATTATTTCTCTTTTTAGTACAGTTTTTTTATTATTACCGCTACCTCTTTGCCTTTAAACAGCTAGTTACAATGATTTGCTGTTCCTGTTGTGATAGATCTATTTTTTTTTTTTTAATTGCTTTATATTTATTTTTTATTTTCATTATGATATGTGTTTACATGAATATTGATTCAACGAGCTTCTGTAGTTTTATGAAACAATTACATAGAATTCCCTGAACCGAATGTATTTTATTTCTTGTATGAACTTCCTTGCGAAAAAGGCTTTAATAGCTTCATTGTTTCATTGGGAAAGTGAAAGGAAACATTGCTGTGCTTGGAGACAATGTACTAGTTCCTTTGCTAACTGTATTACGGAATTGTTATAAAAGCACCTTCTTTCAGCTGGGATCTCTTTGTAAGTGAAAGGCAGACTATTATATAGCTAATCATACTTTGGAAGCCCCAAGGAATATATGCATACACATTATCCTCAGTTATTTTGAAGAAACTCCGTCTCTTAGCCGGCGCTCATTTGAGAATGAGAAGTCATTTCTAAACATTCATGGCCAGTCACATTTGATCCGTGTCTGGTGACGCCACCTCACGTTTTTCACTTTTTATATAAGCCGCCTTTAAGAGGTAAACTCTATGTCCAACTATACACATCCGACGTCATCTTTTCTACCCTCCAATCATAAGGGTTTAAAAGGCTACCCTGATGAAGTATAGGTGATCCATTATGAAACGCGTAGGAAACCTTATCCTACTGTATCTCCTCCATATCCTGGCAGTCACCAACTGGCTCCCAGAGACATATTATAATTTCTATAGGCAGTACCTTTCCCTTTTGGTTTCTTCCTGTGTGACCATAATATGTACTGGAAGGATCACAGCAAGGTCTCTCCACACATTTATTAACATATTTTTTGCGGTGCCCATGGACTGATTCCCATTGGGAAATTTAACGGTTTTTTTTTTTACCTCTTCACTTGACAAGGGGCCAGTACAATATTTGGCTTTGATGTGTTTTTTTTTTTATACTGGATACCAATTTTGAGGAGCTGACAATCTACATTTGTCATCTGTATCGGAGATCATTTTGATCTTAATGTAAGATATGTTTTTTTTTTTTATTAATTTTGTTATATAATAAAATGTATTTCATGAGGATGTTGAGCCTCTTGTCTTTTTATCTTTGAGAAGCGTGACCATATCACTCTATAATGATTTAAAAATGCACACTCCCGGGCTGCATTGGGTAGAATAAAGATTGCTGACCAGTCTATATTTTACGGACTACAGTTCTGGAATATGCATTTGTCATAAGTGTCAGTGACTAAAACGGCTATGTGATCACCCTAATCCGGAGGGACTTGCTATTGCACTTATAGGGTCTTACCTATGCACCAAATGTCACCCACAATTACACCTGTATTGTACCTACAAGTCTATGGCAAGGTCTGTGAACATCATTAAAAAGTTCAGTAAATGTTCACCATTAACATGCTCATACCTGGATGTACTCATATTGTACCTACAAGGACTTGCCATGCACCCAGATTGTGTCAGCCCTCTCAACACTCCTGATTGGCTGAGATGTCAGATGCCTCTCATAACTGACTCAGTCCCCCTTCACACGAATCTCAAAGCTGCTGCAGCTGGCCTTTACCAGGTAAGAAGCAAAACCCACACTCTCTCTCTCTGAATGTGTCTGTGTTTGTGTGTGTGAGAGACTGGATGTGTGTCTGTGTATTTGTGAGTGAGAGACTGTGCATGTGTGAGTGAGATACTTCTTATCTGTGTAAGTGTGACTGAGATAATGTGTCCATGTCTTTGTGAGATCCTGTGAGTGAGTGAGTGAGTGAGTGAGTATGCATAAAGAAAAAAAGGGTTAAGTTATCTGAAACCGCCTATATCTAGCAATACAGGGGTTATGTTCCCTGAAACTTCCTATATCTAGCAATACAGGAGTTATGTTCCCTTAAACTTCCTATATCCTTCAATACAGTGGTTAGGTTCTCTGAAACTGTCCATATCTAGTAATACAGGGGTTAACTTCCCTGAAACAGCCTATGCTTAGAAATACAAGAGTTAACTTCTCTGAAACAGCATATCTGCTAATAGAGGTGTCTGATAATGACTGTATGTATATGATATATTATTTGATCTGAAATCTACTTTTTTCCCAAGGCTTCCTAATAATTAATATGATATCTGTGCCTGAACAGCAGAAATAAAATGTGGTCACCCTACTGTGCAATATATTGATGCCCACATTGCAAGTACAGTTCTCGTTTGGGAGCTTTGCTTTTTACAAGTTTAAAACACTTTTTATAATGGTGTTTGTTTGCTTTGCCAAAATGTTGATAGCTGAATGGGAGGGTCTTTAGAAGGTGCTATTTGTGACTAAATGAAACATACCAGTATTTATAATTCAGATGTCAACGTTTTAATATATATTCATGTTTATTATTATTTACCTTTAATATGCATAAAAGAAAAAGGTAAGTCATTTTCAAGTCAGAGTTGTCCTATAAGTAGGAGGGCCAGCAACCCTCCCACGTTATCTCGCCTGTAGTAAATATATATTTTATAGACATTAACCCCAATCCTCAGCAGTCCTTTTTTTTTGTAAACCATCTTGTTGTTTGGTAATGTCACTGTATAAAATAACATCTCGGCACTATAAAGCATTTATTTTTGTTTTTTTTTTAAATTAAACAAGCAACCAGTACTTGGAACAGTACAGAGGTATTTCATATACAATAAGCCTTCCCCCAGGAGTTCCAGACTTTTTTGGAAACTAACTTCTTGCCTGGTAATATCAATGTATAAAATAACGAGAGAGAGAAAAAAGCAATGCAGTAGGTATTCAGAAGGGCTTCACCAACCAAGGACCTACACATCTCCTCCAGAATAGGAAGAAAAAAGACAGGTCAGGAGCTCAGTTCCAAGAAATTTTGCACACAAAAATATTAAAACAGTATAATGGATATAACCCTGGCGAGGATGGCAATGGTTGCCAGCATCCTCACATGTTTCGCTCTTGGAGGCACTTACGATTACCCATTGGTTACGCATAAAGCGCCTTCACGCAGGAGACATGTGAGGCAGCTGGAAACCATTACCAAGAATACAATTATGGAAAAAGACCTAATCAAGGCGTTTGCTCAGTTGTGCAGGGCAGTCTACTGCCTAAACCTGGATGAAGTTCAGAATAAGATAATTAACAGGTGGTACGAACAAGACTATCTAAAATTCACTCTGGTAATTTGCTGGGGGTGGGGTTTAGAATACATACGTACATGGTGGAGTTGTCCATTCTTAAAAAGAACTGTGCAATTATTTTTCTATATTGGAAAATTACAAGGGTCTGATTTAGAGAAAGGCTCTCCATCATTTTAATTACCCCCTTTGAAGTGGACAAATTAAAAAAAAAATAGCATACCATATATTGATGGAAGTTAAGCTAAGGTCCGCAGTGAGGAACTGGAGATCAATAGACGTTTGGAATTTTTGGATCTAAAATGAAAATACAATGAATCCTTCGATTCAAAAGGGAAAGTTGAATCGCTTATGCATTTGAACTAAGCAGATCTAACTATTATGACTGAAACAATTTGACTAAAAAGATAGAAAATCTGTAACTAGATATATATTGAAAACTATCTCAAGCAGAAATATCAGAGCCACATAATGAATTGAGTCTGGTAGATTGTTTTGTTAAAAAAGACAAAAGAGAAAAGCAAAGGAAATAAAAAAATAAAATGCAGGTTTCAGCCTGCTTTCATGGGGACGCCATGATCTATAGTTATTAAAAGGGACTGTATAACACAGTTTGGTCCTGAAACTGAGTAGTTAAAGATGATATTTTTGTAATGTTGTAATAAAATAATCAAAAAATACACAATTCTCTCCTGTACTGGCAACACCATTTTGCCACCTCCACAAGCAGTCCCTGACTTCTTTGGAAACAAAGTTCTTATCTAGCAATGTCAGTGTATAAAATAACACCTCAGCACTCTAAAACCATGCACTGAAACCACAGACATTGCTAAATGAATCCGAAATAACAGACTGTCATTATAAAACAAGTGTAACAAGGTAGAAAACCTGTTCTCCCTATACTTGAGTAGAAAGTAGGCAAACTTACACCTCTGCCACTGAAAGGTTAGACAAGTAAGTTAATGTGTCTAATTATATATTCATTACCACTAGCCAGTCTCTGCATTGTAACAGGAGCCGATCTATGTCTGCACTCTGACTATTTTTGCTGATGCCCTGTTTTTCCACTCACCAATCTGCAGCCAAAGCCTCGGGTCATGCTAATTTAAACCCTATCAGTTTTGACAGTGTAAGTCATCCTTAATTAGTATGAACATGACATTTTGAATATCATGCCAAAATGTATTAATTTCATACTATATTAATTAATAAGTCAACATAGGGGACCTAAGAAATTTCAGTGAATAATGTGTAATTGTTTTTAATGGGTCAAACAGTATATTTATGACAAAAATAGCAAGTTATTGTGTATTGGACATTACAATGTAATGGGTACATTTAAATTACAAACGGCACAATGTAGGCATTTTAATTGAAATTTGTGTGATGTATTGTTATATATATATATATATATATATATATATATATATATATATATATATATATATATATATGTATAACACCAATTCCAATCAAAAAGAACGCACTTACGGGACTTGCAATACAGTATCTATCAATAATATTGATAATTTAATTACAGAGAAATATTATATACATCCCAGTATTTTTTAAGCATATCTTCATCCAAGACTCCATCCAGGACTGCATCGGGAGGATTAACATACATTACTGTCCATTCTGGTGAACCTCTTGTGAATATTTCAACACACTTCGTGACCTTCGTGGCGCATGGTGCTTTCTTCCCAGAAGACGTGACTCACCAAAACTCCATGTTTTATTCACAAAGTAATCGTTAGCCAGAGACACAGTTGCAGAGACACTGATTAGGGTCTTAATAGACCCTGTGGGTCCCAGCCAAATAATCGTGAGACCTCCCAACGTCATTTGTGACATCACAGTGGCGTGAGAGAGGCGTGGCTACATTTTCCCTGTCAAACTGAGGACACTCAAAGTGGCCTCATTAGACAGGTAAGATCCCGCTGCAAGTCCCTGCAGCGGGATCCGAGCACAGCTAATCGCAGCACATTGTGATCAGCTGCTAAATTAAGGACGTTCTAGGCTGTCCTAGCGTCTTTTGGGAGAAAAAAAATATAGGATGGCATTGAATGTCTAACGTCATGAAGGAGTTAAGTAAGCCTTTTTTTCTGGTTTAACTTTATAAATATTGTTACATTTTACACAATTGCAGTTTCAGTATCCTGAATTGGAATTGCCTATTCCCTGCATTGAACGTGTCTATATCCTGTCATTTTTCTGTCAGTGGTCTGCCTTAAAAGTACACACTGTTTATTCTGATATATTGTGTATATCCTTCATTTTCTTTTTTGGGTACATGCTGAATAACCTATTTTAAGATATTTGAAGAACTGTTGAAGATTTCTGCTTCTTCTACCGTATTTACATAATTTAAGTATATTATTTATTATTCAGTGCATTAGGGTTCAAATATAATAACTTTTAGCGCTCCATTGTGTCTTCAATTTATTTCACTTATTCTAGGGTTGTGTTAGGAGAACCCGCACCTTATTGAGCTGCTCTTTCTAATATACTTTTTGGCGCTGAACACATAACTCTTGGACACAGTTATATACAATACACAAAATGGATCAGAACAATCATTAAACAGATTACCAACTCCTAAAGCTATAGGTATCATTAAAGCTACTTAATCACACCCATCAGAGATGTCAACATTGGAGCGTTATCCATCTCACATGGTCATATCATGCTAAGCTCACCACTACGCCAAAGTACTCAACTATTGGTGGGTCCACTAAATTACGTTTCCTTATATGGAGCTTAACCTAAGAAGACTTCTTGTGATAAGACCGGACGCGTTTCGCCTTGAAAAAAAGCTTTAAGGCAAAAATGTGTCAGATCCTGGCACAAAAAGCATCTCTCTTTATTAGAACAATGTTCTGTTACATCTTTGTACATAAGTAATTATAGTGTATAAACATTTATTTAGAAATCATCTTAAATTATAAATATGTATGTGTAACCGGCATTGTCTGTTTCGTGTATAGTAAGCGGTCACCCCAACCCACTACATCTCTGCATTTCTCTTCTCTTGTGGCTTTTGGAGTGTGTAGCAGAATGGTTTGTTATTGTAAAGTGTATCGTTTTCTTCACCTGCCTCCATCATTTCAGACTTAGACAAATGAACGTTCTATTTGCTTTACTTACCGCAGACCAGAGGCCTTGATATTTTACATACACTGAGATACTGACTGTTTATAGGTTTCCTCAAGATATAACTTATGAACCTTTTCTGATGGGGAGATGTGCTAAACCCAGAATCTAAGCATAATATGGCCATACAATCTCCAATGTAGGTATATATGTAATATAATAAAGGCTCATATGAAAACAAGTTAAGTGTCTCTCGATTCATACTGGTTACTGAATCCGAAACAAGAGTATGATGTCATATCAGTGCCTTATACACCAACTTTTGCAACGCATTACAAGCAATGTGAATTTTTAATATAGCATTTTGAATGTTTTATATTGTATATAATTACACAAAATTAGCTCAGAACATACATTAATAAAACATAAATGTACACTGTAACAATACTAGACGAATAACAAGTGACTAGCTAATCTTCTTTTAATTGTTTATGCAAATATATATATGAATTCAGAAGCCTCATATGGTGACACTAACCCATAGACCTATGATGATATTAGCATGCAGGTTAAAGGTTAATGTTATCAGACATTTTCAAGGAATCAGCTTTGGTTTCTTAAACACACATTAACCTCTAAGTTTCATTTATCAATTTTTTTTTTTTTACTATACTTTTGTAAATATAAGTAAGGGCTTTTAACTATTATTGTATTTTAATAAATAGAAAAGGAGAGGTGTTGTTATTTTTATATTTAACTTTCCTAGGTGTTATTAAATTGTAACTTATTATTGTTATTTTTGTTTTGTTTTTTCAAAATGTTTGTATTTGAATTCCTTTGATTCACTCTGCTAAAAAACAAGATAAAGATCTTATTTTCATAAGCATCCTTCTGAAGAACATGTAAACATATATCATATAGGTCGGATGGCCGACTCATTGACTTATTATTAGACCAATGGTTTATCATATTATAGTCAAACTTAAATATATGGACATTCTTGAATATTTCATGGACAATGACGCCTATATTGCTCTAAATTGTATATATAGAATACATTTATACTTTTGTCAAGTTACAATATGATAACATTATTTATGGTAGTGTCTATTCCACCTCAACACAGGATCTGGTCTAGCAAACCGTAGAATGCTACAAATATTCCAGCCGTGTCACCGTGAGCTATAACTATATCAGACTAAAACAATTTTGAAGCAGTATGCTTCTAAATCTACATATGTGCCCCTAAGTGTGTTGGGATGTAGGATAAGCATATATAACTGTGCCCAAGGTAGTACCATTCCTATAATGAGATCCACCGAGACTCACATATCAACTGAATATTTACTTGTATAAATAATTAAAAATGAAAAACATTATTTAAAATCACCTGGCAGAGCCCTGTGCATTATTTTATTACATATGATTATTAGGGTAATGTATTTGCCTAGAAATCAGGACAATCTTTCCACTCCACATCATTATGTCAAAATATAACACATCATCAGGCTGTAGGAGTGCTATGATTTCCATAAATACATTCTGAGCATCTTTTCCTAACACATATGATGCACTGTGAAAAAGTGCAAAGATATTCATGTTAACATCCTTTATAGAAGAGGATGCTTACTGTGTGATGTACATTTGGGCACACTCCCCCCCCCCCCCCCCACTTTAGAATTCAAAACAGCAACATATGTAAATGACGACTAATTATTTCATGTTAGCATACTCACTCTCATTTAAATGATGTAGTTGTTATTTAACCAAATATAACCCTTTTATAGACTTCATTCTACAAGTTTAATGAACAGTGAAGAGGAGATGTTGTTTATGTTTATTGTACTGTAATTTTAATAAAATTAATTTGTCCTATGCATTGATCTCTATTGTTCCTGGCCAAATCCTCTATATATAAGAGGTTTCACCCACCCTATTGCACGGAAAACCTATCCAATAATACCATTACGCATTTACACATTCTCTAGTTTTCAAGCAGATGTAGGTGTTTATTCATTAAAGAGGTAACTGAGCAAGGAATTTCAGACTAAGTGTGCAAACATTCTATAGAGGTCTAAGTATGCTAACATTCTATAGAGGTCTAAGTATGCTCACATTCTATAGAGGTCTAAGTGTGCTAACATTCTATAGAGGTCTAAGTGTGCTAACATTCTATAGAGGTCTAAGTGTGCTAACATTCTATAGAGGTCTAAGTGTGCTAACATTCTATAGAGGTCTAAGTGTGCTAACATTCTATAGAGGTCTAAGTGTGCTAACATTCTATAGAGGTCTAAGTGTGCTAACAATCTATAGAGGTCTAAATGTGTTAACATTCTATAGAGGTCTAAGTGTGCTAACATTCTATAGAGGTCTATTTGTGCTAACATTCCATTGAGGTCTATTTGTGCTAACATTCTATAGAGGTCTAAGTGTGATAACATTCTTTAGAGGTCTATTTGTGCTAACATTCCATTGAGGTCTATTTGTGCTAACATTCTATAGAGGTCTAAGTGTGATAACATTCTTTAGAGGTCTATTTGTGCTAACATTCCATTGAGGTCTATTTGTGCTAACATTCTATAGAGGTCTAAGTGTGCTAACATTCTATAGAGGTCTAAATGTGTTTACATTCTACAGAGGTCTAAATGTGTTTACATTCTATAGAGGTCTAAATGTGTTTACATTCTATAGAGGTCTAATACTCCATTCAAAGGTTCTAACGTTCTTATGGAAGCCTACAGACACTAAAAGCCTATAGTCCTATAGTTAGCATTGATTAAATATCTAATGGAATGATTTCATCCATGTCAAGAAAAACTAATAGAATGAAATACATCAACTATTAAATCATACAATAAAACATTCAGTAGTACAAAAATCTAACAAGTGTCTTAAAATAGTATGAACCAATTATATAAAACATTCAGTAGTATGAGTAGAGAAAACTGAAGTAGTTGTTGGTTTCTGAAGGGAATTATTACTCTGCTCCATAACCTTGTTATTTGTATCCACTGTGAGTGATGTAATAACCGCCTAACGATAAATAGAAGTCTAGAATTGATTAAAGTCACATTATATGTAACTCTAGATCATGCCTGCCAACTTGCCATAATATATAAATAAATATTTTTGGGGTGTGGCAGAGGGTGTCGCAGTAGGCGGGGCATGCCGGAACATTTTCTGTGATTTTATGTCCACTTGATAGTTATTTGTGTCATTTGATAAGTCATCTAGAATATTAATACCATATTTTATTTTAACAAATAAATATATAAACATGTTTTTAGAAAAAAGAAGGTGGAAAGAGGGACAGGGGTAAAATAGTGACTGTCCGGCCTAAATAGGGACACTTGGGAAGTATGAAGTTAAAATATGAAACAACAGTGCTTTTTATTTTAACAACTGGTGTGTGGATTATTGTCTCCTGCTATGGACAAAACCAGTGTCAGAGGATTTTAAATGTGTTTGCTGTTTAAACCCATGCATGTAGAGAATAAGAAAAACATAACAAAAATTAGATTTAGATGTGTGAAATAAATGTGTATTCAAATGCATAAAGCTAGAATAAAATGTGGTTTCAATGGGTCTGTGGTGTCTCCTGTTAATGACATCACCTGTGGCTTGATATGGAAAAGAACTACTTTCAAAGTAAAATGGATCCTTTGCATATTAGGTCACAAGGTGATGTCATAAGCAGGAAGTGCCACACATAGATCAACTATGTTTTCTCTTAATGTATGCATTTGCTTGCAATTCTGTACTAATACAGTATAAATTATGTGTATCTGATGGAGCCCTTTTAAGAACCACTGGTAGATAGCCTTAGTGATCTAGCAAATATATTGCTTATAAGACACATGCGGCTAATGGAAAATAAATCACTATTATTATCAAGCCACAGACTTGCCCCTTTCACACAACCAATATGACAGCTTGAAAAATAGTTGCATAAAAAAAGAACAGTAAATACATTTCTATAATACAAGTAAAAGCTGACTCAATTGGACTGGATTACTTTTTGATGGGAACTTAATATTTCATAGGCAAAGCTTAAACCTGCCAGAGGAAGTACAGCAAAGGAAAAGATTGTGTAAAGATTAAGGCTGTAGGAATTACTATATATAAAGACAGAGAGTTACTGATAGTGAAAAGAATCCAAAAAGTATATGCAGATAATACTGCAGGAAGAGATGCTTTTGACAAGTGACAAAGATGATTCAACAATATTGAGCCTGACACAAAATCAGATATAGGAGGTAAATATTGGTTTAATAAATTGATTACAGACAGATGTCACAAATAATGTTAGAGATGTTCTTCCTCCGTACTGAATGTAGAAAAAAAACTGCTAACACCTGCAAACAGTGCTCTTAAATAGTATCCATGTATTATTCTTCCCAGCTTCTGACACATGAACATATGAGTAATAAATAATACATATTTAGCCCCCTTTGGAATGTAATTTCTCCCCATTTTCAAGCTGACTACTTGGTCTGCTCTGTAGCATCCTTTTACTGCATCATCAGATCTCCCTTCGATTACTATGATGCAGCCCTAGCTGGTTCTAGCAGACGTATGAGGATCTACTCAATATGCAATACCATTCATTCCGAATTGGATTTGGATTGGACATAATAGCCGAATCAAAGGCAACCTCGAAAAATGTGCCTGCTCCATATGGATGTATTCAGCTCCGAATCGGCCATTCGTAAACCGAAGCATCGGAGGCACAAACAATTAGGGTAATCAAAACGATCACCTCTGAATACAATTCAGATTTATGGATAATAGACTAATTTCCCTCATTTCAATTCTGATCTGGAGAATTTTAAATAAAATGTTAAAAATATAATACAATTTAAAAATACTATGAACACTATGAGGTCCTCCCACTGTGCTGGCTTGATATAGAGAATAAAGAACGAACTGGTTGAATCTGTCACTTCTTGACTTGTTGTACTCAGAGAGTTAATTAGGTCCTATATTACTTGTGAATCACGTACCACCTGCTACCCAGCCTATGATGATAATGCACAATGAGCAATTTTGTGGCGCAATCAACATCACAACCCATTGGAATGTTCTCGCTTAGAACTTTGCCCCGGAACTGCTTCCTGTGACCTTTTATACACAGGTTACAGCTTGAACGAATGTGGGTCAGAAGATAGTTTTCTGTATTTATTTTTCTTACAGCAGCACAGGAGAACTGTTCTCCAAACACATTTTACAGATTTCCACTTCATTGCTTCTGCTTCGATATTCACAGAGGGAACATTTCTAATGTGTTATAAGTAGACACGAAAGGAAGATTATTATCATTTACCTAGTGCTAAATAAATTTACTTGGTATTTACAATGAAGTTTATCTGTGGGGGAAACAAAATGAGACATTCTGTCTATTGTATGTTTTCTGTGAATTTGTGTAAAGTTGTAGGCATGACCACTTGTGCTAATAGATGTGTGACAGATTCACAATAATCTTAAAGTACAAGGGTGTTATGTATAAAGAGATATTCTTCAACACGCTGATTTAATCCAGTGCAGTTCTAATGGCAGTCATTAGAATGTTCCTGCTAATTAATCCACTTATAGAATTTGTTCCGGAGTTGACCCTTATACTTAACCGTCAATGGCTATATATTGCTGCTAAAACAAAATCTAAAATATAAGTTTTTTTAAGCATAAAGAGTATATTCTGTTTCCATTTTTATTTGACTAGAGTATCACATTTTAGGGCAGCTATATATGTTTATCTGTCTAGTTTACGCAATTGTGATAATCACCTACCGTATTTGCTCGAATATAAGACAAGGTTTTTTTCAGAGCAAATGCTCTTATGATCAGACCTCATAGGTTTGGCCATAAGACTGGGATCCAGGTCCCCCGCAGAGCTGCAGGGGACCAGGATCCCTCTTGCAAGCAGCCGGTGGATGTCTGCGCAATGCACGCTGACGTCCTCTGCTGCTACACTGCACTTCCGCTGGGACTTCTTTGACGGAAGCCGGTAGGTCATTTGACCTTCCGGCAGTCCGTCATAGAAGACGGAAGTGTCGGGCAGCTTTGGAGGTTGTATGCACACAGCACGCAGACATCCACCAGCTTCCCACACTAACCACCAGGGATATTCGAAGCAAGGCAATGAGGGGGCGGAGCAAGTCTGGAAGGGGAAGGGCATTGGCAAAGTCTGGGGGCAGCAGGGGCAGCATTGGAAAAGTCTGGGGGCAGCAGGGGCAGCATTGGAAAAGTCTGATATCAAATAAGAAAAAAGCAATTTACATTTGAATATTTACAAGTAACACATTTTTTCCTATAGGGTAGTCTTATATTCAGACAATTTCTTATTTTCCTAAAAGAATATCTTAAGTTTTGGGGGTCGTCTTATAATCAGGGTCATCTTATATTCAAGCAAATATGGTATTTTAACCATATTCAACACATTTTTAATCAAACGCCACTCACATCCCACCAGTGTCCTGCCTACACCATAAATTATTTATTTTTAACATTGGACCATAGTTCTAATGTCTCAGAGTATCTGGGGTGTAAATGTGGGCCCAATGAACCATCAATTAGTCCTGCATATATTTAAGATGAATGCATTTGCTATAACAGTTATTTACCATGTTGAATATACAATTCATCAAAAGTCCCCAACCCAGGTCCAGCTCTTCAGATACTGACATCATGCACAGATACAGCAAATAGTTCTATCCTCCAGTGCTCTGAACATTAAAAGAACACTGTAAAGTGTCTCAGTAAAGCGATCCTTATGCCTCAATAATTCTTTTTACTGCAATACACCATAATAAAAAAATCTTATTACATCAAGGGAAATACATAGCAAAATATTTGTCAGATCCTTTTTTATGTTAGAAAGTAAAGATGCCCTGGAGCTAGTATAATATCTAGTGTATCCGGCTGCAGTGTTCTACAACTCCCATGGCTAAATGGTGGCTGAGCTTGCTGAGAGTGGGTAGTCTGCCAATGGATACTCAAAGAAAGGTAAGTGTCACCAAGCTGACACAAAGGTGATAGGAAGCATGACTTACCCAATTTTGTAATTTTTTTTTAGAAGTCAACTCAATCTTATTGTCCGTTTATTGCTTTGTATGTCACCTCTAGGAAATTTCATCTGGGATAATGAAAATAATGACTAATCATCTCAATAAAAGACAATCATGTGTGAGGCACCGTATGAATACATAATGGGCGGGCAACATAATGAGGTTGTTTATCAAGACGAAAGGCTGCCTTTAACCCTTTTTATTGTGACAGGGGGATGAGGAACCAGCTAGTTAATCCCTTGGAACTGATCAGATTAAGGCGATGCCTCTCCCAAACTTTTTTTAATGCCTATTTTTAAAGTTTCTGTAATCTGGTGCCGTATTCTCAGTACCAAGTATACTAAGTATGCATATAAATTGTCACCAGGACTTTTTTTCTTATCTCCGTCATATAGTCATTTAAAAGTTGTCTATACCTTATGTAGACCATTTTTAAATGCGTTTGGGTGTTTTTTGTTTAATGGATATTTAAAAGCCTGCACTTTCTGTTATTTTAACTTGAGCTCCTCGGGCATTCTAACACATGCCTTTTCCTCCCTTGCACAGCGGAATGTTGGTAGCAAACTAACAAGCACATAAGTATCACATAATTTTTTTTTGTACTACACTTTAACTGGGGTAAAATTGTGTATCATTTTTAGTCACTTTGAATTTATTTTAGATTGCACTAATTCTTGTTAATTTAGTCCATTTTATTATTTTTTTTTTTTTTAAATGTTTTCTCCTCCTAGCTGCCATTTTTTAAAAATATGTTTCCACATAGGAATGAGCTGCTAGTTTATACTGTGTTATTTATTTATAAATCTGTTTTGTGGAACCAAATACTTGTGTTTCACCGTCATCATCGGATAAATAGTTATTTTGGCACCATTTCGTTTGCCTTTGTCTGAATTTCCGCATGCGTACGTCAACACTGCTACAGGATCCGACTTTAAACAATGTATCAGTAAAAACAAGTATCAGCTAAGCATCCACAACCTCGTAAAAACAGGGAAAGGGTAGGAAGTATGGACATAAACTCACAATTTGGGATACCCATCACAAGATCGTGAGACAGGAGTTAAAAAATGAAAGCGTTAAAATCTTGTTTTTTATTTAAAATCATGGCTCCGATACAGTCGGATTCACAATATAAAATAACGTGGGTGGACTCCAAAGATACCGGTAAAGAGAGTCCATTGCAGCTACAAAACACATACACTTGTATAAATTACACAAAAGGTTATAATATTGCCTAATCTGTAAAGCTGCACGCAATAATTCTCCCAGAAGTGTACTGTCTTGGGGAAGCTAATTCATGCATAAACTTTGTAAGGCTGTCAAATAAACGCTATTAATATAAACGGCGCAATTAAATGTTCATTTTAAATCTACACACACTACAACAGAGAGATGACAGAGTTCCAATCAATATAACCAGCAATACTACATATTGCTAATGAAATGACAGCTTTTCCAATTAAAGTCTATAAGCCATCTCATGAACACGAAAGGTCATTAAGTCCAAAGTGCCTGTCTTGTTTTCTTTGCCTATTTTTCATTATTCCAGATCTATTTTTCATCTTCAATAATGCAATTTTTCCCATTAAAAATATAAGTAGATTTGCTCAATATCACACAGAGGACAGCATTCATTAAAGATTAATGACTAGTCAGCCACCCTTTAGAAGTAATGACTCTAAAATGCCTCCATTGACAGATTTTTTTTGTGTGCATTTGCTCGTGAATCGGAACCACCGAAAGGAACGGAAACAAAAAAACAAAACAAAACGGAAAAAGGACACATTGGCACTGATATTTTACAGATGAAGCTGGATTTATCTCTGCATTTTACTGTGAGACGTTACAAGATGAGTGTTTTTACTAAGTGCAGAAAAATTGCAAAGTCTGAATCAGAGGCATGACTACATGTGCTATGGACATGGCCCAAGGGTTAAGAGGGAGCAAAGGCAGGTAGGTACAAAGTGGGGTATGGAATGAACAAGAGTTGACATGTTAACATATGCATGCTGAAGGTTATCCATTACTAACCAACTAGCTAACACAAATGTGAGGGCATGTAAAATAAAGCTATGTGGGGGGGCACATTGATTTACATTATTGACTTGTCCAACCATTAGTCTGGATAAATCACATAGCTAAAGCCATTCTGGAGGCTATTCACTAAAAGATGTGATGAGGTGAGAGGAACATTTTTTTTTATCTCACCAAATTAGCTAGGGACATTGTGCAGGGACAAACGTGGTGAGTCTGCCAAGTGGGATAAAACTCACCAAGTTTGTCACTGCACAATGTATAGCTATTTTGGTGAGATTTGGATCAAAAGTGGGAATGATGGGTAGAAGGGTTGAGCTTGATGGACTTGTGTCTTTTTTCAACCTAAATTACAATGTTGCTATGTGTTTTAACTGTATTTGTGGTGTCTCGTGTTTATGACATCACCTGGGGCTTGATATGCAAATTAAACATTTCACAGAGATAAGCAGTTCATGTCTCCTAATGGATGCATTACATGAAATTCTTGCAGATCATTCGTGATCATGTTTTTTCTTTCTACAAAGTAGAACAATCTCCAGATGTTAGTCACATCAATCTGGATACATCTCTCTGGCCAATTAAAGGTCAGTTTTGGAGGTTAGTCTTGAGAAAAAACTGATTTTAAAGAGGAAGTAACATGTATGGAGAGTTGTTAACATAAATGGTTATATCCATTGGTTAATATATATATGTCTATGATATGTTTGTTATTTCTTGCTTTTTACAGTTAAAGAGGGTTTGCAGATTTAGAGACAAGGAAGCAATAAAATATATCAGCTAGAGAGCTTTAATACTGGCAAAAAAAAAAAAGAAAAGGGAAATATAATAATAATTCAGGAAACATACACTTTCAAAAAAAGAAATTGTCTAGTCATTTCATAGGAATGTCATAGCACAATCACATATAATATGCTATTGATCTTTCTATAGTTTCTACAATTAAACAATATAATTCTACAAGGTAAATATATAGATTAAATGGCAACAAGTGAGCTTCAGATGCTTGGCTGCACCATACTTGCTGGAGGTCAGTTTTTCAGACTAATGCAATACCATGTGACTTTGCTCCCACGTTTTGGCTCCGCCCGTTCTGCATCCTGAGATGTTGGCAGGTATGCCAAAACATCTTGGAGCAACATGACTAGTGGGCAGTCATGAATGGGGAGGACAAAGAATGGGGACAGAAGACAGGTGGGTAAGACAACACATATAAAAATATACTTTTACAAACAAATGAAATGGGAAAACATAGATTTTTTTTATCATGTTAAATAGAAAATTGATCGAAGCAAATGATTCATTTTCAAGCTGAAGAATTCTTTATTTTCAATTGTTCCCCATTGATTTTGTTTGAAAGTCATGATAATTTACATCTACACACCTTTTGCTTCTGGATCAGATATTTATTTTCCTTTTTTTTTTTTTATATTATATGCTATTTTCCCAGCAGTTTGATAATTAAATTACACTAGCCATAATAGTATTATGATTCCAGCATAATGTTTCTGAGCAAATGACATAACAATTTCCTACAAAAATCCTAGAATTCAAACAAATCTAAAATTAACCATTTTTCCCTGTGTAATTTGACTCAAATTATTTATGTTGCCATAAAAAAAAAACCAACAGAAAAAGGTTAGAGCAAAACTAACTTTTTTTTCTAGACTTAGTGATTTGTTATCTTATATTACAGTCTCTGGTTGCATATTCTGTTTGAAGTCTCTATGTAGAGTCTCAGTGTTGCCAACCAGAGCTGTAGTGACAGGGAGGCAACTATGGCTACATTAATTAGACTGGTGTCCTGTAATGCAGTGGAGCTTCAGGTCTCTGCCCCTATTGGCTTCAGTGTCAGTCACATCCCAAGTAAGACTAAAAGGATCGGAGCCCCCAACCCAGCATGTGGCAAACTGTAGCTGTATGGACGGGAGCCAGTCTCTGCCAGGAAGGGGCAAATACCTACAAATCCCTCCACACGTCTGATCAGTAGAAAAGGGACTTCACTGGTCAACAGTGAGGAAATGTGGCTCCCAATCAACTGAGCAACCTAAGAAAGGAGTCTGATTTAATTTTCCTGCAAAATAACTGCTTTGAAACTATATCGAAGTGGGCAGAATATTCAATTCTAGTTCCAGGTTCTAGGTATTCCTCTGTTGCCAACATACCTATTTCGGGTACTCCAAATGATCCAAAGGTAGGCTAGACACAGATTAGAAGGGTGCCCAAGCCAGAAAACACCAAGTCCAAACATAATATAGGCGGAAGCTCAGCACTCCCAAATTTTAATAAATATCACACAACAGTGAAGTGAATCTACAAAGTGACATCATATGATATAATCACATATTTGCATGGCTTGACAAAGACCCTTCGAGTGGTTGAAATGTTGACACCTGTTTTTGGAATTAGAAACCTCACTGTGTGCCGAGTGCTGAGTGTCCGTCTTTTGAACCATTTTGGGTGCTGTCCCCTCAATTTTGAGCCTGCCACGGCATTACTGCTGTCCACAGTGTATGGCAGGCCTCGACTATACCTCTACCTTGCATCTAAATTATCTGTACCATTTTTTTGAAGACAGGAACCAAACACATTTGTTAAAGGGCTTAATTGGTGGTTAGCACGTCACCTTCTGGTTTTCCCCCGCTCATCAAACATGCTAAGTTTTTCATGGCACATAAAGGCTGGACTGGAATCATGTCCTTGACCAAAGTTGTATTATTTATTTTAAAAGCTATTCCCTAAAAGTAAGGTGCAGGTGAGTTGAGCTGAGATGAACATATATTGAATATTAAATAAGAGTCAGTTGAGCTCTTGTGGCAGAAGCGAAATTGGAGAGATAAAATGTTCAACTCGCCTGCAGCTCACCTTAATATATAGTTAAGCCCGTGGGATGACATTTTAATCAAGTTAGCTGCACCTCACTTCCAGGGACCAATTCCCTAACAGTAGAGAGTAGGTCTATTGAGATTAGATGGACATTTCATCTCAGTGGTGTCTATTTACTAAAAAGTCGAGCTGCAGGCGAGATTCACGTTTCAGTTCACCAATGTAGCTATGAATTGTGCAATCTGATGAGTTTACTTTGCAGGGCAATCTCCCTTAGGTCTGTCCCTGAACAATGTACAGCTAAATCAGTGGGATGAAATGATAATCTCACCTCAACTCACCTGCAACTCCCCTTTGGTGAATATCCCCCACTGACAAACCTGGAGAGTTTGTCTAGCAGGAGAAACTCACCAGGTTTGTCCCTGTACAACATGAGTGAGATAAAATGAACAACTCACCTGCATCTTTTAGCAAACAGGCTCCCTAAGTGCATAGCACTCTTTTGCAGACCTCTATTTTGTCCATTACCCTTAGTTTGTTACTCTTTGACATCCAAAGAGTGTATGGCAAATCCCAATGGCATTGAAAAGAGAACACAAGTCTAGAAATAGCCAAGGCATTCAAACAATAAATAGAATTTCAGCAATCACAGAAGGTGCCCCAGTGTCACAATGACTTTTGGACCTATCCAATTAAATACTCTATACCCTATACTGGCGAGTGTGCAAAAAAAAAAAAAAAGAATGATGTTAATTATAGAATAGGTCAAGCACACAAGTGAATTTCTTGCATTAGAAAAAAAAAAATATCCGCCGTCAGCTTTCGTCAGTTTAACTCTCCAAAGAAGAACGTGTTACTTACTGAACTCTGCTAAACATTCCTTGTGTGTTGTTTGTTTCTTTGTAATAGCCTTTGAAATTGCTAAACAGCTTTCAAACTAAAGCAAACCGTTTAAAGAACCCACTTGATCTCATTCTCTTCTCAATTAAATCAATTAAAATGGGCTGACGAGAACGTAAACAACTGAAAATGTCAAATTAGCGAGTCAGCGTAACCCTGTCAGGGCCGAGCAGGATACTACAGGCAGCGGCGGGGAGGAGGTTGGGTTAAGAGCAGTGTCACAGCACTGAAAGTGTTAATATAAAGGGACCTTTTTAATATTAAAATTATTTTTCCTGACCTGTTTATGTCAGGTCAGGAAAAATAATTTATAAATTAAATATTTCTTTTTTGCTTGGTTCTAGGCACAGCACAGTGCTCATTAACACGTTTAAATTAACATATCTTCATTTTTAAGTTCAAACGTCTTTGCTGTAATATTTGGTTCAAAGACAATCTCTTGAATAAAAAATAAAAAAAATGGATTATTGCATATTAAACCTTGATAATTAAAAAGCATGCCTTATTTTTAAACTATTGATGGAAACCATCAAGGATTGAGAAAGTGTTTGGTTTCTGCTGAAAAAGCGGTGTTTGCTTGAAACGGATAATGGTGTGAAACATATAAACAATATCCCAGCATGCCAAGTGTTATGTCTATAAAGGCGACCTTGGCCTAACTTCATGTACGTGTCTGTACTGTGCTGGTATATAGAGAACCGTAGTGATTTCTAAAGGAGCATGATAGTTGGAACTTCCAAAAACTAGTAGACTCTATGCCATTCTTCCCAACATGACATATTGGCATCACAAGATGCCGGGGGTCATAACTTGGAATAGGGAGTGTACATAACTCTGTACATCCACAAGATTTGTTCTTCTCCAGTGTCACAGAGATGGCAGTCCCAAATTGTGACCTCCCCACATGAATCAGTACAATTCGGGGACATGCCTGATGTCGCAAGGTGTACATGCTGTACTGGACTATGGTGTGGTGGTCCAACACCATAAGAATTAGTCAAGGTTACGATTTCCATTACTTTTGTCAATTACCTATAGCAATTTTAAATTGCTAAGGGAACAGGGCTGCACACAATGGTTAGGGTTATAGAATCAGGTGAAAGAGGAGAAACACAAAGGTGCATTGCTGTCTTACAGGACAGCTGTCAACTTGCGCAGATGGCAGGCATCTTCTCCCTTAGCTTGGATGGTATCCCTGACACTCCGACCCAAGCTACCTGAATAGCTGCCTCACACTCACACAGTTCCGTATGTCACATCATGCGAGGTTGCACTGTCATGCATTTTTGTCAATGTCTATGTCAATTCAAAAGAGATCACTTTTTACTGAACAGACCCTACTGTCTTCTCTACATTTGTCCATAAAGGTCCAGGCTTCCAACTCTTTAACCAGCTCATCACCTGAATATTAACAAAGGGTCAATAGATTCTCAAGTGGCAAACCGGGGGTCAATAGATGCTCAAGTGACAAGCCGGGGGTTAATAGATTCTCAAGTGGCAAGCGAGGGATCAATAGATTCTCAAGTAACAAGGCGGGGGTCAATAGATTCTCAATTGGCAAGCTGGGGGTCCATAGATTCTCAAGTGGCAAGCCGGGGGTTAATAGATTCTCAAGTGGCAAGCCTTGGGTTAATAGATTCTCAATTGGCAAGCCAGGGGTTAATAGATTCTCAAGTGGCAAGCCAGGGGTTAATAGATTCTCAAGTGACAAGCCAGGGGTTAATAGATTCTCAATTGGCAAGCCAGGGGTTAATAGATTCTCAAGTGACAAGCCAGGGGTTAATAGATTCTCAAGTGGCAAGCCAGGGGTTAATAGATTCTCAAGTGGCAAGCCAGGGGTTAATAGATTCTCAAGTGGCAAGCCAGGGGTTAATAGATTCTCAAGTGGCAAGCCGGGCTACAGCAAGAAAAAAAAACAAAAACAGTATTTTCAATTCCAAACATTTTGATTTTGCTAAATTAATATACTTTTGTTTTGAACAAACTAATTACATTAAGCCCGGAATGCAAGCAAAACAAACAAAAGATTGCTAAAAAAGAAAATGTTAACACAACATTTAGACAGATGTTTATGCTCCTTTAATTAATGCAAAATGAGTTTGGGGTGACAGGTCCACACCATTACACTATGTCAGTTGAATCATTCTTTTCAGTATTCAGAGCACAGAATTTATGTTTTGCAAGCCTTTTACATTTGCTACAAACTAATGTTTCCTAAAAACATAAAAAAAAATTTTCTTTTTTTCAGAATGCATAAAAAATAATCAAAAAAAGCTACAGAGAAAAAAAAAAAAAAAAGAATTCAGATAAACACATGTGTAGTACCCTATATTAAAGACAGGTATGTAGTCCATCTCAGGATATTCGGATTATGTGTACCCCTCCTACACTGGGTGAACTGCTAGGTTTGCTCCATAGGCCATTGTAATGCACTCCTGCCAACAGTTCCAGGTTTGCTTTGACAGTCCTGTTTCTTGCCACCTATGCAGAGTACTTTGCTCTACACACAGGCAGCATTCCGTTTAATAGCATTCATAGCATAAATGGTAAGAATGGGATTCTAGATTCCCAGTATCTGTAAAGGGGAGGATGGAAATCAGAGAACATCATGTGACATCATTTAAACCGACCCACTTTAATCTCTGCCCCCACCACATCCAGGACTCTGTCCCAAGTTGTTGGCAAGTATGGTGATGTGTAGCGCTAACCCCATTTTCATGCTGCTATGGAAAGACCTTAGCCACATCCTTATACACAAACCCAGGGCCGGCGCTACCGTAAGGCAGCACAGGCCGCTGCCTTAGGGCGCACCAAGGGGGGGAGGGAAAATCGCCCGCTCCCCCAGGCCTGTTTACTTACCCTCTTCCTGTTCTGTCCCCCGGTGCAGGTCCGTGGCTGTGAGGGAAGCGGTGTGCGCTCCCCTCCAGCCGCGCGGATCAATAAAGTTTTTTAAACTTTTTTTTTAAAACAAACTTTATTGATCCGCGCAGCTGGAGGGCAGCCACAGACCTGCACTGGGAGACAGAGCAGGAAGAAGGTAAGTACTAGCTGGGGAAGGGGGGAGGAGGGGGGAAAATCCGGGCATATTGGAGGGACAAAATCCGGGCATATTGGAGGGGCAAGATCCGGGCATATTGAGTGGCACAATCCGGGCATATTGAGTGGCACAATCCGGGCATTTTGAGTGGCACAATCCAGGCATATTGGAGGGGCCAAATCCGGGCATATTAAATGGCATATTGGAGGGGCAAGATCCTGGGATATTAAATGGCATATTGAGGGGCAACATCCTGGCATATTGAGTGGCAAAATCCTGGCATATTAAATGGCATATTGAGGGGCAAGATGCTGGCATATTAAATGGCATATTGGAGGGGCAAAATCATGGCATATTAAATGGCATATTGGAGGGGCAAAATCCTGGCATATTAAATGGCATATTGGAGGGGCAAGATCCTGGGATATTAAATGGCATATTGGAGGGGCAAAATTCTGGCATATTGAGGGGCAAAAGTCTGGCATATTAAATGGCATATTGAGGTGCAAAATATTGGCATATTAAATGGCAAAAGAATGGCATATTGAGGGGAAATACTGGAATATTAAATGGCATATTGAGTGGCAAAATAGTGTGTCTCAGTTTATGTGTGTATTGGTGTCACTGTGTGTGTGTAAGTGGATATTGTGTGTGTAAGTGTGTCACTTTCTGTGTAAGGGTGTGTGTGTGTGTCACTTTCTGTGTGTGTAAGTGTGTCCCTGTGTCTGTGTAAGGGTGTGTGTGTAAGTGGTGTGTCTCTGTGTGTGACTGCAAGGGTGTCTTTGTGCTTAAGGGTTTCAATGTGTGACACATTTAGAGCATGCAAGTTGAATATTTAGATGTATTTATTTTTTACATTATACTTATATGTATGGAGGGTTAATGGTGTGGGAGGCATGGCGGGTCAGAGGAGGGGGGCACCAAAATGCACCTTCGCCTGTGTAGACGAAAATCCTTGCACCGGCTCTGCACAAACCATCATTTAACTGGTCAACCTGAGGGATGGGGTACCAGATTCCGGGGAGCTGAAGTACCAGCTGTGGAGATGTCACCCTGGAGATGTGCAGTTAGGTACCTCCAGTGATTCACCACCATGGCTAATCATACTTCTGGCACAAACATTATTCTCCGTGACACTAACTGGTAACTTACACCCTTAGATGGCACAAGGAACCTCCAAGGTACACAAAGCAACCAGACAGAAATTGTAAAAGGATTTAAAGTGACAGTGCTACGGCAACAAATATAAAGACATTTTCTCAAATTATACAAAAACAGCTGGAAGTGACAACCTAATTATCACTTCTAAAATCAACAGTACAATCAAATATTTACTGAAGCGGACAGAAGTGTAAACTGGGAAGATGCCAGTCAGTCGTCTGAACAAAAAAAAGTTTTATAAAACACAATATATATATATATATATATATATATATATATATATATATAAAAACAAACTCGTGTACCCCACTTCTGGGGACTTGATAATGGTTCCTGGTAGGAACAGAAACGTTGATTTTTGATACCCTGCATGTTTATACTTTAATACATCGACATTTCTATTTTTTGCCTTAACCCTGTGAGTGCGTGATTCTTTTGTCCCCAAAGTGGGGTACACGAGTTTGGATTTTTGTATATCAGCGACACAGCACCCAGGTCCTTCAGCTTATTTTATTTGGTTTGTGCTGAGTGCTCCAATATTGGATTTATATATATATATATATATATATATATATATATATATATATATATAAATATATATATATAAATATATATATATATATATATAGTCATGTAGTGTTAATTACTGTATATTTTTTCTATAACAATATAGATCCTGACATGTTTATTATTTGAATTTTTTTTTATTTATAATTCATAAACAGATCATATCCATGGGTTCCCTTATATGTCTCAAAACCAAAATCTTATTTAGGATACTTAATTCTCTTAAAAGTTCAGCGATAAATTAAACTGCTGCACTAAAAACAAATGGATCGGGAATTTAACGTTGTGAAAAAAAAAAAAAAAACTCAGCAAGAAGACCAGAGAGAAAATCATTATGTAACTGGATGGTCTGTGATTTACGGTCATGTTGTAATGCAGAGGCAGATAATGGAACTAATTAAGAAAGATGTATAATAATTAATCTGATAGAATTACCTTCAGCCACATGCACTAAAATAAAGAACATCATTATTAAACTTAGAAAGAGAACATTCAGTCTTTGTGTTTGCCATGAGAGCAAAGAAGGATGATGCACTGTAAGTTTGCACAGCTATCTCCTGCAAAGGACCTCAATGGGTCCCAAAGAACCCTCTAACTTTCCTGGAATGTGTACACTCCTCAGTATCCTTTTACAAACAGCACTTCTGAGATGTGCATGATTGGCAGAGAACTTGTACCACAGTACAATTAAGGTCAATAAGAGTGAGCATGCACTATATGATGTCATACATGTTCTCCTAATAGACAGGAGTTAGTTGTATCTTGACGTTTGACCAAAATTCCATGTTCTTAAAACTGTGGAGACCAGAGCAAAGCTTTGGCCTTCTCCTGCTGCCACACACACATCAAGAACGATGTCTCCTTACCAGTTATCCCATGGACATTATCCAAAGACATATCAAAACCTATTCTATGGTCTGGGTCCAAGATTGGCTATTCAGCTTGACTAGTCTCTATAGAAACATAACAGGTCCGGCCTTAGGTCTTCAGGCGGTCTTTGCAACCCCTCTCGTTGTGGTCCACACAGGTCTCACACCCCTGTCAGGCCAGCCCTGCACGGGAGTGGTCCACACCTGAAGAAATGGGCTTTCCTGGCTTGCTGGTTGAATTGCAAGCAAACGAGTAAAGTAATACGAATGTATTTTAAATGTATTGTTCTGTTTAAGACATCACCCTGTGGCTTGTTATACAAATTACACATTTCACACAGAAAATGAGTTCATCTGAATATCAAGTCACAGGTGATGTCATAAGCAGGAAACATTGCGAAAACATGTAAAACACTTTTTTTTCCTCTTAATTTACATATTTTACTAAAACAACGCACAATCACTTATTTTTTCACATTTTTACTCTCTACATGCACAGTATAAACTGTGAATGTAGAGAATTATGTGGCGGAGTCTTTTTAAAGCAGCAGATCCTCTGCTCTGGAGTTTATAGCGGCATCTCAGCGATTTCTTCTTAATCTTTATTTCTTTTTTTCCCTCCATTTCTCTTGGTCTAAATTAACAGACCTGAACCTAGCTTAAGCCCTTCATGCTGTGTGATTGGGAGCCAAGGACACAAAGGCAGAGACCCAGTAGGTCCTTTGCAAAATATTGCCATACCCCTCAATGTCCTTCGTGATTTCGAGATCCATTGATCTGGATAATGGCGCTAACTTATGGGTCTCTTCACTAAAATTCGATTTTGGAATCTTCACCATTGAAAGTAATGGGAGGTGAAATGATCTATGCCTTTTGAGACTAAGTCAAACTCAGGTGCCAAATTTGACTTTGTCTCAAAATGAAAGTCGGACTCCAAAGTCGGATTTTAGTGAATAGACCCATAAGTCAAATTTGGCACTTGAGTTTGACTTATTATTGAAAATAGCTTTGGTCATATCCCTCCCATTACTTTCAATGGGGAAGATTCGAACCTGGGGGGATTTTTTCGAAATCAAACTTGGGTGCCGAGTTTTGTCTCAAAATGAAAGTTGATCTCCAAAGTCGAGATTTAACGACTAGACCAATTATTCTCAAAAATTGCTTCAGTGATACTGCCTCCAACCTCCAAAGTCAAATTTTAGTGATTAGGACGATTAGACCATAGGTAAAATTTACCCTGTCAAAATGGGGCCACATGAATTTACACTGTGAGACTGAGGAAGGGGTGCTAACATGAGCTGAGCTACCATGAGCTGAGCTACCATGAGCTGAGCTACCATGAACAGAGGATGTTCTGTACCTTCCGAAAGGCATTTTAGGCCAGTATTTTAGCATAGGATGTCCTACGGGTGGGAGGAGGTTAAATTGAAAATAATTCTGCCTTTTGTTCCAACCCCTCCATTTAACTACTATTGTGAATATTACTATGCAAATCACTCATGCTATATATACAGTGTAATTACACTTACCATAGAGGATTATACTGTGAAAGGAATTATGAATACTGAGACTGTCCATCATTTTCACCTTCTTAAGAAAAATCAGCATGACATCGATCAGTCAGTCATTAAAAAGAAATATATATCTCCCTTTCATTTCTATCACTACTTATAAATGAGCACAGATCATAAGTTATTTTAAACATAGACTGAAAGAGAAGGGGGGAAAAAAATCACATGAAACCTCTAGCTTTCAATTAAAACAGTGTAAGAGACCGAAGTCTTCCATAATAAAGATGGAATAAGTTTCACCTAAGAAATTACAATTTTTTTTTTTTTACTTCAAAGATATTTTGCTCAGGGCCGGATATACAAAAGATGTGTTCTGAAGTATATGCAGCTGTGTCATTCTCACATAAAACTATCCCATTCCTTTGAAAATAACCCCAGAGGAAAATAAAAATAAAGTGCAGTATATAAAAGAGGTTATTGTCCACCTCGCATTTCTGGAAATATTGTGTTAGTGCGTTTCCTGGCTGAATTCAGTACTCCATTTGTGGTGACTGTGAGATGAAGAAGTCACATTCCTAAAGGCGGAATCTTTGCTTGTGATGTTCTACAGAGGAATAGGGATTTGCAAGAAAGCTTTGCTTCCTCGGTGCTACTGACTGACTGGAACTACTGTGCACTACTAGTAAACAAAGCATTTGGAATAGCATGGTAGGATGGGTGATAGGTCGATGGGCGTGGCTTGTAATGGGGAGTGTCAGTGCTATACTGCATGTGCAGTAGTGCAGCTGCACAAGCCGATAGTGCTAATGTGCATGAACACACCTTTGTGTATTATTCTCGGGGTGTCATTCTCAGATACCGGAGAATGATAATCTGATTCGCAGGATATCAGCCCCGAAACTGAATATGGGATAGTCGGGGGTTACACAGATAAGGCACTTTGGGTAGGGTTAAAATGCGCCCTACTTAATTCTTTTATATAAATATTTTTTATTTTTTATTTTTTTTATTGTAACATATATATACCTACACACATGTTACGTTACAGTAAATCAAAATATTAATAGACGTGTATTTGACACAGATTGCTAGATATGCTAATCAATGGCATATTAAAAGATGTGATTTTTCTTGATGTGTATTAACTTACAACTAAGGCATATATTTAAAGATAACTACAGCTTTGTCACACGCATATGGATCTATGAAGTAATGACATGTTCATTAAATGACAGATAACTATATTATCTGATCAAGCTACGTTACTCTATGGGGTGTGATGAGTCACACACTTAGTCTATCTAATAAATCCTGCTTGGCAGAATAACAGAGCATGTTGAGCTGCTAAATTCAAGGTCTAATGTTTAATGAACCAACAAGCAGTAGGTAAAATGCGTGGTGTCCATAATGTCTACAGAAGATTCCCAAACATCATACAACTGGGTAGTGGTTTGCACGGAAGCGCACCAGTATCTTCAATGAATAATGGGTTAACCCATCGTAAAGTCGGGAAGGGATTAATGCCATAGGAACCACTAATATTTATGGGACTCACTTATATGCCATATTCAGCACTGCAGATAGGACTCAAAATGTTTTTTTTTTTTTTTTGGCCCTTTTCTGTAATTTAAAAAACAGGATAAAGTTTTTTGATAAAGGAATCATATTCTCTTCTTAGTGAACTTTGTAATCAGAGGATGGATTATATTGTCTAGTGAGATCCTGGCTTTGGGTGATGGGCGTGAAGTCTTTCACCTATAATGTGGCTATGACCTATGTCCCTGCTGAGATATTGAGCAGTGTGTCTACTCAAAACCACGTAAGTGGACTAATCCATAAATAGAGCTATTCCTTGTTTTGAAGGTTATGCACTATTGTTTGTGTTATATTTTTTTTTTTTTGCAGGAGTACACTGAACAAATATTGAAGCCCTGTTGTCAGTATATATTAATGTTTTGCTTTTTATTGCGCAGATATCATATGCACCTTTGTATATGATACATTTATTTTAAGGGTTTGAGTGTAAAGCGCATATTTACTTATTCTGTATATTTATAGAGCTAATAGCGCACAAACACAACGCCTGAATACACCATGTGTCTGAAGAACTTCTGGAGGATGTTTTTTAATAGTACTTTTTACATTATTGGTTCTATATAAATAAAAACATGCAGTGGCACAAACTTTAAAACATCTAATTTCCAACTGTTGTCCCTAGAGCTTAGCCAAAGGATGTACACACTTGAAAATAAGAAAAGAGGAGAGAGGTCAAATAAGTGCAGAATTGGAGATAGAAATGGCAAATAATATTAGATATTTGATTGATTCGGCTATCTTCAAATGTAAATAGCTAGAGTAGATACATATTGGCAAAGGCAGACTGGCTGGTTACAGTACACTTTACTGTAATAAACAATATACTTCATAAGGTCTAGCAGTAAACTATATGGATTAGACTCATTAATAGGAACTTGTAGAGATGAAAGTACATGGAAGCCTTGTTGTGTAAGGTTGGATTAATGGCCATTTCTGGGAAAGGTTTGACTTAAAAAAAAACCTTCATAGATAATGCTAGTGTTATCTGGAAAGGACGAGGGATGGGAGTCAGACATCAGGCCCCTTTTTGCCACATTGTTTTTTGTGTCTTGAGTTCAAAAGGTCATCTATATATCTCCATTCTTGGACTTCAGAAGTAAACAGGAAGTGACATCCCACCTAACAGGAAGTGGCAACCCAGCTGTTGCTATTGGTTATTGGCTAGTAAATTGACTGACAATATGTAATACCAATCAGGAGGCATGGTTGTCATTGACAGGCCATGCACAGATTCCAGGAAAGCATATGAACTTCAACTCAAGGGCCTCCACGGTAGCTACCCTTGGCATTATAGAATAGCGTTTATCAGTTGATAGACCACAATTCCAGATCATTAGTACAAACTAGGAATCCTTACTCACCGGGCTCACGACTGTCGTCTGATGATCAGCAGAGTAAGAGAGATCTTAGTTATTTCAGCTTTCTCAGAGAAAGTCAGAAGTAACTGACTCTTGAACTACTTAAGGTGGAGGGAAATAAAAGTACTCACCTTGTTCGTGTGATCACCAATTTTGCATCAAAACAACTGGGCAGTGTACTTACTTTCGGTTTATAGGCTGTCGGCATTTCACTACACGGAGACAGAGTCTCCATTCATAAATTTATGAATGGAGACTTTGTCTCCGTGTAGTGAAATGCTATTGTATTCTATAAACCGACTCTATTTCGGCTTTTAGAATGCAATAGTACTACGAATGGACAAATGAACGAATGATTTTCGTTTATTAACCATTCGTTCATTCAGCTTTCGTTAGCTTAGCATTTTCGTTCTTCGTTTTTCGGACGAATGGACGAAAATGCTATTTTCGAACGAAAATGCATTAGTCCGAAAACGAATGCACATGTCTACAAACTACACAACTCCAAACTACAGATTTTACCTGGAGCTGGTGGGTTTCTCTGGTAAACATCAGCAGGTATAAATGTTCTATCAGTTCTTATTCCTTTCCGAACATTCTGCCATATTTTATTTTTTTTCTCCCAGCCACCTGGGCATTAACCCACGACAAACAATATTTTTCTCAGTAAAACTAAGCATTTACTGATTTAAAGGGCTCGTTTTACATATAATTATCAAGGCAGTGCTCAGCTCTTTATGTGTGTGCATCATTCTAAGAGTGAGCTAAAAATACAGTAGGAGAAGCTGACTTTAGGTAATCCTTTACAAAAATGTAAGTTCCAAATGAATGCTTAGTGGGAGATGTTTGGAGAGAAACAAAAAACGTGCTTCCTCACCGGGAATGTGTGCTAAAGTAGATGCAGCTGCTTTGTCGATAACACCACATCACAGCAGCAGAATATCAGACATAAACGTTTGCTGTTCCTCTATCTTGGGGACAATATGTGCTTCAACTAGTACCTAGTTCTTAGCATTGTTTAACAGTAGCATTTTAGCCACATGGTCTGGTCCTCATGGGCTGGTTTTGTTGAAGGCTTGCAAGGTTTTTCAAAAGAGCATATCAATTTTATTTAGACAAGAATTGCCTCAGTCCTCCCTATAGAATTCTATAAAATGTTGGCTTATTTCTGGAACATTTCGGAAGGACCTCGGCTATTGCAGAAATAGACAAAGTCCTGCCGAAATGGGGCGAAGAAAAAAAAAAATTCAAATAAAAAACTAAAATCAACTTAATCTTAAATAAACAGAAGAAATGTTAAAGTACAAATTTTAACAATATATACAATTAAATGTTTTATATTATAATAATACATCACCTTCATCACTGTCATATTTAACCCCTTAAGGACAGAGCCTTTGAAACATTTTTGTCCTTTCTGGACAATGCCTATTTTAACATTTCTGTGCTGTTTGTGTTTAGCAGTAATTTTCTTCTTTATCATTTGCTGTTCCCACACATATTATATATTGTTTTTATCGGGACAAGAAGGGCTTTCTATGGATGCCATCTTTTTGATCATATCTTATCATATTATTAAAAAAAATAATAAAATATGGTAAAAAAAAAAAAAAATACACAAATGTCTTTGTTTTTATTTGAAACAACTTCTCCTCATCGACAATAGCGAACGAAAAAACATGCATCCTGAGTACAGGGATACCACCCATGCATAGGTTTGTTGGGTTGTTTGGGGGCTAAAATGCCAAATTTGTGAGGTGCAGTTTTTTGTTTTCCAACTTGAAATTTTTACATGCAGACAGCCTGCACCCATGTCCCATTTGGGACATATTTGAAGCCAGCTAGTGTATTTTACCCCATCAACCCATATATTTTTTAAAAGAAGACACCTTAGGCTATCTCAAATGGTGGTATTTTTACACTTTCCATGCACTAATTCTACCACCAGCCTTTGTCAAACTTTGTGGTAGTAATTTTTTTGTGTTTTTTTTTTCACAAACCTTGTACTTCAGACATGAATTCACAGATTTTGGTATGTGTCACTGCCAAATAACACCCTAATAAGTGTTCAGCAACATCTCTTGAGTACAGGGATACCACACATGCATAGGTTTGTTGGGTTGTTTGGGGGGTAAAAGGCCAAATTTGGTAGGTGCAGTTTTTGATTTTCCAAATTAAAATTTTGACATGCAGACCGCCTGCACTCATGTCCCATTTGGGACATATTTGAAACCAGCCAGTGTATTTTACCCCATCAACCCATATATTTTTTAAAAGAAGACACCTTAGGCTATCTCAAATGGTGGTATTTTTACACTTTCCATGCACTAATTCTACCACTAGCCTTTGTCAAACTTTGTGGTAGTAATTTTTTTGTGGTTTTTTTTCACAAACCTTGTACTTCAGACATGAATTCACAGATTTTGGTATGTGTCACTGCCAAATAACACCCCAATAAGTGTTCAGCAACATCTCTTGAGTACAGGGATACCACCCATGCATAGGTTTGTTGGGTTGTTTGGGGAGTAAAAGGCCAAATTTGGTAGGTGCAGTTTTTGGTTTTCCAAATTAAAATTTTGACATGCAGACCGCCTGCACCCATGTCCCATTTGGGACATATTTGAAACCAGCCAGTGTATTTTACCCCATCAACCCATATATTTTTTTAAAGTAGACACCCTACGCTATTTCAAATGGTGGTATTTTAACACTTTCCATGCACTAATTCTACCACCAGCCTTTGTCAAAGTTTGTGGTAGTAATTTTTGTGTGTTTTTTTTTCACAAATATTGTATTTTAGACATAAATTCACAGATTTTGGTATGTGTCACTGCCAAACAATAACCCAATATGTGTTCAACAACATATCCTGAGTACAGGGATACCACCCATGCATAGGTTTGTTGAGTTGTTTGGGGGCTAAAGGGCCACATTGTGAAGGTGTGAATTTTCAACTTGGAATATTGACGTGTAGTCAGCCTGAGCCCATCTTTCAGTTGGGACTTTTTTTTAAGTAGGACAGTGTATTTTACCCCAAAAAGTATATATTTTGTAAAAGTAGACACCCTAGGCTATTTTAAATGGTGTTATTTTAACACTTTCCATGCACCAATTCTACCACCAGCCTTTGTCAAAGTTTGTGGTAGTCATTTTATTGTGTATTTTTTCCCACATACATTGCACTTTAGACACAAATTCACATATTTCGGTATGTGTCACTGACAAACAATACCACAATATATGTTCAGAAACATCTCCCGAGCACAGGGATACCACCCATGCATAGCTTTGTCAGCTTTGTTAGGGGTTGAAAGGCTACATTTGAGAGGTGCGCTTTTTGATTTTCAAACTTGGAATTTGAACATGTAGAGCAAGGAAGGGGTTAATAGCTCTTATAAGAGCCTTTGTAGTACTGTACAAAAAAATTAACCCCTAAAAATGCACAGACAAGAAAAAATTTTCTGCTGTGCAGTGATCAGTGGCAGGGAAGGAGTTAAAACACTACACTATACAAAAGGTATGGCTTTTATAAAAGCCCTTGGGACTCACAATTTATAAACATTTTATTTAATTTTTTTACAATTTAAAAATTATGTTATACAGATCTGTCTCTTTCCCTCACTAAAACTCAAGTGAGGAGAGGGAGGCAGATCCATATGGGTCAGAACAATATTTACGAACCAGACGAATGGTGATGCTCATCTGAGAAATCACCAAACCACCTTTGCCACTGATCGGCTGTTACTGATCGCTATACACGCGTTCAGACAGCTTCAAAAGGAATACATTTAATCCCCTAGTGGGTATAATTAACCCCTAGTGAGTCTGACAAAAAAAATGCTGATAGCAAAAAAAAATCCTTCGGCGACTAGATTGCTCCATATGCGCTGCTTAGGCAGTGACCATATGCACTGCTTAGGCAGTGACCATATGTGCTGCTTAGGAAGTGATATACGGCAAGGAAGGGGTTAATAGCTCTTAAAAGAGCCTTTGATATACTGTAATAAATCAAAGTAAAAAAAAATAACCCCTAAAAAAATGCACAGACAGCAAAAAATGTGCTGCTGTGTAAGATCACTGCGTACACAGCGATCAATTGCAGGGAAGGGGTTAAATACTGGAAACGGCTTTTATAAAAGCCTTTGGGTCTCAATTCTATTAAATATATTATAATTAAAAACTTACATTATACAGCTCTGTCTCCCTCACTAAAACTCAAGTGAGAGGGAGGCAGATCTACACTGGTCAGATCAAATATTTACACATATTGATCTAACCAGACGAATGGTGATGCTCATCTGAGCAAACGCCAACCCGCCATTGTCACTTATCAGCTGTTACTGATCGCTATACATGCGCTCAGACAGCTAAAAAAAATTTTTTACGTTAAACGTAGTCCCCTAGAGGGTATAATTAACACGTGACGGGTGTAATAAAAAAGTTTTAAAAAAATTAAAAATGCTTCTGCAGCAAGATTGCTGCATTTGCGTCAGATCGCTGATTAGGCAGTGATCTACGGCAAGAAAGGGGTTAATCTCTCTTAAAAGAGCCTTTTTTTTATCCTGTAATGAATTACAGTAAAAAAAAATAACCCCTAAAAAATGCACAGACAGCAAAAAATGTGCTGCTGTGTATGATGATGTATCATCAGAGCACTTACCATACATGCCTGCACACAGATCACATAGATCTGCTGTGCCGGCATCGATTGGCTCCCCCTAGAGCATCGGAAGTGAAATACTTTCACTTCCGATGCTCTTGCCATTAGAAGGGAAACGCTGCCTGTACAGGCAGCGTTCCCTTCTACTGAGCCGATGGGGTCGCTCAGGAGAGCGACCACCATCGGCTCTGGGGAGCTGAACGGTGTTGTTAAGTGCCTCGCTAGCGAGGCACTTTAACAACACCGGAGATACTTAGAAAGCGAACGATCGTTCGCTTTCTAAGCACATGTGTGCAGCGGGCGCAGCCATTTTTAAATGGCTGCTACGATCACTCCGTGGAGTGATCGTAGCGCGCCCCTGCACATTTGGGGGGTGTTGCACAATGCCTCTACCTAGAGGCATTGTAGCAACACCGTTAGAGTAAAGAAAGCGACCGCTGGTCGCTTTCTTTACTCCATTTAGTGCATGACGTGCCAGGCACGTCACCTGTCGGCAAGTCCTCGATTTGCCGTGACGTGCCTGGCACGTCACCTGTCGTTAAGGGGTTAATATGACATATTATATTTATTATTTTTTTAGTTTTTGCACAGTAAGAGTAAAAAATTGAAGAAACCACTGTAGTACTCACAGAGGTGGCCAAAATAGTGAGGAAAAAAAATAGCATTGAGCAATTATAAAAAAAATCGCAGAATGAGATTCCAAAGCACATTCAGAAGAGAAAATAGCACAATCAGTAAAAAGGGGGGATATGACATTTTTTTTGATACATAAATGAGAAAAGGAACGTAAAACAAGGATTAGTTAGATTAAAAACAAAAGAAGAACACTATGTAGATAAAGGTCTAGTAGACTGCCTCAATGAATATAATTGGAGTATAGTTTGTTCAGTGTTTACAAATGAAAATGAGTGAAAGGGACCTCATCTAGGAAAAAAGACAAATGGGTCATTTGATACATGTGAGTTTACATAGGAAGAGATTCTACGTCAGCTATCTAAAATAAAGACAAATACGTTTATGGGCCCTAATGGAATACACCCACACTTATTAAAATAACTTAGTGGTGTACTAGCAAAACCGTTAAAACTTGTATTTAACCAATCATTTGTATTGGGATAATAATTGCAGAGGTAGACAATGTAATAGAGCAGCAGGATATGCTAGCAGAATACTTGGTTGTATAGGGAGAGGTATTAGCAGTAGAAAGAGGGAAGTGCTCATGCCATTGTACAGAGCACTGGTGAGACCGCAGTTGGAGTATCATACACAGAACTGGAGACCGTATCTCTAGTAGGATATTGATACTTTTGGAGAAAGTTCAGAGAAAGGATACTAAATTGGTTCATGGATTGCAGAATAAAACTTACCAGGAAAGGTTAAAGTATCTTCACACGTTTAGCTTGGAAGAAAGACATATTGGGGGGATATGGTAGAAACATTTAAATGCAAATACAATTCTTTCGTTCTTCATAATTTTTCTATTCAATTCGCCAGATGGAAGCTGGCAAATTGAAATAACCAGAATTCAGCGATTACAGCTGAATTTAGGGAATTTTCAAGAATTTTTGGCTTTACAGGATCCCCCAGGCCATTTCCCCCAAACTGAATATGATTGAAGATCTGCTCAAAAGGTGGCCATATATAGTAGACAAATTGCAGATTTCTCTGCAATTTAGCTACAAATCGGGATCTGGCCCCATTTCAGATGGGGCACAATGGACGATATTTGGGTAGATCCTATAAAGTTAAACAAGCTTTATCACGTCATTTTCCATGCCAATATCAGTGGTACTATGCCCACCAAATATCCACCAAACATGGCACTTCATCAGTTTTTAATGTAAGTATTAAATGAGGGATGTGCACACTTGCACCTCTTCTTTTTTTACTTGATTAAAATACAGCTGCTTTTTTGCCCATTCACCTACACTGGTATTTCGTCTGATAATGTATTGGGCTGGAAGGGAACTCACTCACCCACTCAATACAGTCACCAGCATTGCAGCGTGTTTGCTATAGATTCTATTTCTCTGTCTTTTATAGAAATGGCATGAGAATTGGGGCATGGAATTGTTAGGGGAACCCTCCCAATTTGTAGTTCTTTTTATATTATGTTAAAATAACTACTTTCATACCTACCAACATTGGGGGGGGGGGGGGGGGGGTCTGGGGAAAGGGGATATCAGTTAAAATGGCAATGCTTTGTGTATTATTTGTTCTCTTTTTGACACTAGACAGTAAAATCATTCCTGCGGGTAGGGGTCCAGCGTCAGGTGGGATAGGTAGATTGTACCCATGCTTGCAATCTATAGTATTTTTGGCCTCTGCTTTAATCTTCACTATATCCATAAGAGCTGTGAGTTGTTCAAATTCTAATTATGTTTTTTTTTTTATGTTCACATAGCATGAATGGGTCTATGATTTTAACTTAAACATACTGTTGACATTTATTTTTAAAAGCTTGTCGGTCCCTACTAAATAGCCTAATCTAGCTACATGTAGCATTGAAAGACAGTGATTTCAAGAAATTACCCCCAAATCATATTTCATTCTGTTTGGGACAAATAACCTAAATATTACTCCAGGCCGGCTAAGCACAAATCAGTTTGGATATATAGTACCAACCAGTGGCAATCAAACACAATTAACACCATTCAATGTCCTTTATTACGAAGAGACAAGAGTTTCCTTCTTGTGAGACGAATGAATATATGGATAATTTATACTTCCTTTTATATCGAATCTCACTCGTTGCATTTTGAAAAAGTGATTTTGTTACTTTTATACAATTTAATCATCTCCGTTATATGCCAGTGTTAAGAAATTCAATTCCTTTTTCTTTACATACTCTTCAAAAAAATTAAATAAAAATAAACTCTGTCTTAATCTTTAAGCATGATTGCTGCAGACAAGAGGACATTTAAAATCTCATCACGGTGATTCATAACCGATGACAAGAAAAGGGGACCTTTCCAGCTGACAAAAAAAACGGTGCTGTCAATCATGATATGCTTCTGTTATTCTCGATTATGTTGGTGCTTTTCGCAGTGGAAGATGTTATTTAAAGATTTTTGTCATTACTCAAGGCAGGATGATTCCATCTACGCATTCTCTCACACAAATAAATATAGATCTACCTGCGGTTGTACATTGTTTGCTTACCTTTTGTTGTTCTGTATCTTTTTAATTGTTATGCTACTCATTTTGGTTTGTATGTTTCCTCATTTATTTGGAAAACCAAAATACACAGTTTGACAAATTAACACCCAGTTCCCTATGATCTAGTTCGAAAATGTTTGTGATTGGTAAACAGAGGGTTCCAGTTCAAGAATGTTCTTGATTGGTAAAAAGAGGGTCCCAGTTCTAAAATGTTCTTGATTGGTAATCAGAGCACTCCAGTTCTGAAATGTTCTAGATTGGTAATCAGAGGGCTCCAGTTCTAAAATGTTCTTGACTGGTAAACAGAGGGTCCCCGTTCTAGAATGTTCTTGACTGGTAAACAGAGGGTTCCAAATCTAACAGTTGATTGGTACATTTCTTGCTCTTAAGTTTAACTGGGTGCATTTTGTACCTGGTTGCCAAGAAGTGGGACCACAAAGAGATACCTACCAGTATTCCCATGGAAAACATAACTTTTTTATGCTATCCTTGTTATGCAGATTTTGACCACTAGACAAGAGAGAGACTGCTCAGACTTAACACTAAACCACCAGAGATTCCCTTCTATACGGAACAAACTAATGTAAGGCAGTGGTATATGGTGACAAATATTACATAATTTGAGAGGCTGCCATTAATAAATGAAAATACAGCATCCTTAAATACTGTGAGTGATGCCTTTGTGATAGAGTTACTCATTTCATGACTGATGACTCCAAAACCGGAAGAGATGGTGCAAACCTAGACTCTCTATGGCCAAGGCAGCAAACATGCGGCCCATACATACATACATACATACATACATACACACACACACACACACACACACACACGTGTATGTGTATATGTATATACATATATATATATAAATATATATATTTTTTTATTTTTTTATTATTATTTATTTATTTCCAAAACAAACATGAATGCGGCCCACGCACAAATACATTTGCAGTGAAGTGGCCCACTACAGATCAAACTTGGACACCCCTGCTCTATGGGAACGATCCGGGCAGAGCATCAGTGTGTATATTCAATAAACTTTACTGTTCTAATGACAAACTCACAAACAGAGGGAAGTATTATTTGTTTATTTGAATACTCATTTGAAATAACATATTAAAACATTACAATATATATGTAAATATTCTTTAATTTACCAGTTTAATTTCATGTATAAATGGCTGGTATGACCAAACTATGGTTGAATATGAACCTTCTAAAAAGCTACATTTTTAAGTTCACTGAAAAGCCCAATGCCCATCAAGTTTACAACTACCAATATTTGATAAAATACAAAAGGCACAAAGAATTCTTCTTTTTGTTGCTATAAATGCATAGATTAAAATTTTTTGTAACATGCTCGATTTAGAGGCATCTATGTTATTTCTTTTTGATGGATTTATTTTATGTAGAAAGATTTTCTGCACCACTTTATTTTTATTTATTTATCTTTATCAAAGGTCACTTTTTATTAGGTTGGTATGTGTGGCAGAGATACATAAATCTACCCTATCATTTAACTTGACTGTTTGCTAACAGCAAGTGCTTTCTAGGTATGCATGCCTTCATCAATTGTCTGCTGCTTGTGACAGCACAGATACTATAGCAGCTGGCCGCAGGACAATGGATAATATTTTAAATAATCCCTTGCTTCATTAGCTCAGAAACATCACTTTCTGCAAGCGGTATTGTTTTATTTTAAATGCACCTTTCCTACAAAAGTCATGTTGGCACATTTAATCTGTATGCTAGCCTCGTTGCTAGCATTTGAACAGGAGTTTGTAACTTATATGTCCTCACTAGTAAAAGATCATCCTCGCTAGTGAGAGATCATCCTCACTAGTGAGAGATCATCCTCGCTAGTAAGAGATCATCCTGGCTAGTAAGAGATCATCCTCGCTAGTGAGAGATCATCCTCACTAGTGAGAGATCATCCTCACTAGTAAGAGATCATCCTCACTAGTAAGAGATCATTCTCACTAGTAAGAGATCATCCTCACTAGTAAGAGATCATCCTCACTAGTAGGAGATCATCCTCACTAGTAAGAGATCCTCATCACTAGTGAGAGATCATCCTCGCTAGTAAGAGATCATCCTGGCTAGTAAAAGATCATCCTCGCTAGTGAGAGATCATCCTCACTAGTAAGAAATCATCCTCGCTAGTAAGAGATCATCCTCACTAGTAAGAGATCATCCTCGCTAGTAAGAGATCATCCTCGCTAGTAAGAGATTATCCTCACTAGTAAGAGATTGTGGCAATGGAGATGACACACAACTATACTTCTCCTTTACCCCAGATACTAAAGACATGACATGCCTCTTAAGCAGTTGCTTGGCAGACCTCATATGGATCTATTCACAAAAATTTGAGAATAGCTCGAGCACATCGACTTTTATTTTGAGACTATGTCAAATGATCATATATACACAAGATGTTGACCGGCTCAAGCCTTGATGAAATCCGTTTTTGAAGTGAGTGATAAGAGATCCCAGGTGCTGAAGCACTAAATAGAGCCTACTCAAAGCTCCTATAACATAAATAAAAAACAAAAAGTGTGTGCCAGCGGAAGATCATCCGGGATTTCCAATAATGCTATCAAAGTAGATGTCCAGGAAAAAACGTAATTTTATTCGAAGTCCAAAAAATATAAAACCATAAACAGAAGGGTGAAAAAAAGCAACAAAGGATTAACTCACGCTTGACGCGTTTCGCACCTGCTGGTGCTTTGTCAAAAGCAGAATGAGACATGGTTGCATAGTACGGTGTATAAAAAGACAAACAAATTAAGATAAAAACAAAATCACCTGTGGTATGGGAGGAGAGAAACAGCGGGAGCGCTGATGTGGTGACGGGATAATGCCCCTCTAACAGCTGAAAGTGACGCTGATCCAATAGCGTTTGAGGTGGAGGGCCAGGTCTGCTTATGTGGCCATGCCCTGGGGGGCGGAACCTATGTACCTATAACAGCTGAGACTAACGCTGGTACAATGAGGATAGAGATAGACGGCCAAGCATCCGTGAGTGGCTACGCCCTAAAGGGCGGAGCCCATGAGGCGCGCCCACTTGAAAAAAACGTATATACAGAGATGAATCAAATGAATCTAAAGGCTACGCCCTCGGGGCGTAAACCTGGTTAGAGAGCATCCCTACAGCAGCTGAGACCAACTCAACATAAAGGTAGAGGTGTAAGGACAAACCTGTGTGGGTAACTCTATCTCCTAAGGAGGTGGAGCCCAAAAGGTGGGCCTACCTGAGGGGGGGGTGGGTGGGGACAAGATACATGGAAGCGTCAATCAGAAAAGTGTAAGAAAATCCAGAGAATAAATAAAGCGCTCCCTCTGCCCCCCTACCAACCACAGGACTAGGGGAGGAGATCCTAAATAAATAAACATATGATATATAAAATGTAAAAAGATCGCAGATGGAGTGTGAACACAGGGGCCAATGGATCTATACAGAAATTGAAAGGAAAAAGAAAACGGCATGAAATTAAAGCAGGCAAAATACATGAAAAACCCAATATTAAATATAGGATTGAGGGACCAAATTAGGTTATAAATGTTATAATAACAATTAATATCCAGTGTAGCAGGCCACATCATATCTAGCATTTAAACCTTGTGGGGAACGGGTTTTTAGCTGGAAAATCCAAAACACTTCTCGCTGATTTAAAATAGAATTGATATTGCCCCCTCTAAAAGGTAAGCGTGCTCTTTCGATGCCACAAAATGTGAAGTAGTTTGTAGACCCACCATTGCAGAGGAAAAAATGTTTTCCTATGGGAGATCGTTCATCCTTAAGTTCTACACTGGATAGATGTTCTCTTATTCTTTTTTTCAGTTGGCGGGTGGTTTGACCTACATATTGTATCCCACATTTGGAGCACCCTACTAAATAAATAACATTTTCTGTGCAGCAGTTTATGTAATCTTTTATGTGGAAAACATTTCCACCAACTGTTGAGGTAAATGTATTAGTTCTGCTTACAAAGGCACAGCATTTGCAAACCCGGTGGCCACAGGGATACATGCCCGTGGTTGAGAGCCAGGTTTTTTTGTTAGTGGTACTTGGGTTAGAGAAAGTGCTAGGTGCTAGCCGGTTGCCTAATGTACAGGCTTTTTTTGGGACAAAATTTATACCCCTATCAACAATATGAGACATTGCTTCATCTGTTTTTAATACAGGTAAATGTTTTATGAGGATGGATTTAATTTTGTTATATTCTAAACTGTATTGTGTTGTAAAATAAACTCTATCATTTTCTTTATTATCAGTTTTTCTCAGGGGAGGGTTTTCTTTAAGGAGGTCAACACGATTCCTATTTTTAGCCATATTGTATGAATGCTGTACGTCCTTATCTTGGTAACCCCGTGCTTTAAATCTCTTCTTAAGGTTTTTTGCCTCTATTTCAAAACTGAGTGCTGTTGAACAGTTCCTTTTTAGTCTTAAGAATTGACCAGTGGGGATGCCTTTAAGGACATGAGAGGGATGACAACTCTTAGCATGTAGAACTGTGTTGCCTGACACCTTTTTTCTGAATACAGTGGTACTGATTGTGCCGCTACTTGTGTCACCCTTTAGTTCTAGATCTAGAAAAGTAATTACACATGGTTTATGCTCATGTGTAAAAGAAAGGTTAAGAGGGTTAGTGTTAACGTATTCTAGAAAAGAACCCAAATTATCACAACTACCCTTCCAGATGATAAGGAGGTCATCGATGTAACGGCCAAAAAAGCTGATATTTGATTTGAAAGGGTTATCATTACAAAAGATATATTGCTCTTGCCAGTAAATCATATATAGATTAGCATAAGAAGGCGCAAAACGTGCGCCCATTGCTGTGCCTTGTACCTGTACAAAATACTTGGATTCGAAGGAAAAACAATTATGGGTGAGAAGGAACTCTACTGACAGGAGTAGAAATTTTATAGTATTCTGAGCGTAATTGCTGAATTTGTTAAGACACCAAGAAAGGGCAAATAGACCTCTATCATGTGGGATACAAGAGTACAAAGAAGAAACATCAAGGGAAAGCCATGAGTTGTTAGTGTCCCATTTTGTGGTCTCCATGTATTGTAAAATTTGTTTAGTATCACGAATGTAACCTTTTTGAGAAACCACAATCGGTTGGAGGTAGCGATCCACTAATTCGGACAAGCCCTCACCCAGGCTACCTATGCCAGAGACTATGGGACGCCCTGGGGGGTTTACCAGTGTTTTATGCACTTTGGGCAAAAAATAAAATGTTGGCATAAGAGGGTTCTTCTTATATATATACTCAACTTCATCCATATTAAGTATGCCTTTGTATATGCCAAAATCTAAAAGTTTTGAAAGATCTTTAAGGCAGGTCTCTGTGGGATTGTATAGAACGGATTTGTAGATATTAGTGTCATTTAATTGACGATAAACCTCACTAACATAGTAAGCTTTGTTCATGACTACCACAGCTCCACCTTTATCAGCATTTTTTATAATAATATCCTCATTAGTAGATAGTGCCCGTACAGCTTCTCGCTCACGTCTGTTCAGGTTAAGTCTAGGCTGTGATCTCGATTGGGTATATGTATTGGCCAGTTGTATTAAATCCTCCTCCACCAACCTTTGATAAGAATCAATCGCACTATTTCTACTGTTTGTAGGATAAAATGTGGACTGAGGCTTAAGGCCTGTATGTATGGTGGTAATGTTTTTGGGGATATACTGGAGGTCTTCCAAATCTGTGAGGGAACAGAGATCTTCAAATGAGAGACCAGCTAGAGTCCCATTAGGTTCCTGTATATACTCCCCCAACCCCAACGGTAGACTAACCTGTTCAGGTGAGCGATCAGCTGGGCTCTGAAAATGTTTCTTAAGTGTGAGTTTTCTAATAAATTTATTAACGTCCACAATTGTAGAAAATAGATTGAAATGGTTACTCGGTGAAAAAGATAAGCCCAGACTGAGAACCTTTTCTTGGGTCTCGTTGAGGGGAAAGTCAGATAGATTAATGACATTGGTATTATTGCTTAGTCCTTCTTGTTCCATGGCAGAGTGGCTCTGGTTGATCTTATGCCTGTTCCTTGGTCTGCGTCTGGTCCGCCGTTTTTCTTTCTTTTGTATGACGTCCGGCGCCGTTTTAAATCCTGGTTCAGCTCATCAGAGACGTCAGACTCCAGGAGTGAGAGTCTCTCCAAGCGGCTGCTGCGGGAAGCTAGACTCCCTGTACGAGATGAGGATGATGACACTGAGGACTGACCCTCATTTCCTGAGGTTTCTGCTCCACTGAATGAGACCCTTCTTGAGTCTCCCGTGGAATTTCGCAGAATGGGTTTAGAATTTAATTTCTTCTGTTGAAAACGTCGTGTATTTTGGCGCTTCCAAAGATAAACCTCATTCTTTAAATAATCTTGGCGATCACGTTGAAACTTGCTTTTCTTTGACTCTGAAATCTCTTCTTCCAGTTTTTCCCTATATTGATCCAGTTGTAAAGAAAACTCGTTAAACTTTATATTTTCTTTGAGATCATCTTTTTTAAGTTCTAGTTTATTCAGATCCTCTTGAGCAACAATCAGCAATTTTTGTTTATAATTGATTATGATCTGTATCAGTTTGAGGGAGCAATCAGTCAAAGTAGAATTCCAATCTAGTTCCAGATCTTTATCATCTTTAATAAAAAAGGGAACTTTCTTTAGTCGCAAACCTCTTGGTATTCGTTGTACCTCAATATACTTTTCAAGGGTTACAATATCCCACCATAGGCGTAATTCTTTATTAGTGGCTTTTTCCAATTCTTTAAATACTGTATTAAGGTCATTGTTCGGTCCCTCTTCTGTGTCGCATTCCAAAAAGGTTCTCCTCACCCTTGCTTGTCTCCCTTCCATTTTTGGCAAACAGTAAAAAAGTATATAGAGAAACAGGACAGTTATTTCCCTTATTTGCTCACTTCATTAGTTATAACAGTTCTCTATAGATAGCCCTTTTGGCCCGTTTCCAAGGACAGGCTTAGGATGAGAAATTCCAAAGAGGGCAATGTGCAGCAGGCGAGTTCGTCAGTTTGAGTAGAAAATAGTACATATATACACAAGATGTTGACCGGCTCAAGCCTTGATGAAATCCGTTTTTGAAGTGAGTGATAAGAGATCCCAGGTGCTGAAGCACTAAATAGAGCCTACTCAAAGCTCCTATAACATAAATAAAAAACAAAAAGTGTGTGCCAGCGGAAGATCATCCGGGATTTCCAATAATGCTATCAAAGTAGATGTCCAGGAAAAAACGTAATTTTATTCGAAGTCCAAAAAATATAAAACCATAAACAGAAGGGTGAAAAAAAGCAACAAAGGATTAACTCACGCTTGACGCGTTTCGCACCTGCTGGTGCTTTGTCAAAAGCAGAATGAGACATGGTTGCATAGTACGGTGTATAAAAAGACAAACAAATTAAGATAAAAACAAAATCACCTGTGGTATGGGAGGAGAGAAACAGCGGGAGCGCTGATGTGGTGACGGGATAATGCCCCTCTAACAGCTGAAAGTGACGCTGATCCAATAGCGTTTGAGGTGGAGGGCCAGGTCTGCTTATGTGGCCATGCCCTGGGGGGCGGAACCTATGTACCTATAACAGCTGAGACTAACGCTGGTACAATGAGGATAGAGATAGACGGCCAAGCCTCCGTGAGTGGCTACGCCCTAAAGGGCGGAGCCCATGAGGCGCGCCCCCAGGGCATGGCCACATAAGCAGACCTGGCCCTCCACCTCAAACGCTATTGGATCAGCGTCACTTTCAGCTGTTAGAGGGGCATTATCCCGTCACCACATCAGCGCTCCCGCTGTTTCTCTCCTCCCATACCACAGGTGATTTTGTTTTTATCTTAATTTGTTTGTCTTTTTATACACCGTACTATGCAACCATGTCTCATTCTGCTTTTGACAAAGCACCAGCAGGTGCGAAACGCGTCAAGCGTGAGTTAATCCTTTGTTGCTTTTTTTCACCCTTCTGTTTATGGTTTTATATTTTTTGGACTTCGAATAAAATTGCGTTTTTTCCTGGACATCTACTTTGATAGCATTATTGGAAATCCCGGATGATCTTCCGCTGGCACACACTTTTTGTTTTTTATTTATGTCAAATGATCACCAGAATTTGACTTAGTCTCAAAAATAGCTTAGATCCTTTCACCTCCCATTACTTTCAATGGGGAAGATTCAAACCTGTAGAGATCCTTATTAGTTCTCTGCCTATGTCTCCCTGGCACCTGATCACTATGTGATCGGGTCCTGGAACACAAATATGCAGGTTTGGAGCTTTGGTCGTTAAGGACCCCTTTGGTCGTTGAGGACCACTCAGAGCGAATGGGTTAAGGTGGTATTGATTTAAAGGTAAAAACAAATATAAAACGGAATATATACAAAGATTGAAGGAGCTGAACAAATACATTACTTCTCTATACAGAGATGAAGAAACTCAACAACTAACTAGAATATATTTCATGCTTTGGAACCCTGGTTATTATTGTTTAGAGTCATTTAAATAATTCATTTGTAATGCTTAATGTTTACTGTATTTAATAATATCTCCAGCTTCTGTGCATAAAACATGTCATTTGCCTGCACAGCTGCTGTTTATCACACTGTTTTGCAAGCAAGTATAATCCAAAATCAATCACAATAAAATAATGACTCAAAAAAATAAAAAAGTACAAGTCAAAGGAAAGATATACCTGCTTGAGGGATTTGGGTTCCTTTATGTTACAGTAGGTTAGAGTCTGGAGTGTTTATGATATACAATGGAAGGCATATAAAAGTATTGCTTTAAATAAATGCTAAAGGGATTTGGTAGAATGTGTCACTGCAGACTGCAGTATAGCACAGAACACACTTCAAAGCACTGTAACTAAGTAACAGGAAAAAAAACGACTTTACATTTAAAGCAAATACACGGGATTAACCCTTTCCTTAGCCAGCATGGAAGGTATTGAATTGCTGTGTCCAAAGAATGTGGAGATGTGTGGGGTTTTGATTTTTCTCTCCCTAAAAGTGAACTGGCAAGTGAACTGGGAAAATCAGGCATCAACTGCTGGAGTTGGAAAACAGCTCAGCTATTAATGTCTGATTTTTGCAGTTAAAGGGACTCTGTTCCATAAATACTGTTTATACCGTGAATGTTGAGGAATAAAAAGAAATGATGAAAAATGATTTAAATATTGTGTTGGCAGAAATGCTTAATATATCAAATTACACTTTTCCCATTGAAATATAGATAATTTGCATCTCAAGCCACAGATCATGTCATAAAGAGGAGACAGATTAGTATCGAATTTTTATTTTAATTTAAGCATGTGCATGCAATTCTGCTATATATAGGAATTTCTTAAATGTTGTACATTATTAATAGATCATTTTTTTTTTTTTTTACATTTCTTAACTGATTACTCCCAAAAAATAAAAGCCTGACATATAAATGTTCTTCCAACAAAAACCCCTCTCTTTTAAGGCCGGTAATTACCAGCTGAATACCTGCCAAAATCCAGAGACTTGGGATACAGCAAAATTATTGTGTGACCAGTCGAGAATGACCTCTAGCCTCACTTTTTGTATATTTAGATCATGTACGTCTTCTAGACAGAGTTTAAATACAATGGAAGTTATTTATAAAATTCAGTTTTGGGTCAAAGTTTGAAATTTAATAATTATTGAACAAATTTTATAGAAAATATATTGGAAATGGTTGTTTGTTTGTATTCTTTTTCTTTTCTGGGTTGACACCCACAAACATTTGATATGTCAAGGATAGATTATTATAGGGCACACAAGAATAGAGCAATATGCTGCTCTAATGTTTGCAGAATATGCGGTAATTCTCACTGGTGATGATGAATCCTGCTGGACTGTGCATATCTTAAAGGGACTATCCAGTACCAAAAATGCATCTTCCAAATATTAATGCATATTAATGTGCTTTCAAAGTACTTTAAAATGCATGTCTTACATTTTGCATTGCTAAAAAAAATGTAAAATACTTACAGCTAGAATAAATTGTGAAATTACAGCAGTTTGCAAGAAAGAAGGACTGCCCACACTAGTTGAGTAAAGGTAATTTCTTTCTTTTTTTTTTTGCTGCAGGAACCAAATGAGAATAATACCATTCAAATGAATGGAATATCCTGTCTCTCTAGTGATGTCATCAGATAATGTGTTGCACTGTTAAGAGATCCTACTCTGTACAAGAGCAAGGTCACTCATAGGCCACTCAATAGACTCAATTTGAGGAGGACAGGAAGTTACTATATGAAACAAAACTTGATATCCTCAGTGTCTATATAATCAGTGCTGCCGCACCTGCAGTAAACATGTAGAGTAATCACTGGGGAGGGCTTGAATTAAAAAAAATGTGATTTATACATCAAATCACAAAGCCTGTGCAATATACAAGCAGTGATCTTCACCTTGAACCAAAGTGAGTTTGGGGACTAGACTGTCCCTTTAAGAGTTGAAACCAGTGTTTTGGGGAGTGACCGGGTGACCAGTGAGAACTACCCTCATGTTTGTACTCTGTAAACATTAGAGCAGTGTATTGCTCTATTCTTGTGATTCCTGTAACCCTATGTCCTTGACATATAACTTTTTTCCATTATATAGGAAGCACTGTTTGTTTATATTTTTTTTTTTACAAGTTTAATATTTATTAATATTTTTTACTATTTTATTTTCATTCCCTTTTAGTGCTCCTTTAATTTTTATATATGACTTTTATGAATACCCTACAATGTTTCTTGTGTGCAAAGTACTGCACACAGGTAACAGTCATGCTTGGACGTGTCCCGCCCCCCCCCCCCCAGTACAAAAAGGACATTGTTGGCAAATGCAACACTTTTGGCACCAATAAAGTGGTGTTGAGATGTTCACACTTAGCCAACCAGTGTTGTGTAAGTGTAAAAAAAACAACACAAGTCCTCTATCAGGGAGGCTGAGATGCTGCTTAGAATCATGGGTTAGATGAAGGAAGCTCTAATGCAAGATTCTAAACAACATGTCTGCTTCTGATAGAATGATATGAAACAAAGAGGGCTCAGTAAGGTTGTATTTTTTCTATTTAAAAAGCCTGCACTTAATGCAATCTGTCAATTGAACAGAACCTACATTTTTGCCAACAGTTTTCCTTTAAGTGCTGCGAATGAGCCCTCATCCATTAGCCAAAATACGGCATTAAAGCCTCCGATACATTCACTTTCCTGCACATTGGTTTTGCATTGAACAAATGTAACATTTCTTCTTTGTTTAAACCAATCCTTGCCTGAAGGTGTTGTTTTCTCTACACAAAATTGTAGTGGGAAGAGATAAATATATTGTACTTACTATGCGATGTCTGAAGTTCTACGTTCTATTATGAATGGCTGTTTATGTAATCCAACATCTATCCAGGCTACTCCTTTGGGAAAAACATAATATTGAATAAAGTGTCTCAAAGTGAATCACTACCAGAAGAAGAGCAGAAATAAAAGGGAAAACCATCAAGGGAACTCAGCAAATTGAAAAAAAGCCCCAGCCAGTGTGTGACTCAGTGTGAATCTGATGATGTTACATTGTTGCATTTCATGCGTGCTCCTAATTCCTACACATTGCAAGTGTTTGGTGATCACTTGGTGATCAAGATGCAGCTTTGTTTGTAACTTTGCTGTACCCTTAAATATAATAATGACAACTTTGTTTATAATGCCAGTTTTCAGAAAAAATAAAGAGACAAAGATTCTCTACCTTATCTAAGTTATTCTCATGTCTATTTATTCTTGCCCTTTGCACATCTGTACTGCATGTACAGTAGAACTAACACAATGAGCTACATTACAGGGACACTCCAAGCATCAAATTAACTTCATCTTACAGTGTTTCATCTGTGCTCATCCTCGTGATTCACCTTCCCTGGCTTTCTAGTACGTTTGCTACCTAGCAGGTATTTTACTGGCAAACTGGTAAACAAATATTGGCTTGAAGTCACTTATTAACCCCTTCCCGACCTTATGACGAGTTAACTCGTCATGCAGTCTAGCCGGCGGTGCGCTCCGTGGGCACCGCCAGCTAGTCTGCAACGGGTCCAGGACCCGATCGGTACATTTCCGGGCATGTGATCGCGGTGATTACGTGATCACCGCGATAACATGCAAATTAGATGGCAAACTTTGCCTCTTATTCACTCTCTGTGCTTCACATTCTTATAGTGAAGCACAGAGAGTGACCTGTAAGTAAAAATAAATTAATTAAATACAGAGGTTAAAAAAAAAAAAAAAAAAATTAACCCTTTCATTGCTGATCACAGTTTTTAACTGTGATCAGTTTCCTTCCACTTTATGGCCCTCATTTAGTTTTTTTTTTAACAGATTTTTTTATTTTAACAATTTATAAAGTTTTTTTTTATAAAAAAAAAGGTAATTTTAATTTATTAATTTAATAAAATGTAACCCCTGCATGCCTATTGCATGATTTTTACTGATCTGACATCGCACTCTTCAGAGTTTTTTTCTGTCTTTTTTTGTTATGGGGGGTTTGGGAACCAATATTTTTCTTTTTTATTAGTTAGTTAATTAGGGGGGATAAGTGGGTTAGTGTTGCACTAGTTACTAGTTAGAGAAAGGATTTCAAGCAGCATGGTGACCACACGCCAGGAGGAAGCCTACTAACAGGCGAAACGCGTAGCGTGACCACCATTGTTGCTTTTATACGGACTTTTTATCCTGCTTTTAACTCATTGTATGCTGTTTTACTACTTGCTGTTTTTGCACATCCAGACTGTAAGAGCTGAGAGGATTTTTGCTATGGAGATTCCTTATGCTGTTCTACCTGCTTCTGAGATGTAAGATACTACTATAATACATTACATTTTGTAAGTCTTTTACACTCAATATATGCCTTTGGTCTTTTCCTCTATATATATGTGAGCGTCTGACTGAAAGAAAGGAAGACTCTACAAGTCTATAGAAGAACTTTGATCATTTGCTGGTTTTGTGAGTGGAATCATCTACCTCCAAATACCACACTAATATATAACAGAATTATGCTATGATCTATGTGCTTTTTTCTGTTTTTTTTTTTCTTATATATACACTGTATACATACTGAGGATCATCTGCAAGGTGTACAGCAACACCATCATTCCTCAGGCAAATATTACATTTATTTTTATTTGCACTAAGGGTTCACTTAGCGCACCTACCACTCCTATTTTTTGGGTAATTTTGTCTGTCTATTTCACCACGTGTGTACACAGAGAAACACACAGGCTGGTGCTGCTTTGTATAGGATTAAGCGCCAGAATCTACCCCCTTTTTTTGTTGCACTAGTTATGTAGCTTATTATTGGGAAAATAATGGGGAAAAACTTTTTTTTCCTAAAAAATTTCCTCTTTTATATGTATTATTTAATACTAAAATGTAAATCATTTTTATGTATAGGCTATCAAAAGAAAGCTCTAACTGTCCTTTAAAAAACAACATATAACTTGTATGGGTACGTTAAATGAGAGAGAGGAAAATTATGTTTCAAAAACCGCGTATTAAAAATTGAAAAACGCTCTGGTCCTTGGCCCAGGAAAATCCCTGGTCCTTAAAGGGTTAAGTATAGGGAGGCAATAGACTGGCTTCTTTTTTTTTTCAGAAAAGGTTGCAACTTTAATAATACAAAGGAATATCATTTCAGAGGCGGTCTACAACCTTGGAACCTATAGTCCAATAGTCACGGAATTATGAGAATCCTTTGTATTACAGTTTATGAATTAACAGAGATCAAAGTGTGGCAAACTCAGATTAAAGCAGCACTCTTTATCGCTTGGGCCCGTGGACTGCGAATAACTTCAAATAATGTGAAAAACTCTCAGCTTGTGACAGAGATTGGAACAAGAAGTACAATTGCCAGTACTGTGTATGGAAACTCAGTCTGGGCTCCTGGCTGATCTTTGTCAGGTCTCTTTTCTTTCACCGGGGCAGTAACACTGCTGACAGGTCAGCTGACAAATACTAACCCTCTCTAGTAAAGCACCCCTCCATTCCTAAAACTAACTGTACAACGTACCCTTAACCCTGAACCCTAATACTAACTCTAAAATTACCTCTAATACTAACCCTAGTAACCCCTAATACTAACTCTAAAACGTCCTCTAATACTAACACTAGTAACCCCTAATACTAACACTAGTAACCCCTAATACTAACCCTAGTAACCCCTAATACTAACTCTAAAACTTCCTCTAATACTAACACTAGTAACCCCTAATACTAACTCTAAAACTTCCTCTAATACTAACACTAGTAACCCCTAATACTAACTCTAAAACTACCTCTAATACTAACTCTAGTAACCCCTAATACTAACTCTAAAACGACCCTTAATAGTAACCCTATTAATCCCTAATACTAACCCTAGTAACCCCTAATACCAACTCTAAAACCACCTCTAGTACTAACCGTAGTAACCCCTAATACTAAGTCTTAAACTACCCCTAATACATAGAAACACGGAAACTAACCCTAGTGTTCAAATTCAAAACTCAAACACCCATTTAACCATTTACTGGGATAAACTAGCCACCCTCCTGAACTGTCAGGTGCTAGAAGTGCCGCAATGTAGCGGTTGCACAGAATAGTCCCATTCTGATTTTCTGTGGGGGACAGTGCGGATTTTTGTGGTCTGTCCTATTGTCTTGCTAAGTTCAAGGTCAAAAAAATTCTATTGTGTCTGAACACAATAAGTGAGGTTGTAAAGAAAGACTGGGTAAGTATGAGTCATTCCTTTGCAAAAACATATTGTAGCTTTAGCAAACACAAGGAAACCAGTGAGAAAGTGAGAGAGTAAGAGAGAGAGAAGAAAATCTAAATCCATCAAAGGGCTATATAACTTTCTCACCTTTAATCCCACTATAAGAATCCACTGGACACAGACACCCGCCAACCAACTTATCAACCATAACATCCTTTTGTCCAGCTTTCTCTTGTACCTTATGTGTCTCCTGTCTCTCTGTCTCTTTACACTGTAAGCTTGAGGGGGCAGGAGTCTGTCCCACTGTCTGGGACTCCATGTAAGATGAGTAGAGCTTTCAGAATGATTCTTATCTAGATAGAGTTAGGAAAGTTGTATAGCTGTCCTACACTCACTCAGTACCACATATCCTTGTCTCAATCTTCTGAAAGTCCTGAATATAGACCTCTATAAAGAAGCTAAAAATTCAACCAACATAAACATATCCCCGCTGATTCCACACAGTCCTTCAGTTCTGGTCTTGGCCTTCTCGTCGGCATTACTTAGAACTTAGTAGTGGGGTCTATTAACTAAGCAGCAATATGTAGCAAATTCATAATTCTTTAAAGCAACCAACAGAGCTGTGCATCAACAGTACATTACATATGTACCATCTTTAGAACACACAAGAAATAGAAAAATGCATGCTCACGAACAGCGTGATAAGAAAATGCCTGAAGATATTCCTCCTGTTCTTCCGGGGTGCCTCTGCTGGTGTGGCCAACATCTATCAAATGATACGAACAAACCAGGAAGCAGAAAAACCGGCACTAACGAATGAAGGTAAGTAGTGATGTAGTTTTAATGAATCGTCACATGTACACAGCAAAAGTGGGAAAAAGATAAACCAAAAATGTAGCCAGCATGACGCGTTTTGAACTAAAAGTGCTTAATCATATGCTTACTCATATGATATGCTAACTCGCTTTTAGCGCGAAACGCGTCATGCTGGCTACATTTTTGGTTTATCTTTTTCCCACTTTTGCTGTGTACATGTGACGATTCATTAAAACTACATCACTACTTGCCTTTATCCATCTTTAGAACAGCAACAATTTAAAAGAAAAATAAATTATACGAACATGAATGGGAATGGTACAGAACATGAACCGGAATTCCATAGTGAGTTACAGGAACAGAGACAAATTAATGCATGGGAGGGTGTGGGGCATGGGAGGCACATATGGAGACTAAAAAAAGCGAAAAGAGTCAGTGCAGAAAGGGACTGCTCTTCGGCACACTAACCTCACAGGATTTTCAGCATCTGACAGCTCAGTGAGACCGATTCCTCACAGAATGATGAAAGCTGGTTTAGGGTTAGTTATCAAAGTTAGCGTTTGTATTGGGGATTGTATTGGGGTTAGAGGTTACTTTGAAGGTTAGTATTGGGGTTAGAGGTTACTTTGAGGGTTAGTATTGGGGTTAGAGGTTACTTTGAGGGTTAGAGGTTACTTTGAGGGTTAGTATTGGGGTTAGAGGTTACTTTGAGGGTTAGAGGTTACTTTGAGGGTTAGTATTGGGGTTAGAGGTTACTTTGAAGGTTAGTATTGGCGTTAGAGGTCAGGGTTATTTATCGGCGCTGACACCCTGAACTGGCAGCGCCGTAACATCCGCTATCAAACTGCCATGAAGAAAGCATGGCGAAGGACAGTCATAAACCCGAGTTAGTGGTGGCCGTAATAGTACATTGTAAGACAGTGACAGCTACGTGGGTCTTGCTAAATATTACTTGATGGGTGTTCTCGTTGGATTCATGGTAAATATGTTACTATGATTATATAAGTGGAACTTCTAATAATAGAAGTGAGCTATTTGATGTATGACGCACCCTGCCTATGTGTCCACTATTTTCACTAGTAGACCATTAAAGTGCAAGATAATTTAATATTAAGCATGAAATCATAAAGTATGGTGTGTTAATGGTTTAGCAGTTCTTATGATATATTTAATAACATATAAGCACCTACATTACCTGCCTCTCTTTCCCTGAATGTATTTATAGCCATGCATGAACCTAATTTTCCCTTATATAAAATAAACAAAGAAATATATTTTATTTGTACTAAGCTTCACAGTTTATCCATCACTTTACTTAAAAAAAAAAAAAAACATGCATCCAAACCGTTCATTAAATGCTGAGCTTACAATCTAAGTGTTAGTTGAGAGAAATGTATAGACAAGTCTTACACGCCATACAATGTCACCTCAATTACCTATGCATTATCAGCTCAACCCGTTCTGTATTCTAATAGCTTTTCCGATCTGATCTCAACGCACATATAAAAAATTAAGTGTACAATTGTATGTACATCTGCTATAAGCATGTTTAAGGCTAATATTATTTTATCGCTGCTAAAATATTTGTATAAGTTCTAAAAGTGGAGAGCACAGCCAGAGCGTTGCACTAGTTTCCATGGCGACTGGATTGCTTTTAGAATTGTGATACAATACCAGCCTTATGTGTAACTAAGCGTACTCAATAAATGTGTTTTTACAAAAATGTCCAAAACATCCACATGTACGGGCTTACTTTATAGGAAGTCTATTTGCTTTGCTGTCTAGAGCCATTTTTTTTTTTATTTTATGTTTATGTTCCAGACACGGAATGACCCACTATTCTAAATCTATATTATTTCTATGAAAGTGGTACATTTCAGCGTGTATTCACCAAACAAGGAGTTGCTTATTCATACAAAGACTAGATGGAAATCTAAATAACTGAGAAAAAATAATAGGCCACTTGCGAGATGGGTTGCCACCCAGCATTCCGGCGAGCTAGTAAAAATGTAGCTTGCGTCCAATATTAAGTCCATGGAAGCAGCAGCATGTTTGGTTTTTTTTTTTTTAATAAAACGTGGCAACCCTACTTGTGTCCTGCTCCAGGACATGAATGCTCCTTGTTAGCTTGTTAGACTGGTCCCTCCTATCAAGGTCCTATCCACAAATGCAATTGCACAGACATTGCTGTATGTTTCAGCCTTCGTTGGGCTTGCCAGTGTGTTACAGCTGATACGCCTCTAAGCACAGCAAGCTAGGAACTCAAGTGTGAGCATACCCTATAAGGCTCATTGTGAGAGGAAAAACCTTGATTTGTGAAACTTTCTGCACTGAAGAAAAAAAAAACAATTTGTGCACATTGGATTTAGGTAATGTTGAACAATTATAGGGCTGCTGATGTGATTTGTTAACCCAACCTATGCATCATCCAAAGTCCTGCTGCTCCTACGCATTTTGGTATTCAGTCTGCTCTAAGGGATGGTACCCACTTGGGAGCAGCCCACTGTTTCTTTTTTCTTACCCTCCCATGGCGTAGACTATTCTAACTCCATCCACCTTAGTCTGAATTGGACTCGCAAACTGTTTTTCCTGTTAAAATAATGGATTTTGGAAAATTTCTCCAACTTGACTAATTAGATCTCCATGTTACAGTTTGGTTTTCAATTCACCAAAAGGTCTCTGTTTAGGTAATAATACAAAAAAATGCGTCTCGAATTCAAGTCCAGTCCGTGGAGCTCGAAACAATTAACAAACAGGCAACACTGAGTGACATAATTTATAATTTGCCAAACAGTCACAGTATAATAATGTTTTACACGTTCAGTCTATAACACGCTATGGGAAACTATCCAGTGAGTTATGAGCATTTACTATCTTCCTTCATGAATAAGAAACAGTCACCATAAAATTCTATTTCATTGTCTGGAATTACGGTATACACAGTGCTTATAGCTGAACTAAACTTTAAAATATTGTACGACAAGGGATAGACATTTCCGAAGCATTACTGTTTAAATAACATGGAACATGGAAACGTTTTCCGAGCTTGATCTCTTTATAAATAAAAGCAGCGGGATACTAGTTTTCTCCCATCTATTATATTCCGTAAATGGTAGAAAATCAAGATGAACATTCTGGTATATTTCCCCCCACAAGGACTATATTTAGACACTTAATGAATAGAAACCCATTCCATTCCATCAGAAGGAAACAGCTGGTGCTTTACGAACACCTGAAAAAAAAAAATAGATAAGACAGGAGCAGGTAAAAGAAAGATACAATTTAAGGAGAATAAATGGGGCAGTGGGACACTTTATGAAAAATAATGTCCTTGAAGTCAGGGTAACTGTTATTATTAATAAAAGGCAATACATCTCAAAGTCCGCAATTACGGTAATTTTAGTATCTCTGAAAAAATGTTCCTGGGCAATTACACTTTCATTAAAAATATAAATAAAATATACTATAGTTACAAGAAATCACATGATCACATCATTTAAGCAAGTAGATCAGCTGAGTTTGCTAATGATTGTCTCTTTTAAAGAACATTTTCCTCATTTGCTTTCTCTAATTTGAGCTTTGAAAAAGAAAAAATGGTCTTAGTATTTATGCACAATATTATTCACAAAATTCAAAATTAATTTATGTCTTAGACTAATGTAATAAAAAAAAAAATATGTTCCATAAACCTAAAACATAAACACGGAGCAAATATACCAGGAATATATATTTTTACAAACTAGATTTTAATATGTTGAAAAAATAAATAAAAAAAAAACTACTCCCAAACAAAGCAATGAAATTAAATAACAAGATGTTTGACCCATTGCCACAGTTAATTAAACATGTGCATTACAAGGTATAGTCCCTATATACAATTATAGAGACAAAAAAATGGTTGGGAGCCACACCTAGCCGAGAACCGCACTGTTAAAATAGCCTGCCCTATAGGATGGTGCCCACTTGGGCATCATTGGTCAAGAACGGCTCCCACACCCCTTTTTGTCTCCATTAAAAAAGTATCTTCCCACCCCAAAAATGGAATAATTAAATCATAATAAAGAAAACATGTTTAATACTAGCATGGAGAAAAATGATTGAATTTCTTCTTTCATGATCTTGTGACTTATTAGACTCTGATTTACAATTTCCGGTAAATATTTGACAATGTTTAATGCATTCTGGTAGAGAACATCTGTTATTGCAAGTTGACCCTCGGGGCAACACAAATAAATACAGTAAACATATTAATCGCTAATTAAAAGCATAAGACATAATACAACTATTAAGTTGTTAGTTAGTAAGCATGTATTTCCCATAACTGTCAATATGATAAGATGGAAAATTGGTTTTCTATTTAATAGCTATAAAGGTACAGTAGTATTATTCTATGTTCAGGATTTTTAAGTTTTTTTTTTTTTTTTAAGATTTTCCTAAAATCCCTGAAATCTATTACAGCTTTATCAGCTATTTTTCTGTACATGAGTTTTATTTACTGGTGCAGGGTAATAATAATCCCGCAACATGGCTTCTATCTTATCCAGATTGTCCTTCCAAGGGTGAGACCAGCCAGGACTTAGGGCCAGCCTGGTACTTGGCACCTCCTCCAGTGTAAGTATGACCACTTGGATTGTCCATCACAGTTAGGTACTCAACTTCTTTTTCTTCGAGATTCCTGATATTACTACTATGACCAAACCCTAATCCTCCTTTTACAATGGGAATTTTTTTTTTTCATTTACTTTCTCCCTCACATGCAATAATAGTATTGGAAAATGTTTTTTTTTTTTATGATTTTAAGTTAAATGATGTTCTCTGAATACTTCTGTTCTTTATCCCCCATGATTTTAAGGGTGATGCGACTCAGCAGCGAAGTTTACCCTAAATTTAATAACTGGGGGATCTGTCAATGCACTTCACTCTAAAAAAGCAAACATGGCAACATTTTAAAAAATAAAAAATAAAATAATTGAGCCCTGTTTTCTTGGCGTAATGACATTTTAATGTTGCTTTCTAGCAGTTTTTTCTTTGAAAGATATTACTGCTTTAGAAGGGGGAGAAACCACGCAGCAAAGTACTCTCCTTGTGTGTCCTGCAGGTCATCATCTGTTGAGGTGCTCCTCTACCATGGACAGATTGGAAAGGAATGCTGAGCCTCACTAATGTTATGGTATATTGTTTCAGTGTTCGATAAGCTTTGTCAACCTTCATTCACACAATTCCAAGACTTCCACACCATAGCTCTCCCTGGTTCCAAATCTCTACCCGTGACCTCTTCCTGATAGGTTACCATTAATATTTTCTCATTGTACCTTTAGAGTCATAACATACAAATGAGCAAGTGATACAATGTAGTCAATAAATGCACTTCATTGCATATCCCATCATTCATTTGACTATGCTCACACCCCACTGGGCTCTTTGCTCTGTCTACCTTCTCTGCGCACTTGAATAGACTCATTCAATTTGACAGCTTCTTCTGCCACGTGGCAAAAAACTCACGTCAATGTCCCAACATATCCCTTACGACAGAACAATGAGTCGAAAATACTGCGGCAAGCTAAACTATGCATCCGTTTATGCATAACAAAGTGCTGTAGATCAAAGGGTACAAGTATCTCTTCTCCTTAAAAAAAAAAGCACTAGTCGGCAGAAAAGAGAAACTATGGGGGAAAAACGTGTACTCGAGTCGTTGGACCCGAGATGGAACATTACAGGCAAATGAACCGATAAAGCGGCAACGCTAATATACAGTGCTGTACACACCGTTAACAGTGTAACAGGAAAAACTGATATTTAAATCGACGTGATAGAAAGATAAACAGATTTGGCTTTCCGAGCAATGGCGCTCACACGTCAGCGTTTTCTGAAATTCTACGCTTGTATCTCAGTTCTTGCCTTGCGTCCGTGAATAACAATAGGTGTTTGTTAATAAACGTTTTATACCGTGAGACATAGAAATGGGGGGGGGGGGGAAAGAGAAAATAGAATGAGATTCTCGCAAATCACTTTATGTACTACAAGCAAGTAAATATTACGTTACCAGCACAGCGGGGATTTTTTTTTTTTTCCCATTTATTTTCTCCTTTTGAAATATTTAATAATATTGGATTGTGTCTTTTATGATTTTAAAGGAAATGGTTTTCATGACAATTTTATTCTTTCTTCTCGTAAAAAACAAAACAAAAAAAAAACTACAATCGGGAACCAAGAGCCTTAACATGGTATGAAAAAAAAAAAAAAAAGTGACATCTTCATAAACAGGTCTCCGGTGAGTCACCTGCTACAGCATCGTAAAAAAAGTCTTTGCGACTGTAAAAGGGAAAAAAAAAATGTAATTCTTTCTCTCAAATCTCTTCCTCTGCAATCTGGTCATTTCACAGTGAATGGAGACACTGCAAATGTGTCTAGCAGGTATAGAATTTCATCATGACATGTAAGTAAGTCTGCAATGCTACTGAAATGACGGGAATAAAGCGTTATCCTAAACTGGATATGTACATACAGCATTTTCCTTGATTGAGATCATATCGCCTAGTATTGCTCAGCATACTACGCTTTCATTAGCTTCCTAAATAAGTAATAACATAGTTATGCTGGGACAGTCAATTTTTGGAAGTCCTGTCTTGTCAAATATGGTCTGTTCTGGCTTCCCTCTTTCCGATGCCGAACTTGAGGCGAAAGTAGCGTAGTAGGAAACATTCTCCCATCCAGCTTCATTTGAGAATTGTTCCAACTCGGATACTTTGGCCTAAAATTTAAAAATCCCATCTCAATTCCTTGCACTTCTCTCTTTATTGAGTAGAACCTGAAGCAGAGGCGTCGCTAGGGGTGGGCTAAGGGGGCTGAAGCCCCGAATGTAATGATCAAAGCCCAGAGTCTCTGCAGCTCTGTGTAGCTCCGCCCCCTGACATCACACAGACAGTGTGTGAAAGCCCTACACTGATAGGAGGCTGAGTGATGTGTCAGCCAATCAGTGCAGGGCTTTTACACAGCATTATTACTGTGTGTGAAAGCCCTGCACTGATTGGCTGACACATCACTGAGCATCCTATCAGTGCAGGGCTTTTACACAGCATCATCACAGGGATGTGAAGGAAGCTCCACGTGGGACAGTGAAGCAGCTCTGAAGATATCATTACTGGCTGTCACCTTGTGGGAGATGCAGAACAGGTCTATTCCCATTCAGGTAAGCTCTGGGTATGGTGGAGAGAAGGGAAGGTTGGGGGTCACTTATTTACATCCACCTTTGTGTATTTAAGCTATATATTGTTGGTTTGAGATTCCTTATTACAGGACTGCCAAACAGCATAGGAAGGATTTATGTTATATATATATATATATACACACATATGTAACATGAATCATTCCTATGCTGTTTGGCAGTCCTGTAATAAGGAATCTCAAACCAACAATATATAGCTTAAATACACAAAGGTGGATGTAAATAAGTGATTTATGCTTTATATGCATAATGATTTATACTATATATATATATATATATATATATATATATATATATATATATTCATAAATCATTCCTATCCTGTTTAGCAGTCCTGTAATAAATAACGTCACACATGTGTGTTATGTGTATGTGTGACATGTTTTATTACAGGACTGCCAAACAGCATAGGAAGGATTTATGTTTATATCAGGGCTTGACAAATTTTATTTAGTTTTAGGAGCCAGCAAAAAAATTTAGGAGCCAGACAATGGCACATCAGAAAAGCATACATACACAGAGACAATCACATGCACACACCTCACAGACATCCAGTCAGTCACATACACAGCCAGTTACACACACACACCAGTCAGCAAGTTTTCTTTTTTTTTTAAATAAAAAAATAATTCCTTAATGTGTCCCACACGTCACATGCACAGCCAGTTACATACATATTCACATACAACACATACACAGCCAGTTACATGCATACACACACAACACATACACAGCCAGTTACATACACACACAACACATACACAGCCAGTTACATACACACACAACACACACAGACAGTTACATACATACACACACAACACATACACAGCCAGTTACATGCACACACAGACAGTTACAAAGATACACACACACACACAACACATACACAGCCAGTTACATACATATACACACACACACACACAGCCAGTTACATACATACACACACAACACACTCACACTGACATACACACACTCTCGCTCACACTGACATACACACACTGTCGCTCACACTGACATACACACACTGTCGCTCACACTGACATGCACACACTCTCTCTCACTCTGACATGCACACACTCTCTCTCACTCTGACATGCACACACTCTCGTTCACACTGACATACACACACTCTCGCTCACACTGACATACACACACTGTCGCTCACCCTGTCATACACACACTCTTGCTCACACTGACATACACACACTCTTGCTCACACTGACATACACACTCTCGCTCACACTGACACACACTCTCGCTCACACTGACATGCACACACTCTCGTTCACACTGACACACACTCTCGCTCACACTGACATACACACACTCTCGCTCACACTGACATACACACACTCTCGCTCACACTGACATGCACACACTCTCACACTGACATGCACACACTCACACTGACATGCACACACTCTCACTCATACTGACATGCACACACTCACACTGACATGCACACACTCTCACTCATACTGACATGCACACACTCACACTGACATACACACACTCTCACTCACACTGACATGCACACACTCTCACTGACATGCACACACTGACACTGACATGCACATACTCACACTGACATGCACATACTCACACTGACATCCACACACTCACTCACACTGACATGCACACACTCTCACTCTCACTGACATGCACACACTCTCACTGACATGCACACACTCTCACTGACATGCACACACTCACACTGACATGCACACACTCACACTGACATGCACACACTCACACTGACATGCACACACTCACACTGACATGCACACACTCACACTGACATGCACATACTCACACTGACATACACACACTCACTCACACTGACATGCACACACTCTCACTCTCACTGACATGCACACACTCTCACTGACATGCACACACTCACACTGACATGCACACACTCACACTGACATGCACACACTCACACTGACATACACACACTCACACTGACATGCACATACTCACACTGACATACACACACTCACACTGACATGCACACACTCACACTGACATGCACATACTCACACTGACATGCACACACTCACACTGACATGCACACACTCACACTGACATACACACACTCACACTGACATGCACATACTCACACTGACATGCACATACTCACACTGACATGCACATACTCACACTGACATGCACATACTCACACTGACATACACACACTCATTCACACACTGTCAGGTTTTTAACTTACCTGCTGCAGGCATCTCTTTGCTTTGAGCTCAGTGTGAAGGAGGTCTTAGTTAATCATGGGAGGCTTCGGAACTCTCAGCCAATCAGGAGAGTTAAGAAGTCTCACCTGATTGGCTGAGATCCTTGAATCAAGCTCCCCTGGACACAAGAAAAAAAAAAAAGACTGCTGCATAGAGCAGCAAAGTGCCGCCCCTGCCAGGGTGCTGCCTGCGGCAGCTGCCCCATTAAAGGACCGGCCCTGTGAAGGCTCCTAAATTACAAAACTGGCATGAAGCTCAGAGCGGTGAGCATATATTGGTAAGTGCCCGTATGGTTCCATTTAAAAAACTAAAAAAGTCTCATGGGCTATAGCCCCAGATCTTTTGGAAACCTAGCAACGCCTCTGACCTGAAGAGTTTCAGTTTAAACCCAGAAACTGTGACATGATGTTGGCGTGTGGAGGTGCTACCCTACTACTCTGTGATACTGCCAAGCAGGAACTTGTCCCCTCAGATTTTTTGACTGACAGTCTGAAAGACCAATAGGACATCTTTCTGTTGACAATCTAACTAGTAAAATCTTATAAACTAAACATGAGAGAAAGTATGCAAATGTAAGGTTTCTTATTTTGCCCTAATTTCTATATATCTGAAATCATAAAAAAAATCAGTGCTATTAATTAGAAGATCCCATAATGAGAACAGAGATGTAATTACATAGATAAGCAATCAATCCAATATATTGCCAAATACAGTCATTTAATCAGCACAGTTATCCAGGGAAATCTATTTCAAGTTAGAAAGATACTTTTTTAATTCATATGTAATGCAAATTACTTGTCATGTTTGTGAAATATCAAACTAAAAATAGTTCCACAATTAAAATATGTAATTTGATTTTCTTCCAATTTACTTTTTTGATATTTTATCTGCCTGAAAATGAAACACATTTTAATACTGACATATTGAAGTTTATGAATAAAAAGGTAATTCTGGAGTAACATAATAGTGAAAATGCACTTATTTAAAATGTTACCCTCTTTATAGTTTGTAGTTTTACATTAAAACCAATTTTCACCGGGGCTTCTAAATTCACTGGATTCCAATAAGGCGGCCCTGGGAGTGATAGGCAGGATGGTTGCTATGGCAACAGCAATATCCGTATTACACTTTATTAGCTCTTTTTTAGAAGAATATAAAAAAAATGTTTTAAGAATATAAAAATAGACATGTTAAGGTAAAAACATATAAAATGTTTTGGAGTGCTATAGGTGGCACTGTCCCTTTAAGAAATGACTGCAAACCATATTAACACATTTTAAGTGAGACTGAAACCAACTTAAAGTGATGCCTACCACTATTTATTAAAGTGATACCGTCACAGATTTATTAAAGTTATACCTACCCAGATTTATTAAATTTGATACCTACAAAAGGATTACAAGAACAGGACAGTGACAATAAGGGCGCTCTCAAATTTTACATTTTTTTTATAAAAATGTCTTTAAATATATATTTATTTTACATTCACAGTATTTTCATGAGCAAACCTGCCAGAAGGCCCATACTATCACTTCTTTCAAGCTCTTTAGCATGAATTCATAGATGTGAATAAATAACCAAGCACACAAGCGTTCTGATATTGCTACTGAAATGCATTCAGTGGTAAAACACGGTTTAACTGATAACTTTCAGTTCAGCGCTTTATCTAAAGAGTAAAAATCGTAATATTTATTTATTGTTATTACTTTTTATTTTCAGCACAGATTGCGGTTTATTTCCGCGATCAATTGCAAGCTGTTTATGTACTGATCAATTGCAAAATGCATGGTATGCTTATCCTGAATGCAAAATTCAATGGCTGGAAAGCTTCCCCTGCAGATCGTCATTGTATTTTGATTTAAAAGTTCTATTCTGGAATGTTACATGTATCCATATCTGTTTGTATATGTTTTAGTAAAACAGGTAAGTTCTGTGTTCCTGCTCGATCTCAGGGGATGATAGCCTCTGTGTGCCACACACTTGGTCCAGGCTGTGTGTGTCTAGTGCATTAGTGCAGCTTATGATATCTAACTAAATAACTAAACTAACTAAAATAACAGGAGCCACAAGCTCTCGTTAACATGGTGGTAGTTTATTGAACACAACCAATGCCCTCTAGTTCCTTTAAAGAAGTTCAACAGGGTTACAAGGTGGTCAGGAACCTGGAACCTGCAGCGGGATCCCTTGGATCCACTTTGAGTAGCGTCAGTCTGACACGGAACATGTAGCTGATGCTCAAAGTAAGAGCCAACTTAATTTACTTTAATTGGGTTGTGTTTCTGCGTATATCCATCCTACAAACTGCCGGGCTGCACTTTGCATGCTCTTTCTGCAGCATGTGGAACAAATATGTGTCCTTGGAAACATGGCCAGTGTTGGCAACTATGCCCTGGTGGCAGGCAGTATGCATAAGGTCCCTCATGTGGCCGGACATAAATACACATTATTTGGAAGGACTGATGTGCTGGAGCAATATTAGGGTGATGAGTGGAAGTTAGTGGGGAGATGAGTCAGAACAGATTTAGTGAGGAGACGAGTTGGAACAGGAAGGAATGATGTGCTGGAGCAATGTTAGGGTGATGACTGGAAGTTAGTGGGGAGATGAGTTGGAACAGGAAGGAATGATGTGCTGGAGTAACGTTAGGGTGATGACTTGAAGTTAGTGGGGAGATGAGTTGGAACAGGAAGGAATGATGTGTCGGAGCAATATAAGGCTGATGGGTGGAAGTTAGTGGGGAGATGAGTTGGAACAGGAAGGAATGATGTGCTGGAGCAATATAAGGCTGATGAGTGGAAGTTAGTGGGGAGATGAGTTGGAACAGGAAGGAATGATGTGTCGGAGCAATGTTAGGGTGATGACCGGAAGTTAGTGGGGAGATGAGTTGGAACAGGAAGGAATGATGTGCTGGAGCAATGTTAGGGTGATGAGTGGAAGTTAGTGGGGAGATAGGTTGGAACAGGAAGGAATGATGTGCTGGACCACCATCTAATGCAATCTTGGAATGTAGGAAGGTGAATGATGTGTGGGAAAAGGGGTAACAATATGCTGGTAAGTTTGTCTGTGAGGCTTGAGTTGCTTGCTTCACAGCATGTCATGGGTCTGTAACCCATGACATGCCTTGCACGTCCAATGTCGTGAATGGGTTAACTGAAAGGTTCTACAGCCGTAGAAAAACATTCCGTCAATCACTGATGAAGTCCACACCTAGTCACCACAGAAACAATGATATTTTCTACTGCTTTGGACCCAGCACAGAGGCAGACATATACATGTCCTATGAATCACTGCATTCTATGATAATCATTTACTGAAAACCTAGAAGACTGGCAGCGGTCACAGAGTACAACTGATATCACAGGAACCCTGGGGGAGAGAGTAGGCAGGGCCAGGAGTAGGCAGGTCCAGGATACAGAATTCTACTAACATTAAATCAGTATAGAATATATATGTACAGATATATTCTTGTGCAAATTAAATAATCCTGTCACATTAATAAATATGTCCCAACAGGTTTAAATTACTCTTTTATAACTCTGATATTGCTATTGTTCAGTTAGTATGAGAATTAACTTATCATTGTGAACATTCCGCACTTATTATAAAAAAAAGTCCTTATACAAACAATAATAAATGTCTATATTGTTTGATGAACTCTGAATGTCTTTGGTTTATCCATCAAAGACCCACTACAACAATTGACATTCAGTATACTTTTCATTTTCACTGTTGCAGTGAGTTATTGACTTTAGTAGATGCTGACCCCTTGTACAGGCTTGATAAATACATCTTCCTAACTGAATCCTTTGGGATTACACCCCAGGAAGTCTCTCTGGGGATCATCTTAATAGATTAAGTCAAACACACCTGGGGCTTTGCAGCACACAGCAGAATGAAAATAAATACAAATAAATAATGATTCCACGATCCTTTCATGATCTGTCTTGAATAACATCGCATTGTGATTCAGTGCATGAAAATAAAACTTATGGAGGCTCAAGATAAGTACAGCGGGCTCTGACCTTCTAACTTCTGCTTCTACACACACAGTCATAGAGTAACAATGATGGTTGTTGTAGTTGTGCAATAGTCTTGTAAATATTCACAGACCTCAATGTAAAATTACTGCAAGTCGAGCAGGAGCTAGTGCACCACCCACTTAGGACCTGCATTTCATCATCCCCCAGTGCCACATTCCATGGACAATGGAGAAATTCTATGACAAAAATTCCATGGTCCAAAGCCTACATCTCACTGCAAGGATACTGGGAAGACTGCGTTCATGGTGGACCTACTAGACTTTCTAATGGATGTTAATGATGCTTTATGGACCTTCACAGAGCTTGCCACGGACACCATGCATATCCTTGGTGTGCGCCAAGATCTTTGTTTGCTCCGCAGGCATGCCTGACCATCCCACTTTGGGGAAGGCTAATATTGGGAGTTCCGTCAATAGCAGTGAGAGAGTGGTCATTGAGCTTGGTGCCAGTGGGTTTGGAGTACGAATTTACCAGATTCTCCTGACTGAAATGTTGACCTAATAAATCATTGCCACCCATGAGAATGTGCCACATTGACCTTAACCCCTTGACGACAAAGGACGTGCCAGGCACGTCCTGGGAGAAACTCCCTTAACGACAAAGGACGTGCCTGGCACGAAAACCGCTTTAACAGTGCTGGTCTATTGCCTCGACATCGAGGCAATAGCCAGCACCGAAATTTCTATTTCGGGACCCCCACGATCGCCCCACGGAGCGATCGTGAAGAGCCATATTGACGGAGCATGCTGCTCCGTCAATATGGCTAAGTCCTCTGCCGGTCTGAGCTTCGGAAGTGAAAGTAACTTCACTTCCGTCGCTCTGAATATGCTACTTGACTGCCCCTAGTGGTAGTTTAGTAGCATTGCAATGGGAAATATTTAAAATACATATTTAATTAATTAAAAACAGGTTATTTAGCTATATTAGCCTATAGGGTTAAAATTAAATATTTTTTAGCATAAGGGATAGGGTTAAAATTAAATTAAAGTTAAAAAATATTAAGGGATATAATAAGGATTAGAGTTGAGGTTAAATTTAGTGTTAGGGTTAAATTTTGGGTTCGGGTTGGGGTCAAAAGATCAATATAGGAAAAAAACAAAAAACACTATTTTTGGTTTTTGCCCCATAACTCGCAAAAAAATACCAAAAAATATGGAAACATGCATATTTTTGAACTCGGGAGAACATTTAGAAACTATTTAGACGGGGTCTTTTTTAATGATTTTATTTGTGTAAATTATATTTTAGGTCAAAGTTAGTTTTATTAAATTTTTCATCATATTTTATGATTTTTTTTGTAGTAAATTATAAGATATGATGAACATAATGGTATCTAATGAAAGCCCTTCTTATGACGATAAAAACAACATATAATTTGTGTGGGTACTGTATGTGAGAAAGAAAAAAATTACAGCTAAACACAAACACCCTAGAAATGTCAAAACAGCCATTGTCACCAAGGGAAAGTCAAGGTGAAAATGTCTTGTCACTAAGGGGTTAAAGGATCAGTTCTGCTTCAAAATAAATGTGGTTCAAAAGAAAAAGCACAATGCGATAAACTAAACTATGTATTGTACAGTTGGAGAATCTTGTCTGATATTTCTGTATTTTAGAGAAAGAGAGGTAGAATCTGGCTGACAGATTTGAAATTATCACCATTCAGACTGGCTTTTTGGTGCTAAATTTAAAATCATGGTCGCCGACCAGTAAATAAATGATTACGCACCAATGGCTTCCCATGTGCCATATAATGCATACTATCTAAATGAGAACTTATTAAATAAGCTGCAGTCGAATCATTACTATTGCTTGTAAATTCTTCAGTAGTGGACCAAATATGAACCTTTAAATACATTTAAAAAAAATGGTTGTAGTGCCCCTCTAAGGAGTTATCTTCCAGGTGTCCAATATTGTGTTCCCATGCTATTTTGGAAAACTTCAAACTGATTGCAGCCCTAGTCTAAACAGATACAAAGTGACTGTCATCCTTTCATTGGCACAATTCACATTTGCTTAATATTATACACTAATCAGAGACGTATGTCAAATGACAACTATAAAGGATGGGTGATTAGAATTCTAATGATTAATCTAATGATTCATTGCACTCTACTGAGATACATTGGTACTCAAACTCTTCCATGCATGCCAATAGAAGTAAAAAAAAAAAATAAAGTCAAAATTGCAAATGAACTTTATAAAAGCTTAGTGAATCTCGGCATAAATTGTCAGTTTGCATTACTGTTCATAAACACTTATGTCTATCATATTAAAATTTTGTACTTTCAGCAAATGTCAAAATGTCATTATGAAGTCGCGAAAGGAATTGTAAGTCAGGAATGTCACCATTCTGAATATGTGCCGATGAATATGTAAAAACCTGTGCAAAAAAAAACCAAATGAGAATGTGCTATTTAATCTGTCAAAATACACTGTTGTCCTATGAGACAGCATCTAATTGCCTCTTAAATAAGGAAAGTGGCATATCATCAACAACCTACCTGTCATCACACACCATGAGCAGAGCAAATTTGGCTTAATATTTTAGTATGAATTATTTTATTTTACGTTCACAGTGCTTTTTTTTATGTCCTGACTGACGAATTGAGGTCTTTTTATGAAACCCTCCAGAGCTTTTTATTGGCCCCCCAACTTGGCTGAAAAGCCCATAGCTTATATAATATAACCTCATGAAATCAATAATGTCTAACCACTCTCATCCCGTCTAAGTTTATACAGGGTATATGGGCTTGGACAACTACGCTGGTTCCCAAGACATTCTTCAAAAACCTGAAACAATATAGGACCTAGGGAATACCCCATTGGGTTATATGGGGCAATCTGTAAAACCATTGGGGTTCCTTGAGGATTGGTTTAGGAATCACTGATCTAGAGCAATGTAACAACAGATAACACTGACAGTTAAAACCCTGCAAAACCTACCTGTATTTGATAAATTGGCGCCTAACTAGTTTTAATGCCATTGCATTGATTGGATCCATAAAACAACTTCCGAGTGGCGCATTCCTTATCGTGAGTTTTCTATAAAAAAAAATAAACGTGTCTATGCTAAACATGAACTCTCTTTTACTCGAGCCGTTTACAATGCCAGTCCCATGTTGACGTTAACGTTCTATTTATGAAGATAGTCTAGAAAGAAACCATGGGTTGTAGAAATAGGACACCACTTACGAGCAGTTTAGGATCTCCTCCTTGGTAAGCTGATTTGGGGATAGGGATGTTGTTCATGGTTTCTAATAAATTCCTAAATCCTCCTTCCTTAAAAGTCCCAATCAAATGTACGGTCACAGCTCAAACATACAAGTATGGGGCACCCTAAGAATCATTTGAGTTTGACATTGGATCTTGGACTTCTAAATGGAACTTCATCTTAAACTGAACAATACTTCGAGTCACATGGCCTCCGTGTCCATTATTTGCCCACAATATGACCCTTTGACCCTAACTTAAAGGGACTGTATCATCTAAACTTAGCTTACCTGTGGCTTAATATGCAAATTACACATTTTCCAATTAAAACCAGTTCATTTGCATATAAAGCCACAGATGATGTCATAAACGGGAGACTCCACAGACACATTTAAAACTCATTTAGGCATGTGTTTGCAATTTTGCTAAAAAAAAATGTATAGATTATTTTCAATAATTTTCTATTCTCCACCATCCCAGGAAAAACAATGCTTAGGTGATACAGTACCTTTGAAATACAAATGTATGGCTCCTTAATGGTTGACTTTCTGAGTTAAGCCATTTTCGTCTGTCTCGGTTAAGCAATCAACATGGGCTACGGATCATTATTTGCTTGGCACAAAAAAAAGGTGCCGCTAATGATAATGGACACATTTATAGCTATACATCCATATATTGTAATTTAAAGAGAAGAACTCCAGCAGTGTTAGGAACTGTTCTTGTAGAGCAGGTAACATAACTGCTTTATTGCTTTGTCAATAGTGCTAGACCACTAAGTGACATAAGACATTAATCTGTCAGTTCCATGAGCTGGGAATACATTTGATGTGTGAATAAAATGCACTTTGGGGGTTATTCACAAAAATAGGCAGAGTTGGAAGATAGACGAGTTGGAAATTCTCTATGGAATTCTGTGGATAATTTTTACGGAAATGTATAATATTGTCACTATTATGTTTTTGTTTTACAGTCTTTTTTGCAGGTGTTGATGTCATTTATTAACAGACGTTAAGCTTTTTATCTTTCATTTTCTGTGAACAAACATTTGATAATGGACATCATTAAACCACAGTGTTAAGCTTTAATTGTAATGTTTTTTGGTTTTTTTAAACAGAATTTGACATTTTGTGTGATTACTCTCCTATAACAAGGTCTCTCAAATTAAGAACTCTGTGTAGGCATGTTCCAATAAAGTTAGAGGTGTACCGGTTAGTATAACACAGTTTGCAGGATATGTAATTACTGTTTAGACTGAAAGACTGGAAACAGTAATATCATGAGAAATCACCACAACTAATTACATAAGTGCAAGGATTAACACTTAACCCCTTAGTGACATGACTTTTTTGGCTTGTCTGACGCTTGGTGACGTGTTGTGTTTTGCTGTAATTTATTTTCTTTCTCATTTAGAGAACCCACACAAACTATATATCGGTTTTATCAGCATAAGAAGGGCTAACTTTTGATACCATTCTTTTGATAATAGCCTATATTTTTATATAAAAAATAATAATAAAAGATGGCAAATTTTTTTTAAAATCTGATTTTTTTTTTAAAACCTATACTTATCTATAAGAGACCACAAAAAAACACTGCTAAATAGTATCTATTATTTGTCCTGAGTTCAGAAATAACCCCTGTTTTATGTTTTTGTGCTTTTTTATCACAGGGCAATATCTATATGTAGTGCAAAGCTATATTTTTTTAAAGTAGACACCCATGACTCTCTGTGGCAAGGGCTCAGCAGCCACTGATAAATCACTAGATGATGTATCAGAAAGCTGGCTAGGGTCAAAATTTAACCCTGTGTCTGCAGCCTCAAAATCAGTGCCTAAGCCATGATCTATGGCAAAGAAGGGGTTAATTGCTCTTAGAAGAGCCTATTTAGTACTGTAATACATGACAATACAAAGAGATGAATCCCTAAAATAATGCAGACAGCAAGAAATGAATCCTTAAATTTTGGTCAGCTCAATATTCACAAATATTGATCTGACCAGGTCGAATTGTGATGCCCATCTGCGCAATCACTAAACTGCCTTTGCCACTAATTCGCTGTTACTGATCGCTGTATACATGCACTCAGACAGCTTAACAGATAAAAATTGCTTTGGCATCAATATCATTGCATAAGCAGTGATCTGTGGCAATGAAGGGGTTAATAGCTCTTAGACGAGCCTGTGTAGTACTGTAATAAATTACAGTACAAACAAATGAACCCCTAAAAAATGCAAACAGCAAAAAAATGTGCTGATGGACAAGATCACTGCTTACGCATGATCAGTGGCAGGGAAGGGCTTAAACACAGTGAATGGCTTTTATAAAAGCCATTGGGTCTAAGTTTTTTTTATATTATTATTGGTTTATTTTATTTTTATTACTTTATTTTTACTTATTTTTATTCCACTGATCTGTCTCTATCCCTCACTAAAAACAGTTTGAGGAGAGGGAGGCAGATCCATAGTGGTCAGATCAATATTTTACAAAAATATGAGCATCCCCACTGCCTGTCAATTTCTGAATTCGGGACAACATTTAGAAACTATTAGACAGGGTATTAGATGGGGTATTTTTTAATGATTGTATTTATGTAAATTCTATTTTAGGTCAAAGTTAGAAAAGTGGGCTTTTAAAAAATTTTCATCATATTTTATGATTTTTTTGTAGTAAATTATAAGATATGATGAACAGTATGGCAAGTAATGAAAGCCCTTCCTGGCGATAAAATCAACATATAATTTGTGTGGGTACAGTATATGAGAAAGAAGAAAATGACAGCTAAACACAAACACCCCAGAAATGTCAAAACAGCCATTGTCACCAAGGGAAAGTCAAGGTAAAAATGTCTTGTCACTAAGGGGTTAAGATTCATGGAGATCAAGACTCTTTTGCAAACTAGCTTCCTCTTTACCTATCTCTGCCTACTGCATGAAAGAAAAATAGATTATAAAATAACACCACAGCACTATAAAACTATGCATTAAACCATATGCTTCTCTAAATGAAAAACAAATAAAAGCCTGTTATTAAAGTACATGCGTGAAAAGGTGGGACATTCTTTTAAAGCAAAAAATACCTTGAATTTCTGCCCTTTTTTCATTGGGAATCATTTTTAGACATTAAACTAATTTCCATGAGACCCAAGTTCTTTTGAAAACTAGCTTCCTGTTTAGTAATCTCCGCCCCCTTGATGAAAGAAAAATAGATTATAGAATAACACCCCAGCACTATAAAACTATGCATTTACACCATATGCTTTTCTAAATGAAACACAAATTATAGCCTGCTATACAAGTGAAAAGGTGGGATATTCTGTAAAAGCAGGAAAGACCTTGAATTCCTGCCATTTCAAACCCAATTTCTCAAAGTCTGCCCATTTTGTAAATATTGTGCTGTTAAAACGAAATGATATAGTAGATTATGGTAGTGAGCAACTTGAAATGTTCTATGTGGCGTTAAAAGCCTGTGTTATTTTCATTTGATGGCTCAGAGAATGAGAGAAGTGATGGCCTATTAATCTCACTACATCACTGGAGAAATAAGACTGGTAGAAGTGTATTATGGGAAGAAGCATTCCGACATGCAAATCATGATTCCCCCTACTCTCTAAAATGCTAGAACAATTTAAACTCGGACATCTGAAGGAAAGCTGCAGCCGCAAAACAATGAAGATAAATGTCAGATAATCTGCGGAATGATAATTAACGGATTATTTTAGCAATACATAATGCACTGACTACATGACGGGGCCTCCAAGTCCACCACTCACACAGCTTTATTTGTACAGCAATTAAACCCACATAGAAAGAAAAGAAAAATATCAGAATTACTTTAAACTCGGCGACTGGGCTGCTCTAATCTGAAACGACTTGTGTTGAAAACAAAATATATAGTCACAGACAACTGTAGTCATAATTATTAGACGGGATAAAAATTAATGTTTATCGTTATGTATAATGGCTTGTTAGCTTAATTTAGATGTTAAATAGGATTTCTCTCAGAGCTGGCTGAAGGCGGAGGGAGCAGCCATTGTATATACCCTTTAGTAATATCTGACCGAAGGAAGATGCAGCCCAGCCCAGCAAGCGTCTTGGACAGTTCTTTGCGGCCGTTCCACCGCTCACAGTTCAGTGCAGCAGTTTGAGCGCTGAACTGTCAGCCGTGAAAGGCAACGCAGACGTTTCACTGCAGCAATGTAAGCGTTTACAATCAGAGTAAACCCACCCTAATAAATTAAACCCCACAAAAAATTACCTTGAACTGAACCCCCATACTAACCCCCTGAACCCTAATACCCCTAATGCTAACCCTAAGCCCTAATACTAACCCTAACCCCTAATACTTACCCTAACCCTTAATACTAACCCTAAGCCCTAATACTAACCCTAAGCCCTAATACTAACCCTAACACTTAATACTAACCCTAAGCCCTAATACTAACCCTAAGCCCTAATACTAACCCTAACCCTTAATACTAACACTAACACCTAAGCCCTTATACTAACACTAATACTAACACCAAAGCCTTAATATTAATAATACTCACCTTGTGTGTGATCCCGCGATGAACTGTCCCGGGATGACCTCTCTGTGATGAACTTTCGCGTGATGAACTGGCCATTGCGAGAGAGGTCGCGGTGAGGCGGCTGCGTTCAAGCAGCAGCAACGAACCGTCCCATCCCCCCCCCCCCCCCAGCAGCACTGTGACTAGATCTCGAAGTGCATGTGAGACCCGTAGATGAAGTCTGATGTCATTACAGCACAAGATGTAACTGTGAAAGCCTTTGCTGAGATGCCACATGCTAAACAAAGCATTTCATCGTGTGCCGTTAGAGAACAGTGCACCAGTTTGGTACTGATAAACAGAGCTGATAGAGAAAAGACAGATACATAAATTCATGAAAAAAGATTGTAGCACAAGAAGAATAAGAACATAGTTGATGAAAAAGAAAAAGTCTACAGTCAGGATGCAGCAAACCACCCAATATCTTGCTCCTTCAAATTGGGGTACCAGGTCACACCTCCCAACATTTTAAATGGCCAATTTTAGATGACATATATTTTTTTTAATAAATACTTTATTTTCAATTGAAATGTAAAACATATAACAAAATGCTATCTATTCCCATAGATGTCATCACAAAAAATTATATACGGACCCCTTATATCAATGTAGCATCCAAAATCTCCTCTTAAATGAAGTCCGCAGACATTCCTTTTGACAAAGCGCCAGTTGGTGCGAAACACGTCAAGCGTGTGTCGTTTCTGTTTTGTACCTGTCTCCCTGCTCGATGGTTTTATTACTCTTTTTTTGATTTAATAAAGTTAATTTTTACAAACCAACTATGGATTGATGCTGTCTACCTTCCGGATGACTTCAGCTGGCGCTACCTCTGTTTGTTCCATTTAGCAACTATGGTTGTAATTTGCTTAGTAATTTAGAATACAAATATTGTATTTATACAAATTCATTTAAAATGTGTTTCCTGCAGTTTATACTCACTTTACTGTTTTTTGCTCTGGAGTTCTGTGATGCAGTTACACAAACCAGACATTCCAAGCTCCCAGAAAACAGGGACAACAGAGGAGGAAAGAGGGACAGGGGAATGTCTGTGCAAAACAGGAACTGCCCCTCCTACATAGGGACACTTGGGAGGTATGCCAGGTGGGTTGTGACTTGGAGTAGCATGCCAATGAAGCACACTTTGCATCCAGAGTCCGAGAAAGAGGCCCCAAGAAACTGGTATTGTGGGGCAGCTATTCCGAAGCAGGTCTGTCCTGCACAAAGTATTCTGGTTTAGAATGGAGACAGACTATAAGAAAAATCGGACAAAGTGAGACAATTCAGACAAGATAGGAGATAGAAGATTAAGGGCAGAGAAAGTAGGGGGTAAATTGAGGAAGACTTTAAAAAACGAAATCACAAAAAAAGATAGATTACAGTTTCATCTACTGAAAAGATTAAAAAGTAAATATTAAAATCTCCATACTGACCCATTTTTCAAGCTCTTTGACAAATAGAGGTACCTAGCTGTAACAGAGATGACATTTTTTTGGATATGGTAAGTATTTGCAGAAAAAAAAGATTACAAAACACGCTGAGCTATATAAATCCAGTAAAAAAAAAAATTGCTTTTAAGATATTACATTTCATGCATTTTTAACCTCATTTCTTTGACTAAAAGTATGTTATGAAAGATTATTTTTCAGAAGTTGCAGTAAAACATTACATTTTCTTTTATGACTGGTAAATCTTTTAAGTAATAATGAAATACACAAGCACGCATATTTAGTACATAATATGACGAATTTAAAAAATAAAATGATAGCTTTGTTATGAACCATGCAGATATATTAATGTTAAGTGCTGAAGTTCAAGTCTACGCATTAAAAATAAAATAGTTCTGGAACTGATAAACAATATAGCAGAAGTTTCTAGAATGTTTGTATTTTCCATGGAATAAGCATCACTAAAAGGGGAAATTCGAAACTCTTCCCATCTGCAAAAAAAACCTCCATTTACAGGGGGTCATGTACTAAAAAAACGCAAATACATTTTATGTGCATAACTATTTTTCAAATAGTACATACGAGCAAATTGCGAATAAAAACAGGCAATTTTGCGAATATTTTTTCTGCCTATTTTGATAGCACTTGATAGCTAAAAGCTGGTGTAATTTTCACACGCAAATAAGAATTATTTTTCACAGAATAAAACTCTTTAGCCTGCACAAATCAAATCGCAATCTATTAGCGCAACCGGAAAAATGCACGCTAAATAAAAATAAACGGTAGAGGCGCAAATCAGGAAAAAAAATTATCTCAAAATGTTACAAATAGTCGCAAATTGCTCCTTACTCATGTTTTTCCTACTTTTTTCCCCCACTGCACTTGTTTAGTACAGGACTCCCATAGTGTAATAAAGTTATTGATGTTGCTATAGCAACAGGCCTGCCTGTCACCCCAAGCCCAACTTCCTGTGTTACATCACAGCACACAAAGCAGAAACCACATACACCTGTATTTCAGGCACTTGAAAACAGCTGAGCATTTTCTCAGCAGGAAGGAAGCATAAAAACTGCTTACATTTCCTTTGCACTGCATTTAGAGGCCCCAGTTACATTTCTCTCAATGTCCAACTACATGAAATATGTTTTAAAGTTAAAATGGGTGCATTTCGAAATCCTAAAAACATGTCTGCCCCCTCACAAATCTATATCACAAACTTACCAGGAAAGGTTAAAGCATCTTAACATGTATAGCTTGGAGGAAAGACGTAACAGGGGGGATATGATAGAAACATTTAAATACATAAAGGGAATCAACACAGTAAAGGAAGAGAGTATATTTAAAAGAAGAAAAACTACCACAACTAGAGGACATAGTCTTAAATTAGAGGGGCAACGATTTAAAAGTAATATCAGGAAGTATTACTTTACTGAGAGGGTAGTGGATGTATGGAATAGCCTGCCAGCGGAAGTGGTAGAGGTAAACACAGTGAAGGAGTTTAAGCATGCGTGGGATAGACACAAGGCTATCCTAGCTATAAGACCGGGAACGGGGGACTAATAAAAGCACTCAAACAAAAATTGGGCAGACTAGATGGACCGAATGGTTCTTATCTGCCGACACATTCTATGTTTCTATATTGAGCAAAGGATGCCCAAATGGTACTATATTTACATTCTTTTATTAAAGCATTTCTATTTAAAATGGCTACACTTGATGCAATATTTCAATTAATAATAACTATTTTTGTACTGACTTCTGTCCTTTAAGAGATTGTTTTAAGAGCACAGAATGTAGCCTTATGATGTATAAATAATAAAAGTATAAAAAAAAACACATTTTTCTTTTCAATTGTGTTAGGAAATTGAAAGGTTTGAACTTCTGGATAACAGGCTACAAAGAGTCAACATCACAGTGGCAACTGTTCAAGCTCGATGGTATGGCAGATAAAACACAGACCAGTGTAAATAACATTCAAACTGTGATAGGCAAGTATGAATAGAATCTACAAAACAAAAAAAAAACACTCTGGCTTGAACAATGGGCTACAGAGGACAGAGCTTCCAGAAAGCAGGCATTAAGTCCTTGATATTGAAAATGGAAAGAGATAACCAGAGGCAAGGGTGCAATTTTTAGATCCTTACAATGGACATGATGGATGTAGGCAGCACATTTGAAGTTTAGGAAACAAAATATGTCTCATATAAAAGAAGAGCACAAACAAAAAAAAAGTATAGGCATAGAAGATAAAATAAAAAAATAAGTTCAAGTCAGTTCACTGACAACCGCGGCTTTTTATTTTAGAGACAGCTTTTCGATGCAGTTCCTCCTAGATACATTTTCTGTATGTTTTTTTAATATAGGTGAAATACACTTATTTTTACTTGAAATGTACAGTGGTCCTGCAGTTTTACATTTGAAAGTAATTTCACACTTGCCTCTGTTCTGTGATGACATCCAATAAGGAGGGCTTCAGGAGACAGTTAGGGCTTTTGCTATAGAACAATAACTTGGTTATGCTGTATTTGCCATTTTTACAAGATAAATATTGTAATGTCAGTTCATTGTTATAGCGGGGCTCAGCTATATATTAGCGCTCTCAAATATATAGCTCTCGTGAGTAAATCTATAGCTCGCGTGTGTAAATCTATAGCTGGCGTGTGTAAATCTATAGCTCGCGTGTGTAAATCTATAGCCCTCATCCCTTGTGTGTAAATCTATAGCTCTTGTGTGTAAATCTATAGCTCTCGTCCCTTGTGTGTAAATCTATAGCTCTTGTGTGTAAATCTATAGCTCTCATGTGTAAATATATACCGTATTTTTCGGAGTATAAGACGACTTTTTAACCCCTGAAAATCTTCTCAAAAGTTGGGGGGTCGTCTTATACGGTGGGTACTGGGATTTACTTACCTATTTTCTGCTCTGTCTCCCGCTGTTAAGCCGGTCTGTGGCTGTGAGGGAAGCGTTGTGAGCTCCCCTCAGGCCGTGCGGCTTCAATAAAGTTTGTTTAAACTTTTTTTTAAACCAACTTTATTGACCGCGCGGCGTGAGGGGAGCTCACAACGCTTCCCTCCCAGCCACGGACTGGCTTAACAGCGGGAGACAGAGCAGAAAATAGGTAAGTAAAGTGGATTGGGGATTGGGGAAGGGGGGAGGAGGGTGGCAAACTCTATATTTTAACCTAAAAAGTTAAAATATAGAGGCGATTTTTCCGGCTTATAAGACGACTTAGTTGGGGGGTCGTCTTATACGCCCAGTCGTCTTATACGCCGGAAAATACGGTAGCTCTGATTTTGAACAACTATAAAAATGATTCATGGAAACTTCTTAGTGTCAACTCAATATGCGTTACTTTTTGGTTCTGGCATGGTGCCTCTGAGATCTGGACTTATTCACATAGACTTCGCCTTATTTTGGGTCCATTTTGGGAGGAGATCAGCGATTAAGAATATAGCCAAATTACTCATCAATAGCAGGACTTTGACTATAGCCAAAAAAGCAGAAAATCTCCCAAAATGGCCAGAAGTGCAATAAAAGTAAAATCATTAAGGATAAAAAAAAAAAAAGATACATGAACTACATAAAAAAGTAAATGAAGATAACATTAGGTAAAATAATTATTTATTAAAATGTAAACATGCTTATATTAATGTAAATATACGATAATACATAACATTAATATATTATAATTGCATATGAATTTTTTTGTGTTTAAAATAGGTCTACTTTAATTCTTCAACACTTTATCTATTCAGTTCTAAAATCTGGAGAACTGATATGTGTGAAACTTACCTAATTCAAAATCATTTGGGTCCAGATCGATCTATATGGAGTAAAACCCCTTTATGTATTTTTTCCTATATGTGTGGCTACAAGCTTTGTGTGGACTATTCTCGCCATGTTACTTTAAAGCACTCTTTTTACAAGCAACGATAATCTTTTTTGCCCTTTATATTGTCCTATAAATTCTCTGAGCCTTTAATGTTTTTTAGAAAAATATCCCGCTGGGGGCCAAAATAGATGCGGCCAGTAACATCACATTATAAAACTAAGCTAGGAAACTTTTCCGTTCACCTTCAACGCTGCTGAACTTGGCATCACAATGTGGTAAGCGCTAGAGCCGTCTTTTATAAGTTACATCATCAATGAAAGACACATTTGATACATTTGTTCGAGTGATTGCAGCTAGCAGCTTGTGTTTAACCTTCAGACACTCGTTTGTGAGCCGTGAATGGAAGCAAGTCTATCGGAATTGCTCAAACAAATCAGATTTACAAAGTGACATTTCTGCAAAACACATTCTGCTTTGATATTTCACCTGTTTCCTTGAGCTACACTCCCTTCTTCACTAATTATTATTACCTAAATTCTATATCGTGTACAGAGAACATATAGAAGGTCTGTATAAAACCTCCTGCATTTTTTTTTTATACATAGTGACAATTTTTATAAATCCTGACACTTTTCACATGGGCATCCGCAGTGGAGTGTAAGGAGGGCACTACTCCTTTAAAAACATCACAATATAGGTACACAGCAGTGCTGGATCCCCGGGTAGCCAGGGGATTTGTGTGCACTGATCAGTGTCCCAGTAGATACCAGATAAATCTGGGGACACATTGGCAGATTGGTAAGTTTGGTGGCAGATTGGCAAGTGCGTGTGTGGGGGGGGACAGGTTAGCAAATGTGGGTGGCAGACTTAGATGTGTGGGAGCAGATTGATAAATGTGGAGATGCATTGGCAAATCTGGTGGCAAACTGGCAAGTCTGTAGACGGATTGGCAAGTCTGGAGGCAAATTGGCAAGGGTGGGGGCAATTTGCCAAGTGTAAGGATGTATTGACAAGTGTGGGGGCAGATTGGTCAAAAGAGTTGGAGTATTGGTGACAATAAAATTATGTACAGTACATAGGGTTGCCACCTTTTCTTCAGAAAAATACCGGCCTTGGTACTGTCTCCATAGACTTAACATTGGCCTGAAACCAATTTTTTACCGGCCTGTCGGTAAAATACCGGCCAGGTGGCAAACCTAACAGTACACAGCTGGCAGAAGCAATGGCCGTTTAAATTCCAAGCAATTGAAACAGCTAAGTTGAGAGGTGAGAGGCTGAACCTTAATGGCTAACCTAGAGGCCCCGATTAAATTATTTTCAATGTAAAAATTATAGGAGATCTCCCAAACATTTGTTGTAGGATAAAAAAAATAAGTGTATATAATACACAATACAACTGTGTACAACATACAAAAGAGAAGATTAATTCTTCTACATGGAATCGTCTCTTTAAACAAAACTCAATTGTATCTTTTCATTGGGTTCTTAAGACGCTACGATTAGCGTTTTATTTTTTTTATATTCATGTGTTTATTTGCTAGAAAGACCATTTTTATTGGTTTTCTTTTAATTATGAAGCAAAATAACACATTGCTCCTGAGTCGAAGAACTGGGCCGCAGAGTATTTTGGAGGCCATCCTGTTTTTTTCTATCAGGTGACCATGATTTATGCAGCCTATACTAAATGTTGAGCAAACAAAATAAATTCAACCTCTCGTCCTCTCTGATCATTAAAATTTAAACAGGTTCATTCTCGTTTGCTGCTGCGGAAGGGCCACTGATCTGCCACATCTCCTCTTGGTCGCATTGCTAAATTGAAATCAGCTTAGAAATTTGAAAAAAAAAGAGAGAGGTTTTACATATCTTGTCAATTATATCTTTGCCCATATTATTAAAACAAAAATAGGAAATTTATAGAAGTTTTTCATACATATAAAAACTAAGGGCTTTACTTGGAAACATCCCATACATGAAAGAGTTGGGGGGGGGAGGGGGGTAATGTACTTATGGATAACGGTAAATGCAACTATTTAAGTGGGAGTGCCATACATAATGTTCTACGCGCTTTGTGTCACCAGGTCTTCTCACACCTGTTGGTGAGTAAATAAAAACAGCATTCCATGTGGGCACATGGGCCTAACATTTATTTATGTGGGCTATAGTAAGACGGTGCACTGCATATTAATGCACATCATTACACAGTTACACTATAATTCAGGCAGTGAATTCCATACCTTTATTGTCCTTACTGTAACAAAATTCCTTCTGCTGTTGTAGACTAAATATCCTTTATTTTTGGGTGACCGTTTATCGTTTGTATTGTTTTGTTTTCTTTGCAAAAACCTTTTGTATGGGTCCTGAACATATTCATTTAACATTATCATATCCCCTCTAAGTCACCGTACAAATTTTACTTTTCCAGCTTTTCTTCATAGCTAAAACTTTCCATTCCAATTATTAGTTTTGTTGACCTCCTCTGCACTTTCTCTAGTTCCATTATGTCTTTTTTTTTTTTTTTTTTTAAAGGCACCCAGAATCAAACTGCATATTCAAGGTGAGGTCTTACCATGGACCTGTAAAAAGGCAGAATAGTATCTTCCTCTCGTGAGTCAATACCCCTTTTAATACAACCCGATATCTTATTGGCCTTTGCAGCTGCCGCAGACACTGTGCACTACTGCTAAGTCTATTGTCTACAACTACTTTTTAATTAATACATTTCCACAAGGAAACACCATTTAAACAATATGTTGCATGTTTATAATTGTACCCAAAATGCAATTTTTACAGTTGTCTACATCAAGTATATTTTGAAATGTCTCTACCCAATTGCCCAATTTGTCCAAATCCTCTTGCAGCAAAGATGTGCATGTGTAGCTATATACACAATGTTTTTTAGTAAGATATCCCATTCCAGAGAAGATAAAACAGAATTAGACAAAAGATAACTAGGAAGCATTGAATGATGGTAATGAAGGGCAATCAAAGTAAACATTGTGTGGGCTGTTAACAGGTATGACCTATGTAATCTCTTTACATGTGGGCCCATGCTTAATACAGATATGGAGAAATAAGCTGGAAAACTGCTTACGCTCAATGTATAGTAGTTCTTAGTTGGCCCCTGGGGTATATGAACATGCTTGCATTGCCTCAAGATAAATATGTTCTCAATTAGCAGCAATCTATTTTAGAATTCCTGTATCTCATATAAGCCATCCACATTTATATAATAGGCAATCATTTTTACCAAAATACCTCTACGGGGAGCTTCTGTCTTGCTTCTGAAGGATAAAGGCTTTATGATGCTGAGAGCAGCAAACATGCTAATAATAATTATATAAAATCCAAGATCCGTGTCAATCATAGTTAAATCACTAGTAACAGTATAGGACAATGTCGTCAACAATTCAATGTTTTTACTCCTATTGTCTATTTTGCTAGGTCTAAACTTTCTAACAAGATGTAGCATGGATATTTTGTTCTTTATTGTAAGGGATTCATCTCTCCAATTGAAAGAGTCAGTGTTGTGACAGTCCCAAGACTAAATCACTGTGGTGGTAGACAAGACAATTCCAAATAATCCAAAACCAATGTCCTAGAAGTCAACCAATATCTGCCACATGGTTTTAAAAGTGGATTACACATTAAAAATGTGTTGTATTAAAGAGTTCACCAAATACTTAAATTGTGTCCTGGTCCAAAGTACTGGAACAAGCAATTTACCTATCATGTCTATTCGAACATTTGTGCAGCTCCTCGAAGGCTCTGGCTGTTCAACATTTTTAATACCGTATTTGCTTGAATATAAGACGAGGTTTTTTTCAGAGCAAATGCTCTGAAAAATACCCGTCGTCTTACATTCGAGGTCATTTTATAATCTGACCTCAAATCAAGGTCAGATTATAAGACTGGGATCCAGGTCCCCCGCAGAGCTGCAGGGGACCTGTATCCCCATCGCTAACAGCAGGTGGATGTCTGCGCAATGCGCACAGACATACTCTGCTGCCGCCCGGCAAAACCGCCGGGACTTCTATGATGAAGCCGGGTCCTTCTGGCTTCATCATAAAAGTCCTGGCGGAAGTGCCGGGCAGCAGCGGAGGATGTCTGCGTGTATCGTTAAACTTTTTTCCTATAGGGTAGTCTTATATTCAGGGTCTTTTAGTTTTCCTAAAGGAATATCCAAAGTTTGGGGGGTCGTCTTATAATCAGGGTCGTCTTATATTTGAGCAAATATGGTATTTCTGCCTGTTTTTTTTTTTTTTTTTAGGTGTTTGTTATCAACTACCATTCAATTGATATTCTGTGCCTAGTGGAGGCAGCCGAAGGATGTCTGCACGATACGCGCAGACATCCTCCGCTGCTGCCCGGCACTTCCGCCGAGACTTTTATGATGAAGCCAGAAGGACCTGGCTTCATCACAGAAGTCCCGGCGGTCGTGCCGGGCGGCAGCAGAGGATGTCTGCGCGCATTGCGCAGACATCCACTTGCTGTTAGCGAGGGGGATCTAGGTCCCCTGCAGCTCTGCGGGGGACCTGGATCCCAGTCTTATAATCTGACCTTGATTTGAGGTCAGATTATAAGATGACCTTGAATATAAGACAAGGGGATTCAAGAGTTGCCTGTATAACACTTGTATATTTATCCTCTCTACAATACTAAATAATGCTCACCATACTTGATTTGTTATATGTACCATATTAATTACATTGAGATTTAGAATTTCTTTTCACACGGATCTGTGATAAAAGGTACACAGAGTATGGTGGGGGAAAAAATACACGAAGGGCAGTCAACACCACAAACCTAGCCACCAAGAAAAGGCAAAGTGTCCATGGCAGGGTCTGTGAAGGTCCCTAGAACATCACTAAACGTATCTTTCTCAAATTACAATACATGTCCACCAAGAACTATGTTGGTACTTAACGCTAATTGATCTGTCTTATAATTAAGATAGTTACCATTTATAGGATTCATGGTTTCACTGGCACATTTATTATTGTTCCCAAACATCCTATAATTGTAGCAAAAATTGTTTTAGCAAAAAATGTGTGTGTATATATGTATGTGTATATATATATATATATATATATATATATATATATATATATATATATGGGAATAATAGGAAAGGTGCAGAGTGTATTGTAATTATTAACTTTTGTGGAGGAATCCATTATTAGTACTCCCGGTGCCCCTCTCGTAGTTTCCATGGCCAAACCACATACAGACGTATAGACAGACAGACAAACATGTCAATGGATAGAAACACCAGCAGATAGATGTAACAAAGCTATGACTTGTTTTACATGTGGAAAGGTAAAAATAGCCACAGACCATCAACTCTTATTAATAACAACAACAACAACATTATAAGCATTTTAACAACACCCCACCATCCTTATAATGCTAATAATAAATAATAATATTCATGGAATGTTCTAAATGTTTATTGATCTTTTTGTACTATGATATTTGTAATAATAATAATCCTTACATAGGGGTTTTCTCCCACAAGACACAGTCAATAGATTTAAGTTGGTTTCACTATTAAAGCAAGGGAAAAACAATTAACAGGGGGGGAAAAATGTTACATCTATGTATGTAAGGGCACATGAACTATACAGATGATTAACTATTCAGCTGAAAGAGGTTCACATATGTTCATTGTTATGTGATTAACATCTTAAGATCTTTAATATAAAATACAGAACGCTGTGAAACATTATGCATTATGACAGTTTTTTCAATGAAATAAAAGATGCCTAACCACTCGTACTTTGGGCACAATGGGCACTCTGCCTCAGTTGATTTAATTTGAAAATAATGGTTTAAGATAATTAAATAAAGATGCCCCACTCAAAGGATCAAGGTCAATGTATAAAGCAAACAGGAAAAAAAAGAACCACATATATAAATAAAATTAGAACAATATATCTCTTCTTTATATAAACAACACGCTTCATTATTACGTGTTGTAATATTTAACTGTGCCCAAAATTTACAGAAATTAGAACATCAAAGTTGACACATTATCTCAGGAGAACATGCGAAATAAGTAACTAACCAGTTTGTTAATGAAAGAGAAACACTTTTATCAGCAAGATCTTAGCTATGAAGTTTCTGATGCAATTATTGTGCCATCACCAAAGAGAGACAGATGTTTTACAGGTTAATTATTCCATGTAACAACAAGCACAAGAGATTAATGCTTTTTTTTTTTTTTGCGTGGGTAAAGAACAAACACACAGAGGAAAGTTATTTCCCAATAAGATAAAAGAGGCATCCTGTAAATTAAAATCTTCAAATTAGGTATGCCTTCATAGATGTTTAAAATCAAAGTTGCATATTTAAAGTACGGTAATACGTTTTTAAGGGACATCAATAGCCATATAACTTAGACACATGGCTATTCATAATTTTATTGGCGCTAGTTTTGACAGTAAAAAAAAAAAATAGATTACTGACACTTGTAATGTATGTGGAACTAAGAGACATTTACTTAGTCTTGCCTCTGGAATGTTAATGTCAGTCTAGTAAAGTTTTAGAACCTCAGATATTTGTAGAGACATTTCTGAGTTACCACCAATGCACAACAGATACCGGCAATTAAGGGAACTCAGTTCTAGTAGTTTTAATTAAATGCAAAAATTGCAATTAATAAGGACGAGCACATAATGAAGAACTGAGTTTTTTTGGCACATCAGGCAACATCTATAAGGATGCATTCCTGAAATTGCTTCAGTAGCTCCTCAAATCAATATGTATGTTGTCACGGACTAGTCATCAGGCACTTAGTAATTGTTTTCTGTCAGCTCTTCTGCTTGTCAGCTGTTTCATCTCTTTCTCATCATCCTCACAACACATTTGAAATCCTAGCGCACGTCTTGAATATCCGTTCCCTTCTCTTGTGTTGGCAGTAACGTCAGGTGATGTGTTGTAATGCATCGTTAATAACCGTTTTGGTTTGGGGACTCTATGGAAGCAATTCACGAAAAAATGAGGTGCAGATGAGTTTGAGGGGAGATGAACATTCCATTTCACCAACCTAACAATGCCAACTGAGCACGTCTAGCAGGAGGAACTAGCCAGGTTTGGCTATTTATGATGCATAGTAAAGTCAGTGAGATGAAATGTTCAACTCACCTCAACCCACTTTTATTGAATAGCTCCAGGTGAGGTCCAGGTGGGTTAACAACATATCATATTTTCAACCCTTAAGCGCTAAAAAAAAAAGAGAAACAGAAGTGTTTCTCACTGTATGTACAGTGGAAAAGTAATTCAATGCTAGGAATATTTCTCTTTTCAAACAATTACATTTAAATTGAGGAGCATCTAAAAGTTTGTGAAACGGAACCACAATGTGTAAAGTTGTGACATGGAATTTTGATTATCTTAAATTTTTGGATTTCGGTTCATGTTACTTTAACATGACACTTTGATACTTTGGAGAGAGTTCAGAGAAGGGCTACTAAACTGGTTCATGGGTTGAAGGATAAAACTTACCAGGAAAGGTTAAAGCATCTTAACATGTATAGCTTGAAGGAAAGACGTAACAGGGGGGATATGATAGAAACATTTAAATACATAAAGGGAGTCAACACAGTAAAGGAAGAGAGTATATTTAAAAGAAGAAAAACTACCACAACTAGAGGACATAGTCTTAAATAGTCTTAAATTAAATTTTAGATTTAAAAGTAATATCAGGAAGTATTACTTTACTGAGAGGGTAGTGGATGCATGGAATAAGTAGAGGTAAACACAGTCAAGGATTTTAAGCATGCGTGGGATAGACACAAGGCTATCCTAGCTACAAGACCGGGAACGGGGGACTAATAAAAGTATTCAAAAAAATTGGGCAGACTAGATGGACCGAATGGTTCTTATCTGCCGACACATTCTATGTTTCTATGTTTCTATGACAGCTAGAAAAACGAAGCTGTTGAATTTTAGCTTGTAATAATATAACAAACTCATATCTGGGACTGATATTACAAGTCCCAAAAAAATAATGACTATGTTAATTCCTGCCACCGGAGATGAGCTATTCCAAGGACCAGCAGACATAGGTATAAAGGACTCCAGGATGAATAAGACCATGCCTTGGGATGAGGCCCAATGGAAAATGATATAACCCTCAAAGAAATAAATAGCCGTGAAACAAATCCAACGTGTCTAGTTTCACCTTGAAACTTTCTCACGACCACTTTGTAGATCATAGCATACAACAGAATGCTGATGTCAGAGAATCTTTGCCAAACTGCCCAACACAGTTTGGTGGAAGTTTTATTCCATGCACACAGAAGTGTCAAGTGATATAAGAAATCCGTCATACATAACAAACAGAGATTCAGACCATTTTAAAGAATTTCCCTGAACTTTTGTGTGTAGGAAGCTTTTTTTTTTTACATTAGCCCCCATTATGTGTAGGGTTTATCCTACAATTCACCAGTTAACCATAGAGGATAGACCAATGGGTCAATGATTATATAATATACCCAGTTCAAATAATTCAACAATTTATTCTGGAAAGTATCATCTGATACTTAATTGTTACAACATAAAAAAAAACTACATTTTTTGGAGTTCTTATACAACCTTTTATCCTTAGCAAAGTTATCAAGCGCTATCATTTCTACAGATAGAGATTGTTTGTCATGTTATGTTACAATGTCAAATTAAAAAGCAACGGTTAGCATGACAATGACTGAATTAAGTGAATCGGCCTGTAAATGTACTTGCAATTGTAGCCGGTGTATTGTGTTTCGGATCCAGTTGCATCCGCTACTCTCAAGCATTTAGATATGACCCAGCTAAATGGTGACTTTCTAAGTAAACAATTAGGAAGGAGATTGATATACAGATTTGATTTATTTGCACCAGTCATTTATTTGTTTACTGGCAGTTCAAAAAAAAAAAAACCATACTGATTATTGATCAAGTCTTTAGCTTTTGCATACGGACATCAGTTACATGGGTAATGAGGAATTAATCATTAATAACCTGAATTTCAAAGTAAGACAAAGGGCAATGGCAAAATGAAAAAAAAAAAAAGAAAAAATGCATAGAGAGTCAAAACAAGTCAGGAAATTATAAGCATCTAATGAGGTCTTGGGAACCTAATTGTGTAGGGAAATGTTTATTAAAGAGACACAGAACTTTTGGTTTCCCACTTTTGCTTCAAATATAGTAGCGGAAATAAAATGTCTGTTTTTAAGGTACATGACAATTGCTTAAGAAGCATGGAGCTGAGACAGTCACTACAATAGAAAACCCTCATTTACATGCCATCATATGTTTAATCAGCTAGTCTAATTGAGTGTGCCAGTGTCTGGGTCAGCTCTGCCTCACCCGAGAGGTAGAGCTGAGAGTACACTGTTTGATGATACACATCAGGTTTACAGGATCCAGGTGCTATTGGTGAAAAAAAGGAAAAGCCTCTTTTATTTGCAAAAACATACGTTTTAGCAGAATACCAAACACATAATTTGTTGTGTTAAAATACATTTAAACAGCTCACTACTGTATTCTTTGTAAATTAATTATGTTATGAGTGTGCATGTTTTTCTATGGAGCTGTAAAGGAACACTTGTTCCTTTATTTTCCCTTCATTAATCTGTGGATTCAACAATGTTGATTAAGTGGATGCAGATTAAAGAACTCAACAAGCACAGCCTGGAAGCAAGTCAAGACAGGGAGGAAGTATAAGAAAGGTATAAGGGGATTGACAATTGCAGTTGTCATGTGGAGTGCAAAACTTAGACCAGTTTCTCAAGCCCAGCTATTATGGCCAACATTTTGCACAATTCACTGTTTAGTGGGGAAAAAAAAATCCATCTATAAGTTCAGTGGGCTGCATGCAATTCGAGAACGTTTTACTTCACTGAAAGTTGGTGAAAAAATGGAAGCTTTGATTGATCAATATATCACGATGACTCTGGTGATAAGCATGGCTAATAATAACAACACATTCTGCTTTTGTGAATACGGACACTGGTGGTCACAGCAGTAGGAGTACCACGCTCATAAGATTAAAGCTGATCCCGTGGAAGCAGTGATAGACAAAAGTATCTATACAAGGTCCTCTGTGTGGCGTCTGGAGTCCACCACTGAATAGAATCGGGCTACATTGCTTATTATTCTCCATTGTGGAAGGAGGATCTGTATATTAACAACAGAGATTACTCTCTATAAACATGGAGAGTTTGTTGAGGAGCATGTAAAGCCCAAGGATACCCTTTTTTCTCTACTACTCCTCTTTATAAGTGTAATATATTTTGTTTTATGTGTATTATCATATACTCTACACATATATAGTCTTTTTATTATTTCCTTATGTAATAATCATATTATGTATTTTTTATTGAAGTGTTTGTCTAGAGGATTTATTTTGTATTGTTATATTAATGTAATGAGAAGAATGCCTCGAATGACCTTCCTTCTCCTGTGTTTAATGTTGGGTTTGTGTATATTTGTTGTAATGTGGTGGTGGTGATATCACATATTATTCAATTTAGATGCTGTTTAGTATTTCATATACAAGGACGCCAGAGTCTGTGGCAAGGTCCATAGAACTTTGTTCAATTGTACATCACAACATCCAGTAGATGTACAACATGATGATATTAGCTCCTAACCATGCTATGGAGCTAAGAGCATCATCAAAAGATGTAAATTATGGTGGGTGAAGAGCTCCTGTGTATTTTTTCTCATTTTGTGTCTCCAGTTGAGTTTTGCATTTCTTTGATTTTCCCTCATCCTTTTGCATCACTTATCATTCTGTAATGCCTTTAATTCTCATTTTTCCTAGCTCTCGGTTTGGTTTAGCAGAGGTTAAATGTGTGCTCTTTTTCTATCATAGGAACAGACATAATGCAAATAGTCTGTGAGTTCCTAGTTATGTATTGAATTAAAATGTATTTATAGACCACCGGCAATGTATGCAATACTGTGTAAAAGGCATAAAAGGGAGTTACAGACTGTGGGGGATTTAAAAAAAAAAAAAAAAAAAGTGTCGGGGGTTTTTCTAGAAAAGCGCTGTCCCCATTTATTATGTATTTTTTAAATTCCTGACACAAATCAGACGTTTTTTTTAGAAATAGGCTGCGCTGGTGCAAGGAGCGCCGACACAACCAAAATCTACGCATTTGGCGTAGATAATGCAGACTCCCATGAGTCTGCTTTATACATCGGCGCATGCGCCAATTGCGCCAGTATTATAGGAGGAGAGTATATTTAACAGAAGAAAAACTACCACAACAAGAGGATATAGTCTTAAAATAAAACGTTTACAAGTAATAGCAGGAAGTATTAGTTTACTGAGCGGGTAGTGGGTACATGGAATGGTCTTCCTGCAGAAGTGGTAGAGGTTAATACAGTGAAGGACTTAAAGCATGCACGGGATAGTCAAAGAGCTCTCCTTGATTTAAGATAGGGCCAGGGACTAAAGTATTCTGAAAATTGGCCAGACTAGATGGACCGAATGGTTCTCATCTGCCAACACATTCTATGTTTTTACCTTAAAACATCCAGTAGGCCTATTTTCAGGCCATGTTTTCTATTAGGTTGACTAAACTATTTTTAGGAGCAGAACAGGAGGGAAAGGGGGTTAAGCAGGGCTACTTTGCAGACTACTGCTAACTTTAAATGACTGTTGGACCCTTTTTTCAAGCTCTTTGCATTTTTGTCCATACGTTGCCCACAACAGCATTTTATTTGCAATATATTTTTTGGTGAAGGAACATGCCTTTAATAGCCTGAAACTGCCCCTTCCATGTAACATTCAACACTACTCCTATGTAACCTGTAGATAGTTGGTATCCAACTCACGGCCCACCAACCAAATGTACGGACCAAGAGCTTTTGTGTGACCCTTATTGTGGCTCAAAAAAACCATAGATTCTATTACTGAAGAAATGTCCAGCCTTCCAACCCAACATCCATAGCATGTGGCCTCCACACTAATACATTGGACAACACTGCTGTACATTATGCTTTCATTTTAGTCTTAACTACGTCAGTGCTGAACTCTAAAACTTAGCAGTTTACCAAAAACACTTCTTTCCCATCTGGAAGCCAAAGGGTTACAGTATGATCTGCTGCTTGGGTGAATAGAAAGTGATACAAACCAAACCAGCTCACACACCACTTGGATTGTGGTTTTACCTTCCTTTGTTGTGATTATCTCACTATCTCTCCTGAAGGCTGCTCCGTGTTTGTCCATTGATTTGTTGATTACCTTTAGAAGCTCGTCCTTGATCTGGCCGTGGCTGATCTATTTTGCAATATATATGTCTCTTTCTCTCATATTCTTCCACATTGACTGCCATTCAATACAACTTACTGGTGCACACATGAACCAACTGCATAAGCCAATGAGACATGATGCAAGATAATGAATAGACCTATTTTATATAATCAACAACTGAAATGCAGCACACATTTTACAATTCGTTGCTTCTTCTTCATGGGCTCAGAGGCTCAGCTCCATTAAAGAGGTAAAGAGCAGGGCACCAAGTATACACTTGTGATGTACATTAATGGCGTGCACATGATTGGAGAGACAATGAAATGTCCAGTTTTGGTCCATGGCAGCATGAAAGCCTGTTAGACAGGTTGAGGTGTCCAAGTCATAGAGTAATGTGGAGCTAGATAACCCGACATGAATAACTACACATCCAAACATAGATTGTGTTGGTGGATAAGAACCATTCATCCAATTCTCGAAATACTTTAACCCCTTCACGACAATGCCCGCACATGTACGGGCTGCCTTTAAAATAGCGCAATTCACGCTGTTTGTGGCTTTCCTGGAGACTTCATGAGTTAAAGCTATCAAGGAAAGCAAAAATAAATAAATAATGGCCAGCGGGACCACCGATGGGTCTTAAAATGACAGGCCAGTGACAAGTGCCACTTACCTGTCAATCACGCATGAGATAAGTTGATCCTGGTTGCCTTAACAGTTAGGCAGACCAGGATCAACCATTATTTTTTGCATTTATCAATGTGATCACTATGAAAATCAATCACATTGATCACATGCAGCAGGGCTGTATGAAATTCCTTCACTGTCATCTGCACCGATCATAAGCAGCATTGAAAATAAACAAAATTCACTGTCCCTTCAAAGAAGATCTGTCACTTTTCAGCTACTTGCATGTGTGCTAATCCATCACACAAAACTAGCAATTTTTATTTATATATACTTTTCTTATTTTTCTATGCATAGAAATTACCTTATGACGTTGCCTTCTAAGAAGACACAGGTAACTTGCTTTTTCTATTGAGTTGTTAAGGATTTTATCCTTGCACAAACAAAATCAACTGGGCCTGTGCAAAAATAGTTGTTTATCCAAAATGGCGGCACCCACTGGCCATTTTCAGTCGGGTTGAGTTCAAATGGATTCCACTCACACCTCGGCTTCCCATTTAACACAGTACACTACACCACATCAGATGTTATGTTAATGTTTACATAGACAGTTATCCAGGTATTGAAAAATTTGGTAATAATAGTGATAAAGTGTTGCGCAGGTTAGTAATATAAATTCAAAAAGAATGTATAAATTCAAGAAAATGCAAAACAAGCATATAAGTGCTTAAATCTATAACACCAATGTAATAAAACAATCGATGAATAAATAATAAATAAACGAAAATTATATATATAAACTAAATATGAACGTAGAAATACTTATCAAGTCAAAGGTTCAGTATTAGAAATATAGATTCCAGTCGGGTTGTACCCAAAAACTGTTTTTCTTCCAAAGGGATTGTACATAAAAAGACAAAAAAACATAGACATACAATGGGTAGTATTCACAGATAGGGATTAGCTGTATATTTTCCCCCAAAAGAAACACACTCACACACTCTAGAGCCTAAAAGTACTGGCTCTAAGTACATATAGCAGTTGGACTACAAGTCCCACCATCCCACGTGTGTAGGTCTCAACTCCAAGTTCCAGCTCGTTTTATCCGGAGGATGAGTTGGTGGTAAACGGATTAAATGGAGTATATTCAGTGGTAAAAAAATTATTATTTATTTGCCCCTATGTATAGTAAGGCTTATATTAAAAAACATATAACTACTCCATAAAATATATAATTAAAAACGGGGAAAATAAGAACAAAAGGAAAAACAAAGAGAGAGAGCAGGTCACCAGTCCTCCCGTGTTCAGCGTGTTTTACAGGCGGTGTGCACCCTCCGTCTGCTGTCAGCGGGGACCCTGTTGGTGCCTCTCTTCCGTGATCTTTTAAAGTTCCTTTTTAAATGTCCTCAAGCGAAGCGTCGCTTTCCTGTGACGCGTTTCGTCGTTTCCGACTTCTTCAAGACTGTCTTGAAGAAGTCGGAAACGACGAAACGCGTCACAGGAAAGCGACGCTTCGCTTGAGGACATTTAAAAAGGAACTTTAAAAGATCACGGAAGAGAGGCACCAACAGGGTCCCCGCTGACAGCAGACGGAGGGTGCACACCGCCTGTAAAACACGCTGAACACGGGAGGACTGGTGACCTGCTCTCTCTCTTTGTTTTTCCTTTTGTTCTTATTTTCCCCGTTTTTAATTATATATTTTATGGAGTAGTTATATGTTTTTTAATATAAGCCTTACTATACATAGGGGCAAATAAATAATATTTTTTTTACCACTGAATATACTCCATTTAATCCGTTTACCACCAACTCATCCTCCGGATAAAACGAGCTGGAACTTGGAGTTGAGACCTACACACGTGGGATGGTGGGACTTGTAGTCCAACTGCTATATGTACTTAGAGCCAGTACTTTTAGGCTCTAGAGTGTGTGAGTGTGTTTCTTTTGGGGGAAAATATACAGCTAATCCCTATCTGTGAATACTACCCATTGTATGTCTATGTTTTTTTGTCTTTTTATGTACAATCCCTTTGGAAGAAAAACAGTTTTTGGGTACAACCCGACTGGAATCTATATTTCTAATACTGAACCTTTGACTTGATAAGTATTTCTACGTTCATATTTAGTTTATATATATAATTTTCGTTTATTTATTATTTATTCATCGATTGTTTTATTACATTGGTGTTATAGATTTAAGCACTTATATGCTTGTTTTGCATTTTCTTGAATTTATACATTCTTTTTGAATTTATATTACTAACCTGCGCAACACTTTATCACTATTATTACTTTTGTTTTGTGTCACTCTGGGGGAATTACACTAGTGTTTGCAGCACGTCACAATTTATTCATTTATTTTTACTCTTATTTTTACTCTTATTTTTTCTTAACAAAACAGCGCCTATCACTTAACACGTTCATATTGAAAAATTTGGAACAATGTGACTGCTTGACTGATTGATGTATTATTTATTTATTTTACATATTAAAATGCTGTAACACAAAACAAAAAATAAAAAAAACTGTGGTAAACAAACAACTGCAAGAATCAGACCAAAGTAGCTTAGCTGGAATAGAATTAGTGAATAGACCCCTAGATAATGTTATTAAAAAAATACACAAAGCTTAAAAAAAAAAAACATGTTAATTACCGCTAAAATAGGAGTACTATTAAGTAGAAAATGAAAGTGCTGCTTAACGACGCACTTTAGGAGTTAATGCACAATGTTATAATCAGGTTCTTGGAAAAAGAAAAGTCTTTACGCCATCCAAATCAGCGCACTATTGTTTGTGGTGATTTTCATTCCGTGCTCCACTTTAACTATTATAATCTTTTAGAACTGGTTAGAATCTATCCATTACTCAATGGGGCATTCTGAGCGGAGCAATGAATTTCCCAAGAATCTGATGGGTATCGGACTTAACACTTTAACTGCCACTTTCCTGGTACACGTGTATATATGTTACTTGCAAAGACACGTTGGCACACCTGTTCCCATGATACTCAGCCAATCACAGCCAACTCTGCTCATAATGTTACCGTGTGAATCATTGGAAGTGGTACCCTTACAGATCAAGCCACATTTGGACTTGATTGGAACTTTGCTAACATGATGTGTAGATCGTCTCTACATTTACAGTGTAAACAATGTTACGTGTGCCTAATATTCTACGTGTGCCTAATATTCTACGTGTGCCTTATATTCTATGTGGGCCTAGTATTCTACGTGTGCCTAATATTTTTAATATAGGAAAAAAAAATACATATATAATCTAATATATATATTTTTTTTACTTTAAAGCAATTCACAGTTCTCTTGTAGTTTTACACTGAAAATAATGCCACCTCTAAATTCAGAGACATCTTAGAAGGAAGAGGTAAGGTGGTGAGGTGGGTGGCGCTATAAAGAGAATTGTACCAGCAGCAACTTGTCCAGCAACTATCCCACAGTGCCACAAAGAGAATATGCAAACAATAGACAAAAAAGTGACAGTGCGCTTAAGTACGGGTAAGTGGCAAGTCTACAAATCTTATGGATAGTGTACACATACAATAGAGAATATATGACACTTACACATAGTCCGAATTGTGGACAAAACTGTATCTTAGAATAAGGAACTCTTTCTCCTGGGTTGGTATTCTCACAACCTCCAAGAATTTAGAAAAAGAGAATCAATATATGACAGTAAATTTAATAACAAAGTGCACAAAATAGCTTACACTTAAAATCAGGAGTATCCGTGAAGAAAGGGAACAGCAGGATAAAAGCATATAATGAATAGGTGAAACGCGTTGATCAGCACTACCCATTGGAGATAGAGACTCTCCTTACCTGTTCGTTTTAAAACTGAGATCCTGCTTTTATCCTGCTGTTCCATTTCTTCACGGATACTCCTGATTTTAAGTGTAAGCTATTTTGTGCACTTTGTTATTAAATTTACTGTCATATATTGATTCTCTTTTTCTAAATTCTTGGAGGTTGTGAGAATACCAACCCAGGAGAAAGAGTTCTTTATTCTAAGATACAGTTTTGTCCACAATTCGGACTATGTGTAAGTCTCATATATTCTCTATTGTATGTGTACACTATCCATAAGATTTGTAGACTTGTCACCTACCCGTACTTAAGCGCACTGTCACTTTTTTGTCTATTGTTTGCATATTATCTTAGAAGGAAGGCTTGGAGAGGCAGAGAGGGGCTGCCAGAGAAAGACCAATACAGCTATAACACTTTATTTACAGCTCTTAGGAGATAAGAAGAACTCGGAAAAACAGAAATCAGAAAAAAAAAAACGATCTGTTTCCTTTTGTTTATATAACATGATGCTAGGATCTACTCAATAAGGAGAGACTTGCAGGGAATTGAGAGGGGAATGTCAAACTTAAGGCCAAAGTAGCCGAGTTGGGACAATTCTCTTATTCACTTGCATTGGAGAATTTTCTCAGCTCGGCTACATTGGTCTAAATTTTGAAATTCCCCCCATATCTCTCTTTATTGACAGTACTTATATCAAAACATTATTTATTTATTTTGGGGGGGGGGGGGGGTGAAATTAGGTGGCCATAGGATTTTAATCAGCTGTATAGTAACATCCTATTTTGTTTGCAATACCTGAATACAGATTTCACTTTATTTGTAGACAGTTTATTCCCAGTTCTCGGAAACGGCTAATAAGATCATTTAGATGCTTTATTTTGAAAATCCTTTAATACACAGGCTAAAAACTAATCGTATCTAACCAACATGGGGGATTGTTGGTTCATTCACAGTTTCCTGTTGCACTCTGGGTACTTTTGATAAGGCAAGGCTAATTTGAATGGAAACCAAATAGGCGGGAGGATTTGAGGTTTTACTGCAGAGTAGACGGGTCAGATTTTAACCAAGAGCTTTTAGCCGTTACGAAAGTATTAGGATTGTGAATTTGCCGGCATATATTAACCATAAACTGACAGTAGCTAAACAGACAACACAAGTCCATATTTATTAAGCCAAAATGTGACTTTTGAAGCAATCTGCAGACATAGCTCATTGGTTTCCATGGTGATTGCTCTGAATTTAACACCTTGCCACAGAATTCCTCCACTTTGCCCTTAATATCACATATCACAATCCTGATTTGGGAAAACAAAATCAAGCAAGTCTGCACTGAGCATTTTAGGAAACATCTGTTATGGTGACATAATTAGACATATAGTCTTACAAATGCAAATATATACTACACAGCTGGTATATTAGGTATATATACCCCCCCCCCCCCAACATACATATTTAACCCCTTCATTACTAGATTTTTTTGTCTCTCTCCACTAAGTTCCTGGCCATCTATATTTATATTACAGCTTTGAAATTTTAGATACACCTCTTTTCCCATCTGTGGGGATTAGCAGTAGCTTTATAATAATGAGCAGTGCGGGGGAAAGGGGGTGAATAATAATAATAATATTAAATTAAAATAAACACTTACATTACAATAACAGCGTTTTGTGCAAAGACTGTAGAGTCTGTAATGTTCACTGCATTTGCTTTGCCAATAAGCCCATTGCTTGCAGTGTAAAATGCAGCTCTGAATCAAATTCAGGACCTCGGAGAGCTACTTACTTACAGTCTATTGGCTCCGGTGATGAGGATACTGATTAACCAAGGAGAATGGCATCTTACTTACAGACTGGCTGTACCACTAGCTGTTCGACTGTAAGAATTCTCTGGCCTCTGTGTAATGTTACAGAAAATGAGAAAGTAAGGATTTCACCATCGGATGTAAGCCTCGCTCTCTTGTGTTGTGTCTAGATGTTGGTCATGCCATCTCTATATGACCTTTAATTCTAACCTATAAATTGCTTCTCAAAACATTTGCTGCTCACTAATCCACACTGCTGTCAATTTAAAGAAGAAATTTCATTTAAATTCTTCATAACCTAATCATATAAAACAAACTTTTCATCTTTCTGCAAACAATTGACCCCTTTCAACATTCACGTCAACAGAAAATGCCCCCTTATTTAGAGATGACTATATCCAAATTTTATATAGAATTTATTTCTATATATTTATTTTTGATAACTAAGTAAATATCAAACTCCATTAAAAGGGCAGTACCAACTAGCTTATTTTATGTACCGGTATGTTGCACACATTTTTATTACATGTGAAATGCACTCATTTTTACTTTAAAACAATTTACAATTCTCCTATAATTTTACACTGAAAGTAATTTGAGCGGGTCCTCTAAATTCAGTGGCCTTTAACAAAGAGGGCTTTGAGCTATAGGCAGGACTGGAGCTATAGAAACATCTAACACCAATATATTCCTAACACTTTCTTTGCAGTTTTAAGGAGATAGGAAGAGTTAAGGAAAAATCTGGTAAACTTTTCATTACTTAACAAGTACTTTTCTTTAAAAAAAATACACAACTATGTAGAACTACCCCTTCAAGTTTAGGCTGGCACTCAAGCGTTCCAAAAAAACCCTCAAAACAATCCTTTAATCATGATTAAATCAAATTCAAAAAAAAGAGTGAACACATTTACTAAACGGCCAAGCAGGAACACTTCATGTGTTGACGCATTTTGCTCAACCAATTAGCGCTTATTTTGCTTATGACAGACTCATTACTTATGGGCAAGTGGAGCTTGAAGTGTGTAAATATTAAATCTGATGATTTTCCCTTTTTAAATATGTTTATGGAATCACGATTTAAATTTTTTTTTTTTGGGGGGGGGACACTGGAGTGCGAGCCTCTGTTTAATGGAATTTGTAATATGAAGACAGTGTATTGCCAGGCCCCTTGGGACTTGTAGCACTGAGGATGATCTAATACTTATAGTGTTATGGACCTTAAATAGAAACTGAATTTTCTAGAAATGCGTTGGGGTTTTCTCCATTAACTACATGAATATCAAGACTGGTGATAGAAGGCAATAAACAAAACTGCCCCTTACCACGCGTTTCAATTTTCACTACAAGTACACTTTCCGTGATGGAATATATCAGATACCTTACGCATTTTGCTCTCAAGAATTCTTGCCTAAGGTAGACTTTGCGGTTAGAGCATACAGCCAGTTGGGATCTAAATTCAGCATATTGTCTTATCATTTACACTAAAAAGTTATTTGTATGTACGGCTCTTTGTAAGTGTTACAAAAACCTGTTTTCCATCTATTATGTTTTCATTTGGTTTTATAGCCAACCTAAAATATCTATAGAAAGTGCAAGACACTGTGCTTTGAATATACTGTGTTTCTTCAGTTTTATGTGTTTTGTGGTTTGTTGTGTTGCTAAATAGAAACAGTTTGGTGATCATCTTCATGTGTAGGAGTTTTATTTTCTAAACAGCAGAGTTAAGCAGTCTGTTTATACTCTCTACACTGACTGGTTACAAAGTACATTAAAGCTACACGCTACTTGAATATTCCTCCTTCTAATTAACAATATGAAAGATCAGAAAACCCAACCAGCTCCCCATGGACTGCTTGCTAGGTATCATTTTGTTAAATTTGTTTGGTTCAGGAAAAATGTACTTTGGTATGACATTCGTTAAAATGGGTTCCACTTCTGGGACTTGTCCAGTCACTTTGGGACTGACGGCAGCTATGCCCATATATTTCTGGACAGAAATGCACTTAACAGTATTGTTTATTGACAGGTGAACCAGAACTAGGTAAAAGGATAGAACCCTATTAGCTATGGAGACACTGGGAATATGCAGAGTTAAAATGATAACTTTATTTATTATGACATACAAGACAATGAAGTTATTCCTCAGGAAATTGTGAGAAATTCCAAGTAGACTGGAATGTTTGGTTTTTGAAGTGATAAAGGGGATTATTTACCCATAACCCCCTTTATCACTCATAAGTCCTGCAGGGGAAAGTGTTGGGAAGGAAAGAAAAGGGAGCCGTTGCCGTTTCTGATGTAGAACCTTTATTGCACCCTTTATCTACATCCCGACACTCTAATGTATGGAAAAATAGTGGAGATTGTCTAACACTTTTCAGTGCCTAGTTGTTTATATATGGAGTGCTCTGGCTGGAGCACCACAGAAGTGCAGGACCAGTGCATGAGTGCCATATCTGGTTTCTACGGAATATCCGGCGACGCGCACACAGGAAGTAGCTGGTGCACAGGACGAGGCGACACCTCCACCGCCAATCTGGTTTTTATTCCTCTGTAACTTTACTGATGTTGGCAAAGCACATTACAGAAGGCACTGCATGGGTGAAATCCTGCACGTCCTTACCTGCAGTGGTAACCTGGAGCTTTCAATTCGGTTGACTTTAATACATGACCCCCACAGTGTACTAATCTTACTACAATAACATATATATATACACCAGTGGCGGATGCTCCATATGTGCTAGGTGTGCGCTGCACACCTAACACGGAGCACCCACGCAATGTATTTCCGAGCAGAGAGCACACAAACCCCAGAAATAAATCCGAAGGACGACACTACATTGAATTCGGCAATAGAGTCACTCACTCTGTTGCCAATACAACAAGCAAGAAAAGAATATGAATTTTCGTATACTTTTCGTGCTTGTTGAATTGGCAACAGAGTGGGTGACTCTGTTGCCGAATTCAACGCAGCGTCGTCTTTCGGATGTATGGACGTCTCTTGGGTATTTCCGGGGGTTTGTGTGCTGGCTGTTCTCAGCACACAAACCCCCGGAAATACCCGAGAGAGGTCGTGCCTCCGAGTGACTGGCGTGCTCCGGGCTGGCAGCCCCTGAATACTACTAATATCCTAGTGATGCTCTGATTGTTGTATTATATTTAATGTGATGATAAAGGATTGTGACAATCCAGGTTATCAGGATCCTTGGTGAAAATAAATATGTTAGCTGACACTTGTAACAGTACTTGCAATGTGTGCAAACACATATCGCACAGGAGCCTGTGCAGAGCACACATCTGCACTATTTGTTTCCACTGGTTGTACAGTCAAGTATGCAATATCAGCTAATCTTTTGCTGGATACATTTATATGCTCCCTTGCATATTGCATATGTCTCCAGGGGGAACTTTAGAATTTACCTGGATTAAACATAAAGCTGTGTGTGTCACTCAATGGAATGGCTGAGCATGCATGCATGGAATCCGAAGTAGGAGGAGTGAAGGTAAGAACAAGCGAACTATAGGAATTGACTGAGAGAAATGGTTGCTTAACGTAAGTAATACAAATATAATTGGGGGGGGGGGGGGCGGAAACTGGCTTGGAGTGGGCCATTAATGAACAACAGATCTAACTGATCAGAAGAAGAATCAGTAGTTTTAAAAGAATTGCTAATCTATTCTAAGCCTATAATAACACAGTGTCTGCCCCCTTTAAACATATATTGGCCAATTACCGCACCTATAATGAAACACGCATATACCAAAGGAGAATGTGACATTTTGACATCACTATTTTTCGAGCAAATTATATTTGACCACAGCTGTCCCTTTGTGTTTGCCGTTCTCTTTATTGATAGGTAATGTGTCGCTAACCTTCCTGATTTATTCATTTCAAAGCTCTGTAATATCCAACTTTTTGTTTTGCATGAATATTGAATGATCAACTTATTTCAGCATTAGCTTCCTGGGCTGAATTTTCGATCCTTACAAAGAAAACATAATTACAGAAGATTTTTTAACCGTAGCCATGTACTTGGTTTACCCTTGATTTAACATTATTATTAATATAAAGAATCAGCCTAGATGTCCTATACAATAAGCATGAGCACAGAAAAAGGATTTTTTTTTAAAAAAAACCAGTGTAAATGATTTGTATGTATATATGATGACTGTATAAAATCATGTAACTATTTACAGTGTTTTGTTAGGTTTAACCATGCATTTTTAATAAAAAAACAAGGCTTGGACAAATTCTCTGAATAACACCATTTACCTCCATATGTGTCTGGCGTCAGACACTGGTTTGAGCGTCCGTGACACCATTGCCGCCATTTTATGAATCTAGGATTATTGGTAATAGCACATTTGATGAAAGATACACAGAAGACCACCGGCACGCTCAGATCCAAACTTCACAGGTAATTTATTGGAAGCAAAAATACATATAGTGCTAAGGGTGCATATTGATAAAGCAGACACTTTACGCGTTTCGCGTCTGGGGAAGCTTGTAATAGCACATTTGGTCACAGCCATATGGTCACAAGAACCTTTGATCTTAAAGACTAATGGTCAAAAGGTCTTTTGGTCATAGGAAATATGGTCATAGCACACTTGGTCATAGCCATATGACATGCCTCCAAACTTTCCCACATTGCACAGGACAGTCCCTATTTAGAGTATGTGTCCCACTGTCAAGCTGCAGTCCCGAGCGCATTCTTTAGTGTCTGACACACTGCACATGCTCTGCATTGTATGCAGGGCTACCATGCTTAGCCGGTAGTGTGGACACTCTGACCCTCAAAAGAGCCAGCTGGAGGTTGATTGCCCCATGGGGGTCAGTGATTTAATTTTGAGGGTAAAGTGGGGGACATCAGAGAAGCCCCTGTGCCTCCCCAACATGTATTCCCTTAAGTGTAACCCTTTCGGTGCTATGGGCAGCACTGTTTGTGCTGCCAGATCATCAAATGGGTTAAAATGCAAAACATCAGCTGTGTTAAGCAGCCGATGCTCATTTAATTTGTGTTTTTTAACCGGACTGTTATTGTATCAGTGTCTGTGCGGCAATTACCACACAGAATAGTGGTTCAGTGCGGGGGGGGGGGGGGGGGGGAGTGTTAAACAGGTCCAGTAATAAGGTATGATGGATTGTATGAGGTGAGGTAACGTTTCTTAATGAGTACAGTAATTACATTACCACACCCGTAAATGGCATCAGCCGTGGCCAATGGATTATCAATGCCCATTCATTTGCCATTAAAGCCACTTTTATAGTTAAACGGGAGGAGTTGAATCGGGGCCACTGTATTTATAGGTAAATAGACTATGGCATTCTGGGTATCCAAACAGCAATGTCTACCACACCATATTACATTTCAGCAGATCAAAATGCCATTCAGGAATTATATCTCCGTCACGACTTATATATGGGTTCCTTTTTATACATCTATATTTAGAAAATGTCAGAACACATAAGATTTTCCAAATAATTATAATGCAAAATGCTTCTAAGTTACTGTAAAAAAATAAAAATTATATATATATATATATATATATATATATATATATATATATATATATATGTATGTGTGTGTGTATGTATATATATATATATATATATATATATATATATATATATATATATACACATACACACACACACGCAGATTATATATATATATATATATATGTATACACACATACATATATATATATACACACACACACGCAGATTATATATATATATATACACATACACACACATACATATATATATATACACACACACACGCAGATTATATATATATATACACACATACACACACATACATATATATATATACACACACACACAGAAATATGTATATGCAATATAAATGCCTGTATAAGATAGCAGAATGAGTTAACCAGGTCCACATATACCTCCAAAACTAATACTATGTAATGAAGCACATTGTGCAATAGACTATGGATAATTAACCAGCACATTTTTCTAGACTTTGCAAAGGTTTTTGATACAGTCAACCATGATATGCAGTCGTACAAGCCTGAGTGCTCTGGTAATGGGTTGCAAACTGTCTCTGTCCTATCTATCAGAAGCATCCTTCATCGCGGATATTGTTGTAAAACATTCGGCCTCTGCCCCACTACCAAGGGAACGTGCCATGCCTTTGATTCTCTTCTTTTTGTACAGATTGCTAGGGCATTTAAAAAATGTTGGCATGTTTCAAAAATCTGCATTGAAAATAATCTTGACTGCAGACAATACAAAATGTACCCGTAGCAAACAAGTAACGAAGACGGTTTTTGGTACTTTTGCTTAATTTACAAAATAGAGCATTTAATTTTTTTGATAATGTTGGTGGCCCCGTTAATGATATTATGGGGGTCACTGTAATGTGTCAGGAGAGATAATAAAAAAAAGGCGCAATCGCTGTTAGTATATATATAACGCCATTTGCACCCTTTTTTATATTTACCAACAGTTTTCAGTGTGGGAGAAGTTCCTCTGCCAATCAGTGTTTGGCGGAGATTCCCCCGACACTAGGAGCTTCTCAGTGAATGTTTTATTATACATTGGCTGTACCGGCACAAGGAGTGCCAGCACAATAAAAAGGAGTGCCAGCACAATAAAAATAAGTACATAACCGGGGAAAGCAGTGTACACTCTTGACATTTGTTGGGAGTCTGCTGTATACATAGGCACAATGCTTATACATAGGTATATTATTTGGCGCTATACATGATCCCCAATGTTTCTTTGTTCCATCCTTACTCACTTGACCTCTCTAGAAACTTTGAGGATCCAAACCCATATAATGAGCTGTAGTTAGTACAAACATTTTACACCATTAATTACACATTGGTGTAACATTACACATTGCTTCATCGTTAAGATACATTTCACTAGACAGTGGATCCTGCTCTTTAATTGCTTCTTCATTACACCAAACGTTTGTTAGGACTTATAAGTGAGCTAAAATAAGCCACTGTCCCTTCCTTGCTCGGTATCATACAACCACAGCAAAAAAAAAAAAAAAAAAATATTGTATTCTGATAAAGTATTTGACTTTCATCTGTATTCAATGTTCAGAAACGGATGACAGAAAACAAATTACTATGAAGACATATTCTTGAACTATTGATCTTGAATATCACCACACATACACATAAGAACATTTTTAATTATTTCACCAGACTTTAAAAGTAAGAGATCTGCTTTAAATACACGACTCGGGTATATGTCCTGACTCTCTCCATAACCTTTGGTTTATTTATTGATAGACTATGTAAATTGTGTGCAACGCTAGGCAGAAAAGTAACAAAAAAAACAAAAAAAGTTACCAGAATGAGTTGGTAAGAAGAGCATTTGCCCAAAGAAAGGACTGGGCCCTCCTTACCTTTTGTTCCAAGATGTCTGAAACCCAAATACTTGCATGTTTTGTTTTTCGATTGCACAGCTCTGTGGAATCCGTGGCTGCTTTGTAAATAATAATAATAATAATAAATAATAAGGATTAAAAGAACCTTCTCACTTCATAATATTTTTATTTTCTGCTTTATCTATATGTAAAACGGCAGTACGGTATTAGCAGTGGAAGTATAGGTTTGCAAGCTTTCAAGACCAGGGATAGGCAAAGGATCCGTGGCAAAGACAGCTGTGTCAAGGTCTGTTACAAAGTGCAGTAAATGTCCAGTTGTTGTGAACCCTTGTTCAAGACCAAGTTTCTATGTTCCTTCCTCGATTTAGCATGTGCCCTACTGCTTCTTCTGTGTTTAATACTAACTGAACGGGCCTGAATGGTTTTATTTGCCCACGCGTTCTGTGTTCCCATTCTGTGGACCTTCTCAGACTGTGCCTTTGACATCGGTGTCCTTCTATGAACAATTTACCTAGCCCTGTTCCAAACTGAGATCACACAAGAGATCTGTTTCATCTCTGTTCCCAGTTGTTCCATCTCCATGGAGAACATTCTTAAATAAGAGTTTTCCTAACAAGGGAAAACATTAATTGTCTCTAAATAATTGTATCTAAATGAGACTCGATTGCACCATGCTGCACTTGGATGAAGCTTCATCCTGCTGATGTATTAGATCGTTTATCTATGAGGATAATCTTTAACACAGAAGAAAGGTTTGATTGTCGACCAGTCAGCTATTGACAGGTCTTGCTGCTGTCTATCGGTCCTTGGATCAATGGTAACCATGCTAGAACTCATCAGATTTTTTTTATTATAAGCCAATCGTATTCTCTGCTCTCATTATTCTTTCATGATCGACATTATTGATTTTTTTTTTTAAAGGAATTGAAATATAAGACACATTTTAAAGAGCTTATGTGCTCTCCTTTGCAGATACTTCCACATACACAGCTAGCCATCTGACTAATTCTACGTTATAGCCATTGCAAGATAGGAGTTTTAATCAGTTCTCCCAATTCAATCAAATACAGGCCAGTGACCCTCCTCCAAGTTACGGTACTCCAAGGCAAAATCAATATACAAAAGATGTTTCCCCCAACGATTCAAAACGATTTACCTTAACCAATGCTTTAGAGGCATAAGCTGGACCCTAAACTTGTATAAAACATAGCTTTTATTTATGTAGTAAAAGAACAAATCCACCGGATGCAACTGCAGTAAACCCGGGCGCTGGACAACTACTACAGTAATTCCTATATTTAAAAGACAAAATATTATGCAGACCAGAGCAAATATAACGTGCTACGTACAGGCCGTAATATAATCCATTTCACGTATACAAATATGTATTCAAAGAAAATCCCCAACACAAGTGCAACACACAGAGCAATGGAATTTAAATTGCAGCTAAACCCAGCAAAAAATAATACTATGTGTCGAAACAATGTGTATCCTGTGCCAGAGGGAAGTCATTGGATATTAGAGCTTGGAACAAGCAAACCCAGAAGTATAAATTCAGAGCGGGAAGAAGGATAACATGTTTTTGCTCTTGTTAACTTATAGTTCTTATCTGTCCCTAAGGAAGTAACAAAAGCTACAAAACGCGTAGAACATATTTTCTTGCCCAATCCTTTGCGCAATTTCTTCCAAGCACAGTTCCCTTCACCTTTTGTGAGTTTTAGGACTGTATTAATTCTATCCCCCCGGATGTACATAAAGGTTTTGTAGTTCTATGCATAATGGAGTCATGTGTAAATATGGCACAAGAGCAGATTTCGTGCAATCGGTGTGTGTTCCAATGTATTACACAGACTCCCAACACATTTCGGGAGTTTGCGCTATCTACATGGAATACGTCGATTTTGTCTGTGCCATTGAGCATTGCGCTAGTGTGGCCTTGGGTTTTTTTTTTAAAATCAGGGCGTTTTTATTCATAACCCCCATTGTTTATCTTGGAGCGCATTTATCTCTATCTGTTTTGACAATTTTCGACCTCTGATGGTTTGTATTTAGCTTTTCATGGTTACTGAGAAAGAGTTAAAACATAATAGTCTACATTTCCTATCCCTTCAAATGTCCAAAAGACTTTCCCCCAACATAGGAATCTGTTTATCACCCCTTCGCCTGGGCACCTGACTAAATGCGCCAGAACCATCTATGTGACTGAAAATGTCTTCCTATTGGTGGTTTGGTGTCCAAATCATTAATGGAACACAGATGTCTTAAGGGCCCTGCTAGTTCATTCCCACATACTGTTTGCCACAAATTGTATGTGTAATTTAATATATTACAAACCTGCTGAAATTGTCATGAGAATTTAATTGATAGATTGTGCCAGTAAAAGTTGGTGATACAAATATTTGTGCACAGCATGTACAAACCTTACTACCATTATACCAATTTTCCCAAATCTATACGGTGCTCCCTTTGGTTGGTAAGATAGTAAATAATCTTTACTGATTCTGTCACCAGAATGGTTGATGGTAGATAGTAATGCCTTGCCAACTAGAAACTAAAAAAATGATTATACACATTGAGATAAATATCTCTGGATATGGAAAAAAAAATGGCAAAATGTATAATAAATCAGGCATATGCATGAGTTAATTAAACTGGACTTGTTCATTGTCATGTAAATACATATATTCGCATTTTATGTTTATTAAGTCTGTGTAGTGCACTGATGTTCTGTATTATTGTGTATATTTTGTGTGCGTGTATATAGAAATGGAGGTTCATGAGCTCAGTGTCTACTACCTTGTGTAAAAATGTTGCCTTTTAGATTTTACTTATAAAAGAAAAAAAGAAGACTGTGATACTGTATATAAACATAGAATGTGTAGGCAGATAAGAACCAACCATTCGGTCCATCTAGTCTGCCCAATTTTTTTGGAGTACTTTTATTAGTCCCCCGTTCCCGGTCTTATAGCTAGGATAGCCTTGTGTCTATCCCATGCATGCCTAAAATCCTTGACTGTGTTTACCTCTACCACTTCTGCTGGCAGGCTATTCCATACATCCACTACCCTCTCAGTAAAGTAATACTTCCTGATATTACTTTTAAAACGTTGCCCCTCTAATTTAAGACTATGTCCTCTAGTTGTGGTAGTTTTTCTTCTTTTAAATATACTCTCTTCCTTTACTGTGTTGATTCCCTTTATGTATTTAAATGTTTCTATCATATCCCCCCTGTTACGTCTTGCCTCCAAGCTATACATGTTGATAAGATGCTTTAACCTTTCCTGGTAAGTTTTATCCTTCAACCCATGAACCAGTTTAGTAGCCCTTCTCCAGTATAACCAGTATAAACTCCAAATGGGAAGGTTTAGTATATTGTACTTATATTTAGATGGAATTTTATATGCACTATATATATATATATATATATGTTTGTAGCATGTCTCTGTCGGAAATCTTCTTCCCTCTAGGTCACACTCAAAAATGCATATACAGCAGGATTTGTATAACAAAGACTCAATTTATTAAAAAGACATCTAGTTTTACATATACATAGATAACCTTTGCAGCATCACACCCATAATTGGAGATCCAGATGTAGTTTGCAGCAGAGACAATATACAAACATGTGACCTGATTAATTAGCAAGTCAGGACATAGGAGGAGAATAATAAATTATTTCTCCTTCAAAATATTATATGTCACTGACTATTGATCCTGCTCATTAACTGCTCCTTCATTACAGCCACTGCTTTGTTAGAACGAATAAGAAAAAAAGCAAACCTAACTTGCTACCTTATGATCATTTAAGTCTAGTAAGCTACACAGATCCTTGTAGAGTATAACATAGGTGAAGTCATTTGGGTGAGTTATAGACCCAAAAATGGCACTCATCCGTAATTAGCTTCAAGTAAAAAAACATTTCATCCAAAACATGGCAACAGCGTATTTTTGGGCTTACTACCCCTTTAAAAAAAAATGCAATTAACATTCTTCAATGTGATATTTTATATTATGCAAACATGCTTTAAGAGAGATCTGTGGAATTTGGCATGAGAATGATCAACAAATGAATACAAAGCTATTGTATTCTTGCCAACTAATAAGAATAATAATATCCCAAAATTATTTCCACATTTTATCTGCTGTTGCCTTTATTATTTAAAGGACAGTGGTAGCAAACAAAGAACTGAAAGATTGTTTCAAGTGCAGATGATTTATAAAGACATTATTTAATGAAAGAATAGACATTAAGTACTTTATTGAGCCTCCTTTACTTCATGTAGTTCTCTCAGGGGGCAGACATGTTGTTTAGAATCTTGTGACAGCTACTCACTCAGGTGAACAAAGATCTGACCCATCTGACCAAAGATTCTAAACAAAATGTCTGCCTCCAGGTAGAGCAATATGGAGTAATGATGGCTCAGTAAGGCACTTCATGTATATTCTTTCATTAAAGCATTTCTATATAAAATGCCTACACTTGATGCCATCAAGTTGAGATGCAGTTTTCTTTTCAATTGGAACCAGTATGTGTGTGTGTGTGTATATATATATATATATATATATATATATATATATATATATATATAACAATTTTGCAGCCTGAAAATTAATCTGCAGTGGTTGTAATCTGCACTGATTAAAAGACTATAACACATCTATCCGATCAAATTCTCTAACTGACCTAAAGGAAATTAATTTCACTCTCAAAGCCATATCCCCCATAGTGCACGTAACAGATTTAATCCAGGGAGATCATCAAATTGCTTTCCTATCAATATAGATATCACCCATAATGCACTTTTGTCATATTAATATTATTAATGTTTTCGGAGAGTGCTAGGAATTTTAATGATGTTGACAATGGAGTAGGATGAATAATTTCCATTGGAAGTTTCACAGACGCACATAACTCCAAGGTTCAAGAAAGTCATCTTCGGCTTCATTACTAACACTTTATTGGTTCTTTATGTTCAGTCTGTGTGTTTGAGTAGAATGCACACAATCTAAGATGGTACCTGCCCGGGGATTATCGGATTTACAATCCATCTCTAGCTGTGGTCACAGATGTTGACAATAATCTAATCTGCAGATAATGAGATTGACTATACATATTAAAAGAATAGGAATGCGCAAACACATACTGTGAATTTAAAGCCCTGTTAAGATTTTTTTTTGCATAAAAAAATGAAAATATAGGATAAATTAATAAAAGAGATAAAATGTGGCTGATATAGCTTAAATTAATCTTAGGTTGGGTAGCCTAACCATCCTTATGGGCTAAAGCTCATGTGGCCAGCCTTTATTTCTTGGGATAAACAGGAACTTTTTTTGGTCTTTGCTTCATCAACTATCCACTCCAAGTTCTCCTTTGTCCATCCTTTTTCAGCACCAGTAAAATAAATCAACAAAAGAAGCCATTCTTTTACATTGCATGTTTCATTTCTCGTGGGAGGTGGGATGGGACGATATTCACTTTTTTGTTTTTTTTGATGGGATGCTTTGGCCACACTAAAATCATTATATACGTATAAGTACTCGATCCTTCCTCCATTGCCATTCCATTATTTCATCTTTTCTCATCTCTCCCTATTTCTCTAAGCTGAAATAATAACCCTTAATAACTCTCCTTTCTGTTTTATTCTGACCTCTACACTAGCCCTTAGTTCCCCCTCTCACCCATCCAACCTTCTCTCTCGAATACTTTCTATTGAATCTCCATTCAGTTGGATACCAAACTCGTAAGATGACTACAGAGGAGGAACTTTTAATTTTTGAAGTTCTATGTTTAGTTGGACATTGATAGGATATTCTAACTTTGGCCATCAATAGTAGTTAAAATGCACCATCCCACCCAACCCCATTTGACCCAATTTTCCCTCAAAATATAAATTATGTTTCTAAGTTTGCATATTCCTTCTTCCTCTATGTTGTAAAATAGAGATCTACAGGCAACATTTGCCTACTTTCATAATACAAAAGAAAGGACCAATAGCTAATTTCAATGGGATTAAAAGTAAATATAAGTAGGCAACCTACACCTTTGGTTTATTTTGAGATTATACATTGAATCATAATAATAACAGTGAACTTTTAGTAAATAAGCCTCAGTAACATAAGAAAGATTTATTAAAAATTGTCAGTATTTAAAAGACAACAGGACAGTATACAGAACTAAAATAGAACACACTGTAACAATTATAAGAGTCAACAAGTGTAATGTGTCATAGAGAGCAAGAACATTATAAAGTTGTTGTTGTTTAGAATAAAGCGACAACTCGCCAAATGCAGTATAGGCCGTCTACTTCCCATGGAAGGAAGCATGGCAGCTGCTGGTCAGAGGTTAAACTGGCCTGCAACCATGGACACTTAATGTGACTACATCTATATATCTAGAGGTTCTTTGAAAGAGTAGAGGAGTACGGTGGCTGTGACTACTGACTGCATCATGTAATTTAGTGAAGCTATACTGTACAAGTAGTTACATCCACTGGAATCCTCTAGACTTTCAGAGAACCTCTTTATGAGTTATCAATTAATGAACCAAGGTGGTTACTACGATATCACCTCCTTGAGTGTTCAGTAAGCGTACCCCTGGATCTAGGGTTGCCACCTTTTCTTCCAAAAAATACCGGCCTTGGTACTGTCTCCATAGACTTAACATTGGCCTGATGCCAATTTTTTACCGGCCTGCCCTACCCTACCTGGATCGCACATATAGCCCAGCATCCCTGGTTTCATGTATTCTTGGACTGAACCCTAATAGGAGGAATTTGTAGACCAGCCTTCCAATTCACATGCAAAAATGCACTAAACTCCGTCTCTTATTATCAAAAGGAAGGTAGAGGAAGCTACAGAAGATGTCACACAGTGGATTTGCAAGGCACTGAAGTGATTATTTTGTACAGTGGTTGTCAGAAAAGCTATCAAAGGCAGATGTCCGAAATAAGAAATGATTATCAAAAATGCCCAGTGTTTTCATTAGGAGTGAGCACTACATAAATAGATGTATTCCAAAGAACTAAATATTATTCTGGGCGCTGTGGCCTTTGCAAATTATTATTTAAATCCACACGCAGGAAGGGAAGGAGAAAAATGTCTCAAAACACCTTTTTGTCTCTCGTCAAATTATACCAGCGACTGTTTATCATTGACACGCAGTGATGAAAATATAATGAATCTCAGGTACAAGTTATTACATTTTCCCAGATCCTCAAAAGAAACCAAAGGCCGGCAAATCAAAGACATTAACTGCTAGTTCTGAAGCAGTGATGGCTAACCTCGGCACTGAAAAATGTTTGGGCACTACATGTACTTTGATGCTCAGATCAGTCACAAAGTTGATTGGAGCATCATGGGCTATGTAGTTCAATAGCAATTTGAGTGCCAAGGTTAGCCATCACTGGTCTAGCGCATTATAACCTTGCAAATATGACTTGATATGGAGAAGAAAGAGGTCTAAGTACGTCAATGAACCAAGAAAACGAAAAAATATTTGTACACCAAGAAGAGAAAGTCCACAAAGAAAGAAAACTGCCATATAATGCTTTTTAACGGATACAAATATTTGTGTTAGGCTAGCTACACTAGGTTTTTTTTAAACATATTTTAGCTATGCTATCTCTATAAGGTGTATATTATTTAAAAAATATACAATGTTACCAAAAAAACTAAATAATATGTCATGTTCTCCTAACCCTATTTCCCAATACCTTATTAAAACTTGTAATGTAGGAAAATGGCTTCCTTGGGTGATTTGTATCATGGTTATTCGTTAGCCATCATTAGATTTGCAAGTGGGGTGTGCTCCCAAAAAAATTGCTTTGGTACACACAGCCTTACATGCTAAACAATTAGGAATTAGTGCAACTTTATGTTTGCGTAATCAAGTAAGATACTACTGGAGTTGGAATAATTCTCCCATTCACATCTTATTCCTGCTGAGCTGCTTAGGTCTGATATTATTGTCAATCCATCCACAGTTTAATATGTAGTGATTGGAACCCACTGCTCATCAGGCGCGTATCCTCCGTGTGTGCTACTGTGTACACTGCGCTGTATTTCTGGGGGTTTGTGTGCACCGAACAGACAGCGCACAAAACACAGAAATACATGAAATATATCCGAGAGAAACCGACTGCAGCGGCAAATTCGGCATCAGATTCAATCACTCGGATTTTTGTATACTTTTCGTGCTGGTCGAATTGGCAACAGAGTGAGTGACTCTGATGCTAAATTCACTGCCGTCGACCTCTCGGATGTATTTAGTGAGCCCTGTCCGGCGCACATCGGTCACTCAGGGGCAGGATACGGCCCTGCTGCAGAAGTACCTTCTTGTGGGTGTGGTGTTCCTCTTCTGTATGTATATATTCGCAGGAGTGTGGACATCAAGTCAGTGGACTTGTAAAGACTTTGAAATAAAGGGAACATCATATATATGATATATATATATATATATATATATATATATATAATAACAACAGCAACATGTTTACAAGGCAAAAGTATGTTGAGATAGTCTCTTCAATTACCGGGGGATGATACTTTTGCCCAACATCCAGAGGGTGAGAGGGTAGTGGATGTATGGAATAGCCTTCCAGCAGAAGTGGTAGAGGTAAACACAGTGAAGGAGTTTAAGCATGCGTGGGATAGACACAAGGCTATCCTAGCTATAAGACCGGGAACGGGGGACTAATAAAAGTACTAAAAAAAAAAAAATTGGGCAGACTAGATGGACCGAATGGTTCTTATCTGCCGACACATTCTATGTTTCTATGTTTCTATCCAGGATGTTACTATTTACCATACTTAATGGTCTGCTCAATAAACAGAGAACTGCAGGGAATTCAGATGTGAATTTCAAACTTAAGGCCAAAGTATTTCCAACTCGGCTACTTTGACGTTCCATTTAGGGTTGCCACCTGGCCGGTATCTTACCGGCAGGCCGGTAAAAAAAATTGGCATCAGGCCAATGTTAAGTCTACGGAGACAGTACCAAGGCCGGTATTTTTCTGAAGAAAAGGTGGCAACCCTAGTTCCATTTGAAATTCCCGTCTCCATTGCTTGCGATTCTCTCTTTATTGAGTAGACCCCTTGAAGGTACTCAGTCTAACAATCTTTGAAGCATGAGTCAACCCTGCCAGGAATTAAATCTGCAGCCCTATGGAGAGAACAGATTATGATGATTGTACATTAGACCAGTGAACAGATTCCAAGTTGCCCGAATGATTAAAGTCATACCATGTTGTGTCCAGTTGTAAAATTACTCTACCTGTCTCCATAAAGCCTATACAAAAAAAAAAACCCTTGCACACGAATAATAAGGTGACGCTATAGCTATTATTTATTTTAACATCTATTACTCAGATCATCATCTTAGGGGTTTCATGTAAATTTATTAATTTAACACAGACACTTTTTTCAAAGGTCTATTTTTCCTTTTTTTTCTTCTTTTTTTTCTTTTTATGTAACATTTGTAATTGCTCTTCAAAGCAGATTCTCCTCTTTATTTATCTGTCAGTCATTTAAAAAAAAAAAAAAGATTTTGAGACAGCATTTTACTTAGCTTGCTTTAAAGAAATCCATTTAATTTTTAAATACTCAATGCTTACTGTACAGCCTTTTAAAAGCATGCCAACCCTGGAGAGACTGATTAATACACCGTATGATGGAATCATACAAACTGAATGCAATGGAGTGCAGGGTTGATGAGTATTGAACACCATGCAGTCTGCCTGGGGTGGGGTGATGGGGAGAAAGAACATAATAGTACTTGATCTTTTCCATAGGCAGTATATGTAAAGCGCAGCATTGTAGTATTTAGCAGACAGTTAATTTTAAGATTTGTAGCTTGAGTCAGGAATATTTGGGTCTTGTTTCAGCAGATGCATTTGCTTAGGAAGCAGCATCTACTCTCCCAAGGAAAAAAAAACTTTAAAAGGACAACTGTAGCAAAAAAAAAAAAATGTACTTAATGTTTAATTGAAAGATTTTATCAAGTGTAGATGATTTATGAAGACATTATTTAAAGAATTAATAAAAATAGAAGTGCCCCATTGAACCTTCTTTACTCCATATAGTTCTTTCAGGAGGCAGAATCTTGGGTCAGCTCTTCACTCACCTTGGTTCAGATGAAGAAAGATCTGACCCGTCTGACCAAAGATTCTAAACAATATGTCTGCCTCCTGGTAGAGCGATATGGGGTAAAGATCGCTCAATAAAAAGGTACTTGGTTTGTATTCTTTCATTAAAGCATTTTTTATTTAAAATACTTCATACAATCCTTTAATTAAACACAACATTTTTTGCTACAGTTGTCCTTTAAGGTTACATGGTATGAACGATGAACTGTCATTCGTGAGCTCCCTCTACCCTCAATCCTACAACCTATTTATAAAAAAAAAAGCATTAGAAAAAGTAATGTAAATTATAGCCCCTGTAGCAGAAACTTACTCTTACTTTTTTGGGTCCATTTACAGAAACCTGAACCTGTTTTTTGTGGAGCAACATTCCTTTTCCCCATTGGTTAAGGCAGATTTCCGACTAGTTTTTGAATGATATACACAAGGTGCGCCAGACAGTAGGCCAATATTAGGGGGGAGCAGGCAGTGAACTCCAACGGGACACATGAAATCTGCGGCTAGTAAGTAGATTTTAGTCAATTCTTATTTCTAATGTCCCCATATGATAGTGTCCCTGTTTCTATGTGGTTGTACATTTTTCATTTAAAGGGGTCAACTCCAACATAAAAAAAATAATGAAAAAGTATGTATAAACATGCCTGTGGTGTCTCATGTCTATAACATCACCTGTGCCTTCATATGTAAATTAACTACTTTTCAATGGGAATGGTGTAATTTGCATCTCAAGACACAAGGTGATGTCATAAGCAGGTGAAACCACACACACTTTGCGAACACATTTTCCTCTAAGTGTATGCCTTTGCTTGCAGTTTTGCGAATACAATGTTTCGATTATTTTGTTTATTCTCTACATTTATAGTATAGGCCATATTGAGGTTTACAGAATCCCTTTAAATGTATTTCAGAAACTTATCTCATCAGGAGAACACTGTGCAAATGTAGAAAATAACTGGAACAATTCTACCATACAAGCTGCTGGTACGAAAGAAGCCTTGTCCATCTTGCTAGATCTCCAGAGACAGAAGACAGCATGCTCAGAGTGAATCACTGTGGCTAATGTCTATGATCAGAGACAGTTAGACCCAACCAGTAAAGCTATCAGTATCATGTGGCATTGTGCAAAATAAAAATGTCCAGGACACATATCATCATTTCTGGGGATGTTTCCAAATATAAATTCATTGATACATTTTACACCCATGAAACCTGTAACTAGATTTAGTGATTTGTGCTGTGCTGTTCCAGTTGTCTGTGCACATATTTCACCCCACAAAATGACCATGACAGCCTTGTAAACCACCTTTCACACTCACCATGGTGCTGAATTTCTGCTTTACCAACACTTATCTGGCAGAAAACGCAGAATAAAAAAAAACGTGCATGAGTGCGAATACAGAGAGAAGCACAGGTACCATCCTCGTGTTCTAAAAGCGCCATTCTGACTTGAAATGGACCTTTCCGTTTTATGGATAGAAAAGTTTAATAATTATAAATATGTTCATTAAAATTTGAATATCTATATTTTAAATATGTTTAATCGTACTGACAAATATCATTTTAGTACCATCGACTGGCCCTCTCATTCACCTCTAGTATTTGGCTGGAGCCCGGGAGGTTACAAATGCAACATTTAAGACTGTATCAACTAAACGTTGTTTTTACGGTGAATGTAGATCATAAAAAATGATATATACATTGTGTTAGCAAAACTGCAAACAAATGCCTAAATTAGGGGAAAAATTTGTTTTAACTGTGTCTGTGGAGTCTCCTGCTTATGACATCACCTGGGGCATGGTATGCAAATGAACAAATGGTGAATGTGTAATTTGCATACCGTTCCACAGGTTAAGAGGTGAAACGCATTGTGCTGCAGGAGACAGGCACTTAAAGGCACTGGACACTTTTTTCAAGAGCTTCATTGATTTTACTGATTGTGAAGATTCTTCCGTTTTTTATATGTAAGATTTTTATGTATTTTTAAAGCTTTGTATTAAACAGTGTTTATTGATACCCCTGCCTTCTCTCCTCATGTGTTTACACATCCCTGGAGCCGTCATATAGGAGGTTACCTGTCATCATCTAGCCATCTCCTGGGCTCCCTGGTGCTGATATCCCTGAGCAGGTTGTTGCTCAGGCTGATGTGAGTGGTCCTTTGGCACTGTCTATTTTGCTTTGTTCCACTATTATTTTGACATACTGCACCATATTGTTTTTCATGGTTTTTTTTTTCCCTTTGCACAACACTGTAAGATTTACACTTACCGAAAAGGGTAAATATATAGTGTGTATTTGTGTTGGTTGTAGCGCACCGGTCACGTTTTTTTTTCCCTCTGTATTTACCTGCCTGGCTAGAAGTGAGACAATAGCCGTGTCTAGGTGCTGCACACTCTGCCACGAATAGGCGCAGTCATTTATATTTTTTCTGATATACTCATTATTGTATGTTGCTGTGTTTTTGTCTTGTATGTTGCTGTGTTTATCGGTTAAAGTAGACAGACTAAACTGCAATTATATTTTATATTTGATGAAATACCACAGGCAAATGTTATACATAATACACAATAAGCATTGTTTATACTGTGTCTGTAGAGATTCATGAAACAATTTCAAGAGAATGTGTTAGACAAAATGCATGCAAATGCATAAAATAAGAGAAAAATATATGTTTTATATGTGTCCATTGAAAATGAGTTAATTTGCATATCAAGCCACATGTGATGTCACAAGTAGGAGAAACTACAGACACATTTGAAAAAAAAATATATGGATTTGCTTACAATTACGCTAAAACAATGTATAGATAATTGTTCATCATTTTTAAATACACACAGTATAAGTAACAGAGTTCCTTTAAAATTTTCCTTAGAACAGAGCATTGTATGGACTGCAGTAAGATCTATACATAAATATAGATTTGTAATAATGCATAACGCTGATAGTTACCCCAGAAACAAATCTCCATTCTACAAATAATATTACGGAATCATTTGGAGATGATTCCCAGCAATTTCAGCCTGACAATATAACGATACTTGTTGAAACATGCTAGCGCTTATAAACAATTGTCGAACGGCAGCAACATTTTCATTCCTTTGAAGAATGCCACAATAACGATTGAAATGTTACTGTGAAACTTAAAATATTCCTGTCATAAAAGAGAACTTTGATTTTTTGGGGGGGATTCCATATTGTGCACAATGCATTGTGGGTGAGCAGGGTTGTCCGTGCTGGTGGTTCTACAGAGGCTGGATGAGGGAGAGTATGTAGATGGGGCCTGGAGGATTATGTGAAGGGAATTAAATACCAGGCCAAACCATGTGGAGAGGGCTCTATCAGCACTCATACCCAGAGTTCCAGCAATAATATTTGGATAGAGGAAACTGTGACAGATCACAAAACGTAGTATTAAAAGGGACAAATCAACCTAAATAGGCAAGCATGTATAATGTAGAGCAGTGCTCCTTAAACATGTCCTCAAGAAAATGTATAACACCTGGTATGGTTCCCTAAGGGTTAGGAAACCACACCAGGTGTTCTGCATATTCTTACTTAAACACAACCGGATAATACCCAAGTCCTGGACCGTTGAGGGTCATATAAGAAGCACTGATGTAGATAACACTTTTTTTTTTTTTTTTATAAACAACTACTGCATAATTGGCTCAGAGCAGAACTCTGGTGTTTTTTGTTTGTTTTTTTACAAATCAGTTGTCTGACCTTACATGTATTGTGGTTATACATTTTTATGTGTCTAAATCGGTGGTGTCAACTAGAAAAAAAAAATCAAACTAATTTAGAAACAAACACATGTATTGTCTTGTAAACTCACATAATTTAGCCTTTTATTGCTGTGGAAGTTTGTTATATGCTCATAAGCACCAAGCCTTCTGAGGTATTAAGAAAAATATGGACCCAGAGAAGGGCAGGAGGGATCTAAATGCAAAAAAGGGACTGTTCCTCCAAAATAAGTACACATGAGGTTTGCCCTTGTCTAATAACTGTGGCAAGGTCTCTGAATGTAAATAGAACATCATTAAATCATCAATAAAAAAAAGTCTAGTAAATATCCAGCCATCCCATATTCTTAGAGAGCACCTGAGTATTTTTTCTTCTTCTAGTGCTGTGTGCTCTATAACTAGTATTCAGTACAATGTAGAATAAAAAATGTCTGACCCCCTCGAACCAATGGATTTTACACTTTAAAAATAAAATCAAATAGATTATTGCTTAATTTCACAATTCAGTGCAAAGCCATTACATATTTATGAAGAAACTGCATTTTTTTTTACATGCCTGGAGAATAAATAGCAGATATTAAAACAAAAACAAATCTCAGTTTAGAACATAAAAAAGGTTGTTAAGATTGCCACATAAACAGAATTGTCTATCAGTTATTACTCTCAGATTTACTGGCTGCATCTCTGACCTAAGCAATATTTGGTACCCACTAAGATACTGTACACTACATATGCAGGCTGAGCATGATGGAGTTAGAGAAGATTCTACTGAACTTTAGAGATCTCATAGAGAAGGACATCATCAGAAGTTCTAATAAAGCACAATAAAGGCCATACAGGAAGGACGGGAAGGAGCAACAGTAGCAGTAATGTATATGGGCATTGGGGGGGGGATGTATGCTAGGGTCACAACATTTAATTTGATCCTTGAAATAATAGAATCCTGTTAAGGGCTTTACAAACTGAAAGCAGCAGATGAGGAGCCATAAAGTAAAAGAGAAAAGAAAAAAAAAGAAGAAGGGGCATAATTTTGTAAACGTTATATTCGGAGAGAGCAGAGCCAGATGAAAGTCAACAAAGGGTATAACGGAAACATCTTAGTTTTTTGAGGCTCTGTCAGTGAGGAAAAGGAAGCAAGCAATGTTATGTGGGTGTAGGTGAGAGAATCTGGGAAGCAATTTGGGTTGCCACCTGGCCGGTATTTTACCGACAGGCCGGTAAAAAATTGGCACCAGGCGAATGTTAAGGCTATGGAGACAGTACCAAGGCCGGCATTTTTTTTAAAGAAAAGGTGGCAACCCTAGAAGCAATTGATAAAAGAGAGTCACAGATGAACCCAGAACAACACCCACCAAGTCATTCAGAGAGATATGGCTAACTTTGGGTACAGGGCAGAATTTAGAGAAATGATTTATCAAAGTTTGGGTTTTCACCGACACAAGCCAGATTTAATTAGCACATTGACCTAGTCAAAGTCACCTTGGTGCACCCATCCCGTCCAAAACCCTTTTTTTTTTTTTAAATGTCTGTGTATAAAAAAAAAAAAAAAACACAGTAGGTGAAAAGTAGGTAGAGCTTGACCTAAAAAAAGGAGCAAAAGCAGGTGGAGCTATTTTTATCTAACCTAAATGTCATATAACTTGGGAAAGACAATTTCATTTTCAAGATTAACATTTTGCTGAAATGTAAAAATATCAAACTATATAAACACCAACAACTAAAATAATAGTAATAAAAGTCATGTGAATGAATATAAACATTTCTACTGTAGGAAATCAAAGTACCCCCAAAAAAGATGAAATCGAAAATGATATAGATAAATAAACATATATTAATGTAAAAGAATGTGAGGTTTAGCTGCAGGTCTTAATGTGTTATTAGGTATTAATTAAATGCATCATTAGATTGGAAGGTCTTTAGTCTCTTATTAAATATTTCTTAGGCAGAGGCTGGTTATGTGTCAGGCAGTTGCATAAAGCTGGCTCTGTGAACGCTTAGCTTGGTAATTCATCGAAAACCTCTTTAACGTGTCATTATGAAGCCCATTGTCCTTCAAAATCCATTCTCAAGGACTCCTAATACTCCAGATTTATTAGGAGTTGATCTTGCTAGCAGAGGCTGGCGCTCATAAGTGATCCATCTTAGATTGGTCTCAATTTGGGGGCATATCCTGAAAATCTGTATTACTGGGGGGGGGGGGGGGGGGGGGGGGGGGGGGGTGTCATGAGAATGACACATGTGGACCACTGTACTTTACTCACAAGATTGATGCATTATCTCAGTAATCTGGACAGATGCTCCTCTTGCTAGCCATGTACCTGGCAAGAATAGAAACCTGGGCAAAGATCACAAGAGATGAAATTCAAGAATTGTTCCCAGCCCCTGGATTTAAAGGATGGCGATAGGCAAAGATGCTGCTTCATGTCCTATTCTTTAGCACTAATGCTGGGATCACTTAAGCAGATGATGATAGATGAATTAATTCCTGCATAAGGCTTTTTCTTAAATTCAACATCTGATGTTAAAAGGGTTAAATCAAGAGAAGTATCCATAGAGGATCATTGCAAATGGAGTCACTAATGGCTTTCCTGTGAGCAAGCCTACGTATATATATATGGTAACCCGCTAACTTTTGATTATTTGCTTTACTGTATCAGTGCTGGACGACTCCCCACCACTCTCCCCCTCGCCCCCAACAACTTTACCGCCATCAAAGCCTATTTTGTAAAAGGTTTAACTTTATTATTTTCCAATGCAGACAAAGTGATGTTTTTGGGGGGATATTTTGTAAAATAATAACTGTAAAATAAATATGCTGACAACTGGTAAATGCATTTAATATCAAAATATTCCGAACATTAACAATGAGATCAGTTTTGCTAAAATACCATTTGATCCTCAACCACTGTATGACTGCGCACACAGGGCCAACAAAAAAGTCCCCTACCGTCTTCAGATGTATAGAGTTGAAGATTTAAAACATATTCTTAGTTCAATATCTCACATACCAGAAATTAATGGTGAAATGGGGAATTAAATATATCATCAGAATGCATTATGTTGCAGTTTCCCAGCAGTGCTCACGTGTATCCCACAATGCATTGCACAATGGGTGCAGAACATGGGCTTCCCACAATGCACTGTGCGTGCAGAACATGTGCTTCCCACAATGCATTGTGCGTGCAGAACATGTGCTTCCCACAATGCATTGCGCAATGGGTACAGAATATGTTGTTGGCATACATCCTGTGTCATTTGTTACATTTTCTTCATCCTTCAAGTATTACTTCCCAGACCGAGTAGTGGGTGGGTAGAGTAGCTTTCCAGCAGCTGTGGTAGAGGTTAATAAAGAGTAGGATTTAAAGGGACTCTGCCAACCTAAACATTGTTGGTACTCTAGAGAATAACATATTAGACATTTTATTATTGCAAAACTGCAAGCAAACACTAAAATAAGAGAAATATATGTTTTAAATGTTGTCTTTAGGGACTCCTGCTCATGACATCACCTTGTGGTATGATATGCAAATTACATATTTCACACTGAAAATGTGTTCATTTGCATATCAAGCCATTGGTGATGTCATAAACAGTAGACACAACAGACACATTAAAACATATTTTTTTATATTTTTGTTTGTTTTCTTATTTTATGCCTTTGCTTGCAGCATTGATATAACAATGTATACATACATATTTAGTATGTTTTATATGAAAGGTGCGTGGATAGCATTAGGTTAGCCTTTGATTCCGTGCATCAGGAAGGAAAACATTTATTTTTTAATAATATACTCAAGACAGTTGACACAGTTGTGTGATTTTTTTTTGTAAAAAAAAAAAAAAGGAGGATTTGTTTTGTGTAGTGTACATGTGTTTACTATATGTGAAATGGACCTGTTTTTACTATGAAACAATGTATAGCTGCTCCCATAGAAAAGTGAACACACAGCTACCGGTGTAATCCAGGCAGCAACCTCGCCCTCTAGTGAGTCGACTAGATACAAATTGCAAAAATAAGGAAAAGTAATATTCATTAAAATCAGTGAGGTATGGATGAATGTCCTTAGTATATATGCAGATGTTTAAAAAAAAAAAAAAAATAATAATACACACATGGGACAGTATCAGAACCATTTAAGTGTATATGTAAATGTCCTTGTGCATCAAACTCACACTTAATGGAGCAGATCACTGCTCTATTTCTGCACTCCAGAAAAGACCCTTAGGATGTTTTCTGAATGGATCCTTCTCTGCTCCATATAATATGAGACAGGGGGAAAAAAAGTATACAAATGTTTTAAACTAACAAATATAAAAGCTCCCAACATCCAGCAGTACCCAGCCGCGAATACAAAGTCCAAGCAGCAAAAAATAAAAGTTCAAGATGAACAATCCAGCTCCACACTCAACGTGCTTCACCACTGAATGTCAACATCAAGGTGTCAGTTTTACATTAAAAATAATTCCACAGAGTCTTCTAAATCAGTGACATCCAATAAGGAGGGCTTAAAGAGGGAGACAATGCTTTGCTAAGCAACAGCAATTATTTGTGTCATGAACGGGGTCCAGGTGACATGGGACCCTGAGCACCTGAATACAGGAGTTACATTGCAGCTATGGAGACACAGGGACTGGTGCAATATAACCGCACTCCCCTGGAGACTTGAGGCCCCAGGTTAGTGCAACCACATTCCATGGCCCTGTGGCAGCAGCTGCTATATCCAGTATAGGCAAGGTAGAAACCCGGAAAAAACATGTAGAGATCCTGAAGCAGGCATGGGATATAACCTTGATAGGATTAGTGGGATTATGCAGGCTGGAACAGATAAACCAAACATAAAATACGGACAGAGCAGAAATAGTATGAACTAAATACAGAGTGCATGGCTACAGGATAGACTAAGGTGCAAAGGCAGAACTAAAACATTCACGGGCAGGGTAAACATATAGGAAAATACTATCAAACTAAGAAGACATACACAGGCACGAACATAAAACAAACAAAGGAAGTGTTAGGAAAGATAATGCAGATATGTTTCTTTACATGACGCAGTGCTTATCTGAAAAAAAATTTATTTTTGGTATTGTAGGTAGAACAGTCTCTCCAAAAGCTTGTAGGTACTTTTGTAACCAAGATATAATTTATTCGTTTCCAATAAACTCGTGTGTCTGGAAATTACAACTTCAAATCCTCAAGAAAAACTTGCAGAGGATCCGAAATGAATCATGTATTATCCTGTTAAAATTAGAAAAAAGCCTCCGATGTAATTGGCAAACTTTATTTCTCTATTAAATTTCACTGAGTTTTGACTTCAGCTACTGTACGCCCCGAGAGACTCGCAAAAAAACAAATTCCTTTTATTACTAAACAACATGAATGAGCTGTTACTATTAAAAAAAGTAATTTACATTTTATGAGCAAAGAGCACTTGGAATTTAAAAAAAAAAAAAAATAAACTAAACATTCCACACAACAACATACAATAGTGGAATGTTTTCGTTCCTCGCCAGGCTTACAATAAACAGATTTATAGATTTTTCGCTTTGAAACAATTCTAAAACCCTTTTAGGACTTCCTGATATACGATGGACATAATTTAGACCTAAACCATGATTCATTGTAGTAATATATATGAAGCAAACTATACACAGCTGCATTACGCATACTTTATGTTGCGTTCTATGTTTATGACAGTATGCTGTGTTTTACAACACACTGGCTTTATTCCCCGAACACACAACTTGCTTTTTACCCTTTCCAATACTTATCTGTTGTAAATCTGAATTAAATGTGTGCACTCTTCAGCTTGAAGTTACATTAGTAACTGACTGGTAAGGATACTAGCTCCCTTCACGCACAGTCTGATTGTGCATGATAGGAGTTGCCACCGACAAGTTAAGGGGTCTAAGAGTTTGCCTGACCCACGGGATGGTTATTTCAACTTTAAAGTTAGAGCTGGCTTAACCGTTTTAACATTACGGGCATTGTGGCACTAGATCTGGTGTGCATTGAACTAATGGTGAACTGCGGTGAGCACACAAGGGATGCATGAAGGGCCGATATTTTACCGGAAATTATATAAAATTTTGCTTGAGCAAAATGTTAAGTCTACGGAGTTAATAGTTTGGTGGGTATTTTTTGGGGGGAAAGCCCTAGAAGCTAAAATATTAATTGGAAAGATCGACAAACTGAACAATTTTTCCAATGCCTAATTTTTCCAATTCTTTCGACAGTTCACTCCGGTGAATAAATACGGTGAATAAATCTCAAACAGTGGTTATCAATAATTTGAGACATGTGGTACTTATTTATGGCAATAAATGCCACAAATGCCATCACGTTATGCCATCTTTCTTCATATCTGAATGTTCGAACCTTGGACTAGGACTCCCAGGATGCTCATCAAGTCAACAAAGTTAAGCCCCTCTGTTATGCAGTCAATAAAGACTTTTTAGTTGACTTATCACTGTTACATGGGGCTAATAAAATTCCACATTACTAGGTACAGTAAGTAAATGGTAATCAGAGAATGAATTGCGAAGACATAGACAAACCGGTACAGTAGGTTTTGGGGGCTCTGCTAACATATTACAATATAAACTACAATTCGGTGAAGACAAAGGGACTATGTATGTCAGATGGACTATCATGGAGATGTGACATCTGGGGTGAGTGGAGTGACTTGTAAGGCTCTGTAAACTGGTGATTTGCAATATAATGGAAAAGGAAAGGTAGACAGAGAGCCTGGATTGATACAGTAATGAGTTCCAAAGATAAAGGACAGCAGAGGAATAGTCTTGAACATGAGCAGAGGATGTCAAACGAGAGGTGAAGAGCAGAAACCATGCCACCAAACTCAACACAACAAACCCTGTCACATATATACCTAGCACCACACACATATATCGGTGGTCATACTAAACGTGGCATTAAGAGTTACAATAACAATGCTAAAAAGAACCACAGAACTTTTTTTTTGCTCAGAAGTGAACTGTACCATTCAACTATACCTTTTAAGATTATTATCTGGATTCCTATCCAGATATTTATCTTAAAAGGTATAGTGAGCATACCAGTATTCACTGTGTGTGTGTATATATATATATATATATATATATATATATATATATATATATATTAAAGCTTGACATGAAATAAGTGCATATCATCCTTATACTATATTATATATACCCGTATGTGTGCGCGCACAGATACATATATGTATTTCCATCCATATACGTATTTTTACATATATACATGTGTGTATACATACATAAATATATTATAAAGTTGAGAAAAAAATATATATATAGTCATTTCCTAAGTTTTTCATTCAGACCATCATGTCTATCATTTACTATGATGAGAACACCGAACCAATACCTTGACAATCAGCTAGTCTGAAATAAAAGTTGCAGCATTGAACAGAACCCAAGGGAGTGGAGCATGTAACAAAAAGGGGACTGGAGTATGTAATGCAAAGGTAACTTCCATTAGAATGTGCTTTACCCAGCATTCCATTTTAATTACCCCACATACAGTCACTAGTTAATACATCCTGATAGGAACTTTTGTGAATTGAGGCATACAATAAAATGTTACAGACAAAAAAATAATCCACAAAAATAAAAAAAATCAGCGCTTTTGAAATCACACACATGTATTTCCATGTGTTTATTTTCTTTTTTCAAAGAAGATGCATTGCAATCTAGAAAACCAAAAAGTTTTACATTGCAATTTAATATCTACTCTTCCCTATATTAGTTTATAGACACACACAGTGTTAATTTAGGTTTAATAAATGTTAAAAATAAATGAATTGCATTTAACATGTTTTAATGCCCCCCAAAAATTGAGGTGTCCAATGTTCTGATTGACACCTGTATGCCACACAAGGGGTTAATTTTATGTGAATCCCATTTCAATGATCTCTGATTACTGAGTGTGAAGCAAGGGAATACAACATGTTTAGTGGTGCTTGAGGGTAGCCCTGTTGCATGCAGACACACCTGTTAGTCCACTCTGAATTATACTGATTGGAATCACAGGTATTGGGTAACTGGGTTGCAGAATAGGCAGGCTATAGCATAGAGTGAGGCTATTAAAATGCTGTGCTGCAAGAAGCATCATGTAGTGAGACAGATATCGAAAATAAGATACATTACGCCTTACGCCAAAACAACAGCACAGACAATACTACATGTGAAGTTCAGTCATAACTCAGGACTTAAATCATACCTCATATTTCCCCCTATAAACGTGCAAGGAATGATATGTATTACACAGCCGGCTTGTGCCTACCAGGTTTAACATCATATAACCCTTATGTATTCTTTTTAATGAGCCCTTCTATTCCATTATAGACAGGATCCAGCTAAATACAGAGGCTATTCTGCAGCCTATGTTCTTCAAAGAGCAACTTCAATAAACTGAGATATGCATACAGCACAGGTAAAGCAAGCGCTGATACAGCGGCGCTGGTGCACGAGAACTCCCACCTGGCTCAGCCAGTGGGCTGAGCATTATAGGTAGTTGAGCTGCAGCGGATATGAAAGCCAGCCGGAGCTTGTCTCCAATCATTCTGTTTAAAATCTTGCTTTTTTTTTCACCCTGGTTATTCTGCAGACCATGGTAAGCATCTGGTTCAGCAGGTTCTGCGGGTGTGCCAGTGTAAAATAGCAGAACATCTGATTTTTCCCCCCCTCCCCCAAATTGTAGAAAAGTAAAAGCACAGCAATCCATCACATGTGAGATAAATGTCATCTCCTTACCTCATCTGGCATAGGATTTTCTGTCTTTTTTTTTTTTTTTTTTTTTTTTAAATCTCTCAAAGCTTGTCCATGTTTATCATCCCTTAGGTAAGTGAAAGGTCCCTCCTGGTGCTCCCCCCCAGCCAACAGCAGATAAGAATGGTGGAATAAAAGATGTCCAAACTCTGCATCCCACTGTCTCTAATTCCTGTATTGGTCCAGGTAAGTCATCCCTTTTTCCCCAGATCTGAGCCTTGAGTATCACTTTGCAGCCGTGTTTCCTGCTCACCCCCCACACTCTGTATTTTGGAGAGATTGTAGAATAGGTGATATACCTTCTCTGGTTGGTGGGTTGTGTATAACAATTTCTCATCCAATGCTATCTCTTTTCTGTACTGCTGGGCACCTCTCACTGGCTACGTCCTCCTTGTGAGCAGTGTATGCTTCTCCTCCTCCTCTCTCTCTACCTCATTCTCTCTCTCTCTCTCTATCCTTATTCTCTCTCTCAGCCCCTGTTCTTCTCATTACTTCTCTCACTGGCTAGAAGGGAATTTCTGCTCTCTCTTACCTCCCTCTTATGGTATGTTTCAGTTTTTCTCCTCTATGCTCAGTCATTCCTGTCTACCTCTCCTCCTGACTCAACAATGTCACACACTACACACACACCCTATCCATTTCTAGTGTGAAAGGGAAACAAAATAAATACCTTTTTTTTATTTAAATAAATTTATATTATTTTTTTTTTGTGGGGTATATTAATTTTATTTTGGGGGTGGGGGGGGGGGGGGGGGGTCGGTGACAGTTAAAGGGTTAAACGCTACATTGAAAAATCAACCAATAATAAGTAATAGATCTCTCCCCCTTACATTCCATATGACGTAGCAGGGGAGCTGACAAGCCCATTATTGAGAATATTATTGTAAGGGATATAGCGTCCCACCTGTCATTACTGGAGTTTGCAGAAACTGACATGTAAGTGCTATTAATGATATATGTACTTGTGTATATGCTGTGATTACACTGTATAACGAGCTGTTTGGGGATATTAAGGATATATTTAATTTTGATTTATTTAACGTGGTTCATTATTTTGTTTAATTAATCTGCAGCCAATCACGTAATCATGGACTACATTTCATTTGATCGTCTTCCTCAATGCCCTAGGGGGTGTCACTGCTGCTATGATGCCTTAGTGAGTGAAGCACACAGACACCATTTAATGCTGGTCATATGTGCATAGATATCAAGGGCACCGATTAAGCGAGACATCCTTCTTCTGCAGCTGCACCCAGCACAGTGATCCGGCTTGCAGTCTGAAGAGTGAATGTACGGGGAGCCAGAGAGTCTGTAAATCTGGGAGAAACCATGCATGGTGGGGAGTGGAGGGGGAGGGCATTCGAACAGAAAATCAGATTTCTCTGAGGTACAATCAGCTGTCAAAGCAAGAACCATTTGACACATAACATATTAAAGGGACAGGAGGAATATAGCTCTTAGTCTAAAGTCCATGCATTGTGCTTGCAAAATTGCAAGCAAGAGACATATATTTTATTTTTTTGTAACTTTTGTCTGGCTCCTGTCCTGATCTCACCTTGTAGACTGGATGCAATTCAAATTGCAAGATCATTTGCATGTGGTATTAGAAGGTGATGCCATGAATAGGAGACCGTAGACACATTTTAAACACAAGTCTGCTTTCTTTTCTGCATTTTCCTGTAACCCCTTAAGAACCATATATATATTTTGACATTCCACATAATCATTTAGTGTACTCACACAAATTAGTTGTTTTCTTTTGATATTATCTCTATTTTTGATGAATTTATTATTTATATTACTATAAAAAGATTACTATAACTATAATTTATATTACTATAGTAGATGTGTTAAATTCCTTTGTGCTGCTCGGATTCCCGGGGTGCAAAGATGCACCCTGGGAATATATCTTCATAATATGATTATTACAATGAGTCATACCAGCCTTTGTCCCTACAGTATTAAAGGGACACTAAACATTTTTTTCTCTAGTATGGAAAAAAAGTAATGTACTGGAATTAGGGTTGCCACCCAGCTGGTATTATACCAGCAGGCCAGTAAACAAAATGGATGGGGAGCAATATAATCAGTGAAGACCGTAACTCTAAAACGAACAGAGTGAGATCATCTGCACCCTCAGATATTAGTCTCCCCATACTTCCCAACTTCTACCACCAGCAAATTGAGATGTCGGTGTTCTACCACAAAGTCCGGCAACTCAGATGTTTCCATCGAATGAAGTGTGCATGCGCGCAATCACTCAGATCTTACCATAAAGTGAACCATGAATGCGCGCGGTCACTCAGGTCACACAGTGAGTGATTGAGCGCATGCACGGTTCACTTTATGGTAAGATCCAAGTGGCCGCTCGCATGCGCACTTCACTCGATGGGAACTTCTGAGTTCTCGGACTTTGTGGTAGAACACCAGGGGCGGGGCTTGGAAGGTAGCGCTACTGCGCATGAACAGTATTCATTCTCTGGTATTAAGAAAGCCAGGAGGACCACTGGACCACAAATCAGTCACACTTGAGGACAGTTAGGAGGTCTGGTCTCCCTTTAACTCGGCATAGACTAGCTGCTCATGTTTCTTTTCCTCTCTGTTTAGAATATGCAACTTCAATGCTGCATTAATTATGATGTCACTGTTTCCTAGAACTTTTCCTAGAACTTTTATAACATTATTGTTCCAGTATTCCATAATTAAAGGGAAGTCTACCATTCATCATCCTCCTGTGGAAGCAACCACTTTCTAAGCATTAAATCATCTCTGCTGTAATTGGAAATATAACAGTCGCAGTGAATAAAAAGATGACAGTTTTAGTGCTATTGTTTGCAACAAGCCACTGTATGTTTCTTTCCTCCGGTACTTTCCCCCAGACTTACCATCTTTTGCATAAATTAACTCTCTCCTTTTAATAACCATTCTCTTGGCTAGCTCCCCATAATAATTCTCATAGTCTCTTTTATACAGAGACATTATTTTTTTATAACCTGACCTTGTTATGTTTTGTTGGTGTCTTCCAATTAAGTCGCATTACCATTACATTACCTACCATATGGCTGTGTTTCGTTAAATGCAGAGCATCAACCAATTAACCCGTTCCGTCCCCTGAGGGGATTATAACACAGCTTCCTGCTATGTAGACTCTGTCACCTAAACACTGTTTGTGCTGTGAAGGTATAAAATAAAGCATAGATTAAGAAAAGAAAAAAAAAAAAAAGGGGGGGGGGGTGGATTTTATGTGTCGCCTGTTGATGACATCACCTTGTGAAAACGACACATTTTCTGTTGAACTAGTTCATTTTCATATCAAGCCAAGGAGGTGAGATAATAAACAGGCGACACCTCAGGCACATTTAAAAACGTGTTACTTAATTAAAGCACAAATAGTGATTCAATGACAGCCAGTACAAATTAACTGTGAAATATATCCTTCATGTTTGCCCATTAATTTACCGGCATATATACACATACATACATACAAACACATTTTTACCCTTTGTGGTACTGTAGAGAACACAAACTCAAATATGGCCCCCCCCGGGAGCTGGTACTGGGCCATCATTTTTCGGGGGGCAGAGAGGTTATATATAATGTATTTATTTATTTCTATTTTATGGGGCAAACTGCGTATTATATGCAGCTATTTTCATAATATATTCAACTATTTTTCTATGTAATAAAAATGTTATTTAAAAATGGCATTTCTTGTTTTTGTTCCCTTCTTCTGCACAAACATTGCATCTAAAGGACTTAACACAGCACCTAACAGGACCCACAGCACTTGCCATGCACCTATATTGCACCCACGGCACTTGGCTTGCACTAATAGTGCACCCAAGTGATTTGGCATGCCGAAGTGTCAATTTTCCCCACAGAACAAACCACGGGGTCACTTTGCCCAAAAGAACTGGCCCTGCAGAACATGCCACAGTGTCACTTTGCCCCTTAGTACTTGTTATTTTGCCCCACAGAACATGCCACTGCATCACTTTGCCATTAACATATGCTACTGTTAGTTTGCCCATTAATATGCCACAGACAATTTGCCCATGGATGCGGACTGCCGGCTGTTGCCCTAGTGTGACTGTCTCCCTGTGCTACCACCGTGGGCCAGTGATTGAATTGATTGCATATAAAAGGAAAAATAAAATTAGGTGTTTATCTCCTGGCTCCATTCGTTTAATATTTTACATGATGCAACATTGTCCAAAATCTTCCAGCCAGTCTCATTTTACAATGTGGCCAGAACCTGTATAATGATGTAATAAGACACACCCCCGCTCTCTTACTGGCTTCTGTGTATCACTAGTGGGCAGAACTAGATGGCTGTGTACAACACAAAGAAAGGAGATTGAACTGAACAAACAGTATCATAACCCTGCCCCCTTGTGATATAATAGTTACATTACCCTCCCATTCAATGCAAGTCTATGAATTCTGACCCCAGCCCCAATGTGAGACACTTGTGCTCACATTGAGTAATACAAAAATAAAACCTTTTCATTTTTTGGTGGGAGTGTCCCTTTAAGAGATCCTACTGTGTACAAGAGCAAGTTTATCACATTCCAATCACGGATGGTGCTGCTATTCCGGCAGCACCAGAAGTGATTAACGGAGAAAAAAACGTTATATCCTCAGTGTCTATATAATCAGTGCTGCCGTACTGACCATCAGCCTGCCGCTGGCTCCATATGTAACAAAAATACGACCCAATTAAAATAGGGGGTGGGGGACACCGGGCTAGTAGCACCGCCTTTTCCTTGAAGCCTTTTGGGGGCTTCGAGAAATAGTTTGTATTGCGTTATTCCTGGTAATTTTAAATGTGTGTGTGTTTTTCTTTTTGTATGTTTTCCTTAAATGTTTCGTACACTTAAAGCACACTCAGTATGTGATTTTTATAGCTACCCTCAGGAATTGGGTTGACTTTATTTCCTTTTTTTATTTCAAGGCAAACACTTTTTTTTCCCTTTACCATTTAATGCTCTTAGCGAATCTTTTATTTATTTTTTTTACAAATTTTATTTCCTTTTATTTGCTTCTCTCGAGTAATTAGGTTATTTTTTTTTATGTATTTAGTGACTGATTGTTGTCTACTTTCTTCTTTCTAAGCTTTTTTTCCCTCGTTCAGTAACTTGTCTTTAGTGTAGGTAAATAAAACCATTATATTGTTCAATCTCGTTTCAATTGCACACTTTTATATACCATGTCTCCATCACTATTCTCTGTAGTGTAATGCTATAGTAAAATATTGCTGGCATAATGAGAGTATGCTGCTTAGACATATCCGTGTTTCATATATTTTCAACAGGCACAGAAGCAATTGGAGAAATGTACATAAGGGGTAATTGATATTTGGTACAGAGACTGGATTTTTTTGTTTTTGTAACGAGTGGAATTAGGTTAGAGCAGACCCTCTTTTGGGTCTGGTTGCAGTAGTGTACCTTCCAAAAGGCAAACAAGGCACTCACCTAGGGCAGCACATTGCCAGAAGGGGTTAAAGCACATTGGTGCTTCAAACATTTTTACTCCCTCCCCCACCGTTCAGCAAGCTTTAGCTCCTTCCAATTAATCAGGGTGATGGGGGCATGTAATGGACATGGAGGAATTATGTAATGAGGGTGATGGTGGCATGTAATGGGGGTGATGGTGGCATGCAGTGTGTATGCAATGTGGGTAATGGGATATTTAGTGTGTATGCAATGTAGGTGATGGGGGCATGTGATGGGGGCATGTAATGGGGTGATTGGACATTTAACGTGTGTGCAACGTGGGTTATAGGGCATGTCGTAGTTGTGCAACGTGGGTGGGTGCCAGAATTTTGTCTGCCTAGGGCAGCACAAAACCAAGAAACACTACTGTCTGGTTGGGTCCTATGTCAATGGTCTTTTTTTTTTTCTCTAACATGCAGTCCCACATCACTAGGAGAGTGCACACAATCTAAAGTTTGCAGGGGATTCTGGGAGCACGAGGGGATGAAGTCAGTACATTGGCACAGCACTTGTTACAGAGTAAGAGTGCTGGGTGACTTGTGACAGTGCAGCAATCAGAGTGAAACCGGCTTTGTGCAGGACAGTCCCATCTTAAGGCACTGTCCTCCCGAGTAAGACTCTTTAACAATTTTTGGGACAGATGTAGAGCTTGGCGGGGTAATTCTGGAGAATGCATACTGCACTGATGCAGTGATCACAGGCGCAGTACCGCTACCAGTTTGAGTGACAGTGCTGACACTCTGCCTCCCAATCTCTGCCCACAGCTAATTACAAAGTTATGAGGTATGCAGTGTGTGTGTGCATAACAGTCCAGCCCTCAGAGTGAACTGGATGCAGCATTGGTTCTGATGCACGGACCATGGGACAGATTATGCTGGAAAGACTCCCTCCTGACATGAGAGGTAATACTGTAGCGAGGCAGGGTATGAGGCCATTCACCATAGCACTGTGTATATTGAGCGAGCCACCTGAAGCCAGGAAGTAGTGTTATGTATACTATACATATATATGGTATAATATACAGTTAATTTTTTTTTCTAAAACCAATCATACATAATTATTAATAACTACAGCTTTTGTTGAATTTTGATGTTGAAGGCCATAAGTGTCAACACAGAACTGTCAGTGCTTACAAACATATGCACCCTCTAAATAAATTAACCTCCCCTAAAAGTGACCCCATATGCCTGTACTAATCCCCCCAACCCAAACACTAATACCCCTAATACTAACACTACCACTGAAACCTAATACTAACACTACCACTGAAACCTAATACTAACACCCCCCAAACCCTAATACTAACACCCCCAAACCCTAATACTAACACCCCCAAACCCTAATGCTAACCCCCCAAACCCTAATGCTAACGCCCGAACCCCAATAGTAACACTAACCCCCGAACCCTAATACTAATGCCTAACCCCCTGAACGCCATTACTAATACTTAACCCCCTGAACCCTAATACTAATACCTAAGCCCATGAACTCTAATACTAATACCTAGCCCACCTGAACCCTAATACTAATATCTAACCCCTAATAATACTCACCTTGTGTGATCCTACGATGAACTGTTCCGCAAAGAAAGGTCCAGTGATGGCCAGATCATCACGCGAGAGATCGCGGTGTAGCTGCTGTGTTCAAGCAGCCGCGATGAACCATCCCATCCCTTCTGAAAGGTCATAGAATAAGCTTTCAACACAATGACACAACTTTATTAACATTTTGGAATCTGCTGAGAAGATTTACAATGGTTTAGTAGAGGAAGAAACTTGAGCATTCTTATTTTTGTGTCAACATCTTCAAGTTTCCTTATTTGAATCTACTTTTTTACGGAGGCGTCTTTGCATAAAAAAAAAAAGAAGTTTACTTTTACTTATGTATTCAAGCAGAGGTAGCAAATTGCCCTGAACATTCGTGAAGCTCTATTTTTCAGTGGCTTGAAGGTATTGCTCTGAGTTAATGTAGCAGTGCTAACTGTCAAATAAGAGTATCAGAGTGAGACCTTCCAAGACAGAAACACAAGGAAGGAGGGGAAGGTTCTGGTATTGGAAACAACTCAACAGAATTAGACATTCTATAGGGTATACCATGGAAAGGTCATCTGGGGTAAGAATGTTCTTTAAATGTTCTATGAATACAGTGAACGGGAAATCCGTTAACCCCTTCATGACCTGACTGTTTTTGGACTGTTGTGCGTTAGTGACCGAGGCTGTTTTAACACTTCTGAGGTGTTTGTGTTTAGCTTTAATTTTCTTCTTTGTCTGTTGCTGTACCCACACAAATTATATATTGTTTTTTCAGGACAAGAAGGGATTTCTTTTCATGACATTATTTTGTTCCTATCATTTATTGTATTGTGGAAAAAAAATAGTAAAATATGGTTACATTTTATTTAAAAAAAACACTTTTCCTGACTTTTCTTTGTGAATTATTTTACTAAGCTTCAAAAGTAATAATGAAAAAACCTGCTAAATAGATTTGACTATAGGTCCTGAGTTTAGAAATACCCAATGTTTATATGTGTTTTTTTGTGTGCTTTTTTTTGCATGTTTTAGGTCAATAAATACAAGTAGCATATAGCTGTTTCAAAAACATTTTTAAAACAAATTAGCGTTAGTGACACTGTAACACAGGTATCGGTCATGAATTGCTGAATAACCCTCCACATGTACACGTTTTTATAAAGTAGACATCCCAGGGCAATCAACTTGGGGTATTTGGACACTTTTCATTCTGTCATTTTACCACCAATCTTTGACAAGTTTTGGCGTAGTAATTTTGTGTGTGTTTTATTTTCACACAGTTTAAAACTTTAGGTATGAATTTAAAGGGGTTGTTCTATTTTATTACCAAACACAACCCCAATATATGTTCATCTACTTCTATGACTACCACCTATGACTAAGCGTGGTGAAACGCGTTAGGTGGCCTTCCCTTTTCACTTTATCATCCGTGGACTGTACCTTACCCTGTTTGTTTGGATTTTTGGAAAGCATTAAAGCACTCTATTCATTCACTACTTGGCAAGTGGAGTGCACACTTTGTTCTACTTAATGTTCATCTACTTTCCCTGACTATAGCGGTACCCCACATGTATAGGTTTGCTAGGGTTATGTGGCAGGTACAGGGCAAAATTTAGGATACGGTGATTGCAGTTTTAAAACGTGTATTTCTTATGTACTGCCTGTTATGAATTTTTAAATCCTTTTTTTTGTGTGAAAGTAATTGCTCTATGTTTAAATGTTCTACCTCTTCAGTTTTTGCCCTCCTAATGGGAAATTGGAAATTTACCAAATGTGTGCCATCAAATGAAAATTTGTACAAAAAAAAGTAGGATAAAGAGTAATTAAATGATGTACCATATTGTCCTGATTTAAAGGCTGCACCCCTAAGGTTTGGCCTATATTCCTGTATGTATAAATACCGTATTTGCTCGAATATAAGATGACCCCCCTCAACGTCTTATTTTAAAATTTTCCTCTTATTTGCCAATCTGCCCCCTAGCCAATGCATTCCCCCATAGCGATCTGCCCCCCACACTTAGCTGATGCATCCCCCACAGAACCACCTGCCCCCACACTTACCCAATACTGCCCCACACCCCAGACTAAGCCAATGCTGCCTCTGCCCCCCCCCCCATATCCCACCAATGCTGCTTCACCCTCCACCAATGCTGCTGCCCCCTCCCTCCCCAAATTCTGTGGCCCTCTCCCTCCCTCCCTCTCCCTCCCTCCAGTTGCTTCCACTATTACTGGTGACTAGTAGGAGCAGCCAGTGGATGTATGCACGATACGTGCAGACATCCTCTGATGCTGCCCGACATACGTCTTATATGATGAACCAATGCATATTTTTTTCTGTACTTTCATACCCAAAACACAACAGTTCTGAATTTTCTGTACAGTCCCATTTTTTGGGGGGTCATGTTCCGTCAAATTCAGGTATGTCCTGACATAAATATTGTCTGTGTCAGTTAATATATGAATAGTGTTGAGCGAACCTAAACCGCACTGTTCGGGTTCGTATCGAACTTTACGGTTTTTGGACCCCGGACCCGAACACGGACATTCCACTGTATGTCCGTGTTGGAGTTCGGGGTTCAGCGATTCCATTTTATGTAATGCTATTGGCTTTCTATTAGGGATCGACCGATTATCGGATTAACCGATATTATCGGCCGATATTCACAGTTTCCTAAACTATCGGTATCGGCATCTAACTTTACCGATAATGCCGATAATATTTGAATGAAGCAGTTTTCGCGATCAACGGCAATAGCCAGCACCGATATTTCTATTTTGGGACCCCCACGATCGCCCCCACGGAGCGATCGTGGGGAGCCATATTGACGGAGCATGCTGCTCCGTCAATATGGCTAAGTCCTCTGCCGGTCTGAGCTTCGGAAGTGAAAGTAACTTCACTTCCGTCGCTCTGAATATGCTACTTGACTACCCCTAGTGGTATTTTAGTAGCATTACAATGGAAAATAATTAAAATACATATTTAATTAAATAAAAATAGGTTATTTAGCTATATTAGCCTATAGGGTTAAAATTAAATATTTTTTAGCATAAGGGATAGGGTTAAAATTAAATTAAAGTTAAAAAATATTAAGGGATATAATAAGGATTAGAGTTGGGGTTAAATTTAGTGTTAGGGTTAAATTTTGGGTTCGGGTTGGGGTCAAAAGATCAATATAGGAAAAAACCAAAAAACACTATTTTTGGTTTTTGCCCCATAACTCGCAAAAAAATACCGAAAAATATGGAAACATGCATATTTTTGAACTCGGGACAACATTTAGAAACTATTTAGCCGGGGTCTTTTTTAATGATTTTATTTGTGTAAATTATATTTTAGGTCAAAGTTAGAAAAAGTGGGTTTTTTTAAATTTTTCATCATATTTTATGATTTTTTTTGTAGTCAATTATAAGATATGATGAACATAATGGTATCTAATGAAAGCCCTTCTTATGACGATAAAAACAACATATAATTTGTGTGGGTACTGTATGTGAGAAAGCAAAAAATTACAGCTAAACACAAACACCCTAGAAATGTCAAAACAGCCATTGTCACCAAGGGAAAGTCAAGGTGAAAATGTCTTGTCACTAAGGGGTTAATTAAGCTGTTTTGATGCCTTGCTTATATTTACTGTAGTGTCCCTTTGATATAATTGCCTATGTCATTGCTGCTCATTTTACTAAGATTTAATCTAAGTATGGACTATGTGCAATTGAACATTGTTGTTCTTGTTACCTTTTGACTGATATTTATTTAAAAAAAAAAAAAAAAGTGGTCCAATTTGTTGTATTTGACCATATCACCATTGTTTTGCTGCATTATTTATTTTTATTTAGCAATGAAAAAGATTTACAAAAAAAAGCTAAACGTTAACAATAAACATGTTCATTTAACAGCAGATTTGTGTAGAAATTGTTTTTTTTTCCCAAAAAATTTAAATGCACGAAATATCGGTATAAGTTATCGGCTATCGGCCTGAAAGTTCACAGTTTATCGGTATCGGTATCAGCTCTAAAAAATCAATATCGGTCGATCCCTACTTTCTATAAACCGAAATAGAGTCCGCATAGTATTACATGTATTCCATAAGCCGAAAGTCTATAAACCGAATATCGTTCAGTTTATAAAATACATGTAATGCTAATGCTATTCTATAAACCGAAAGTCTATAAACCGAATGTCTTTCGGTTTATAGACTTTCGGCTTATGGAATACATGAAATACTATTGGCTTTCTATAAACCGAACTAGAGTCCCCATTAATTCATTGAATGGGGACACTCACCCACATTTTACTTCATTTTGCAACCCTCTAGCCCTTTTCAGGACTTTTTTAGAGGCATTTTAGTGGCCAAAAGTTCGGGTCCCCATTGACTTCAATGGGGTTCGGGATTGGGGTCAAGTTCAACCCCGAACCCGGAATTTTTTCCGAAGTTCGGCCGAACCCGCCGAACCCAAACCTCCAGGTGTCCATTCAACTCTATATATGAAGAGTAACTAAGCTCCAGGCACCCTGTACCTATGATTAAGCGTTGTAATACGCGAAACGCGTAAGGTGCCGTTTTTTGTTTGTCCTTTCGTTGTATACGTACCTACTTTTTGGTCGCGTTTTATTGTTCAATAAAGCACTTCATTATATCGCTTACTGGAGTGGAGTGCACATCATCTTTTTGTCTATTTTTCTATATATATATCATACGCCTGGTCAGCGGGATAGAGCACCCACGTGGAGAGCATAGGTGAGCAGAGCCGACCAGCATCTTCCATTTTTTGATACTTATACTGGGTAACCTGGAGCTCAATGCTGCAGTCACACGTTATTTTCTAACTCCGCCTCTTTAGGCTTCGTCCATGCTTCGTCGCAGGACCGCGACATGCGAAGTTGGTAAGTATGGTATGGAGTCTATTCATTGAAGTTATTGAGGTCAGATGGCCATTCATTCTCACTGATTCAAAAAAACTTTGTGCAGGGACAAGCTTGGCAAGCTTTTCCTTCATGCCCAGTTAAATCTTTAAAAACTCTAAGTCCCTGCACAACATGTATTTAAGTCGGTGAGATGAAATGTTCATCTCGCCTCATCTCACCTTTTGGTGAATAGACCCCCTATTATGCCCTCTGATAACACTGGTCCAAAACCACATGTTCTAGGCCTTCTAAAACTGCATTAAAACACCATTAGCCAAAATAAATAATAAAAAAAAAAAGATTTAAGAATTTGATGAACAACAGAGTTCTATTTTCTTAGGCGAGAATAAAAATATAATTTCCAAAGCTGATCTTGAATAAAAAAAAATACTCCTTTTGCAAGTGGATTAATATTCCATTAACACAAACCTAACGTTATAGAAAAAAATGGGCCTATAATGTGAGCAGAATTAAAAAAAATAACTTGTGAAAGCCTGAGGCACTTTGTTTATTACATGGATGCTAATAATGTATAGAATCGCTTTGTTAAAGTACCAATAGAGCATTCTTAAGACAAAATAGGTACAAATTAGTACATTAAATATTACAAAAGAAGCTGACATTTTTAAGGCAAAGTAATATGGTCAGATCTTTTACTGGTTCTCACAATCTCCACTATTATTATCATATTAAAATGCCTTCAAACGGTGTGTTTTATTCCTTAAGAGAGTATCACACCGTGCAATGTTTTTTTTTTGTTGCTTAAAAAAAGACAAAACAGATTCTGTAAATTGAATTCTGAGTCATTCAGTGATTCTGAAATAGATGTTTAGTGAAAATGTCTTTTGTCGTTTTGTTTCTCATATAGCGGTCTTAATTCCATGACTTGGCTAGCCAAACGCAAAACCGACACCAATGGGAAGCTGGACCTTTATAAAAATGAAGACAAATGGATCTGGTGGAATGTGCATTCTGAGGCCAACACGTTTGCTTAAAAGCAACAAATTGAGTTATAACGACAAGTTGAGAAATCCTAATAAAGACAAATCTAAAGGATGGATTTGAGGTCTGCAGTCAAATGCGACGTTTATCAAAGGTCGAAAGCTTCTTATTTGTAATTATTCAAGTTCTGGGAACTAATTCTTTGTCTCCCTTTCTACTTTGTATTCCACTGTTACCAAGCGCTCGGGCATGTTTTAATAAGCAGGGAAAAGAAACGCGTTGGTGCGCTAAGCTAGTCCCAGGCTCAAATATATATAGAAATGGATAAAATGAAGCTTACCAAACAGGTGTGAGTATGCTGCAAATACAGTGTGATTGGCTGGACAGTGTATACAAAAAAACAAAACTGTCTTGTGCTTCTCACCCTAATAAAGTTGGCAATATACATAATATAAATGAGCGGTTTTGGTTATATGAATTGGCCAAATCACAATTAAGCTCACCCGCCACGTCTAGGCACACTCTCAATAAGGCGAGAACCTACTCACATCTCTTAGTGGGCGCACAAAGCAGTTTATACTGCTACCCAAATCTTTTTAATGTGTTGGAAGAGGTGCAATTGAACCTCCTCCATATTAACCACTTGACAGCAAGCTGCTACCAGACAATGAGGCGCCAACAACCTCAAATATGTACAGGCAGGGAAAAGAAAAATGTTGGTGCGCTAAGCTAGTCACAGCTAGAAGCGAGAGGCCCAGACAGTTTTTGTTTTCGGATATATTGTACAGCCAATCACACTGTATTTGCAGCATGCTCACCAAACCCTGTTTGGTAAGCTTAATGATATACATTTATATTATTTGAGCCTGTGACTAGCTTAGCGCACCAACACTTTTCTTTTCAGAAAAAGTATAAATTGCTTTGCGTGCCCACAAGATTGGAGGTGAGAGTAGGTTCTCACCCTATTGAGAGTGTGCCTTGATGTGGCGGGCGAGATTAATTATGCTTTGGCCAATTCATATAACCAGAACCTCTCATTTTTATGTTTTATATTTTTTTTTTCCAACTTTATTAGCGTGAGAAGCGCAGACGGTTTTTGTTTTTTTGTATGTTGTAATAAGCAGGTCAGCCAACTGTTTGAAGTAGTGTATTGTTACATTCCGCAAAAGATACACAACTATTATATTATAGTCTAAATACATAGGGATTTCAACCTTTAATTTCTTAATTCATTTTAGAGCGATTTGCTTATGGTAATCCTCCACTAATGAGAGGAAAATAATTATAATATTCAGCAAATGGTTACTGTAATACTATTAGCAGGAGCTGGCAAAGATCTTAGCTGCCCGGCTGACCATTAGTAGCTGGCATTATAGACAGTTGGCACAGAGTAAGAAAGACGTGAATTTAGTTTCTTGTTGTTCTTGTTAACTGTTTTTTTCTTTTCATGTCGAACATGCTGCACAAATAGTAAAGCATGTGTGGGATAGGCATAAGTCAAGGCTATCCTGCATATAAGATAAGGCTAGGAACTAAGAAAAGTATCTAGAAAATTGGGCAGACTAGATGGGCCGAATGGTTCTTATCTGCCGACACATTCTATGTTTCTATGTCTTTATAAGAACTTGGGCTGCCGATGTAATTCCAAGAACAATCAATGTGCAATAATCTGATATGAACCTAATAATAATATAGAAACATAGAATGCATCGGCAGATAAGAACCATTCGGTTCGTTAAGTCTGTCCAATTTTCTAAAAACGTTCATTAGCCCCCTAGCCTTATATTATATCTAGGGTAGCCTTGTGTCTGTCCCACGCATGCTTAAACTCCTTCACTGTGTTAACCTCTACCAATTCCACTGGAAGCATATTCCATACATCCACTACCCTCTCAGTAAAGTAATACTTCCTGATATTACTTTAAATCTTTGTCCCCCTAATTTAAGACGATGTCCTCTAGTTATGGTAGTATTCATACTTTTAAATATACTCTCCTCTTTTACTGTGTTTATTACCTTTATGTATTTAAATGTTTCTATTAGTGTTGAGCGAACCCGAACCGGACTGTTCGCATTCGTACACTGTATGTTCAAGTTGGAGTTCGGGTTCGGCGATTACATTGAATGTAATGCTATGGGCTTTCTATAAACCAAAAAAGAGTCCCCATTCATAAGAATAGGGACTCTATTTCGGTTTATAGAATAGCAATAGCATTACATGTATTCCATAAACCGAAAGTCTATAAACCGAATGTCTTTCAGTTTATCGACTTTCGGTTTATGGAATACATGTAATGCTATTGGCTTTCTATAAACCGAAATAGAGTCCCCATTCATACGAATAGGTCAATTGACCTATTCGTATGAATGGGGACACTCTTACCCACATTTTACTTCATTTTGCAGCCCTCTAGCCCTTTCCACAACTTTTTTAGAGGCATTTTAATGGCCAAAAGTTCGTGTCCCCATCGACTTCAATGGGGTTCGGGGTCAAGTTGGAGCATGGACCCGGACATTTTTTCGAAGTTCGGCCGAACCTTCCGAACCCGAACATCCAGGTGTCCGCTCAACTCTAGCTTCTATCATATCCCCCCTCGTACATCTTTCCTCCAAGCTATACAGGAAAGACGTAGGAACCAGTTTAGTAGCCCTTCTCTGAACTTTCTCCAAAGTATCTATATCCTTCTGGAGATACGTTCTCCAGTACTGCGTACAATACTCCAAGTGAGGTCTCACCAGTGCTCTGTACAATGGCATGAGCACTTCTTTCTTTCAACTGCTAATACCTCTCCCTATGCAACCAAGCATTCTGCTAATACCTCTCTTTATACAACCAGGCATTCTGCTAATACCTCTTCCTATACAACCAAGCATTCTGCTAATACATCTCCCTATATAACCAAGCATTCTGCTAATACCTCTTCCTATACAACCAAGCATTCTGCTAATACCTCTCCCTATGCAACCAAGCATTCTGCTAATACCTCTCTCTATACAACCAGGCATTCTGCTAATACCTCTCCCTATACAACCAAGCATTCTGCTAATACATCTCCCTATATAACCAAGCATTCTGCTAATACCTCTTCCTATACAACCAAGCATTCTGCTAATACCTCTCCCTATGCAACCAGGCATTCTGCTAATACCTCTGCCTATCTACTACAATACAAGATTGCTCGTTGATTTATCATTTTAAGACTATGTCTAATTCGCCAATTTTTTTAGAAATAAAAACAGGTTTGTATCTTCCACGTTGGAAGTAATGGGAGGTGAAATAATCAAATTTATTTTTGAGAAGTCAAATTTGGGTGCCGAATTTAGTTTCAAAATTAAAAGTCGACCTCAGGTTATTCTTGAATTTTAGTGAATAGACCCAACACAGTGTCACCCAAAGAAACCAACATTCCAGATTGTATAAGGAATCATGGATTTCATTTCGGATGAATATTTTGAATCTGCTTATATAGAAACATCTGTATATAACTCTCCGGAGTTCTTATTTTGGTTGTCTAGTGCTCTTGGCAGCAGTGCATTGTACAAGGAAAAGTTTTGTTCATCAGGTGCATATCTTGAAGAGAAAGCCGCTCCCTGTGTTCATTTCTCAAGTGTCTGAGCTCAGGCAGATGACACATATCAGCAGATGCAGCCAAATTTCCCAGCAAGATGGTGGGCCAGAAACACAATTGGCACATGGACTGTGTAATCACTAATGCAAATTGCTCAGTTCTGGCAATAACTGAGCCCTTTTCAAAAAGAATATACACACATTTTATAGAATGAACAAAAGAAGACCCATCCATGGTAACAGTTTTTTTTTTGTTTTTTTAAAGGGACAATGTCAAACATTGTTTATACTGAAAATAAAAATCATTATGTCTACAGAAATGCAAGCAGATGTAAAAGTACAAGAAATATGTGCTTAACCCCTTCGCAATCTTTTGACAACGTGTTCCAAAATACGACATCAGATAGGCAGGAAGAAAGTAGGAGACATCGATCAGACTTGGAAGAACAGGTAAAGGCATAAGTTGAGATAACATACCGCAAGCTGAAGCACAAGAGGGGCTGTAAAAATGTGCACTTTAGTTTATACAGATGAAGGAGGCTATTCACTAAAAGGTGAGATGAGCATGTCATCAGTTCGGCTATGCTTTGTGCAGGTGCAAACCTGGTGATTTTCTCCCGCTAAGCAAACACACCAGGTTTGTCCCTGCACAACGTACAGCTAAATTGCTAAATCGCATCAATTCACCGACAGCTCACCTTTTAGTGAATAGCTCTCCTATGAGTTGCTGGCAGATGCCTTATGGCAAGAACGAAGTGTGGATGATGAAATTTCCCTGGAAGTCATTTTGTATTTTGTCCTACCAACTCCATTTTGTATGCCTTCTTCCATGTTTGTCCTCTGTGATACCCAAAGAGAGTGAGAGGTTAATGTTGAGATGAAAGATGTATAAATGTGGTTATTAGACATGTGCATTCGTTTTCGGACAAATGCATTTTCGTCCGAAAATAGCATTTTCGTCCATTCGTCCGAAAAACGAAGAACGAAAATGCTAAGCCAACGAAAGCCGAATGAACGAATGGTTAATAAACGAAAATCATTCGTTCATTCGTCCATTCGTAGTACTATTGCATTCTATAAGCCGAAATAGAGTCGGTTTATAGAATACAATAGCATTTAACTATACGGAGACAGAGTCTCCATTCATAAAATTATGAATGGAGACTTTGTCTCCGTATAGTTAAATGCCCACAGCCTATAAACCGAACGTTCGGTTTATAGGCTGTCGGCATTTTACAACACGGAGACAAAGTCTCCATTCATAATTTTATGAATGGAGACTCTGTCTCTGTATAGTTAAATGCCGACAGCCTATAAACCGAACGTTCGGTTTATAGACTTTCGGCTTATGTAATACATGTAATCCTATGGCTATTCTATAAACCGAACGTTCGGTTTATAGGCTGTCGGCTTATGGAATACATGTATTCCTATTGCTATTCTATAAACCGAACGTTCGGTTTATAGAATAGCAATAGGAATACATGTATTCCATAAGCCGACAGCCTATAAACCGAACGTTCGGTTTTTAGGCTGTCGGCATTTAACTATACAGAGACAAGTCTCCATTCATTATGAATGGAGACTCTGTCTCCGTATAGTTAAATGCCCACAGCCTATAAACCGAACGTCCGAATGGACGAAAACGAAACGAAAATTTTAGTTTTGCACATGTCTAGTGGTTATTGCTCTTAGTGTTGAAAGATTACATAAGTAATCAAGATTCCTGAAACTTTAGCTGACCTACACAGTATGGAGCAATGGTCAGATGGTTCTAAGGTAATGGTTCTAAAAAAAAATTCCAGTTAGTCTAGTCGGTACAATGTGGTTTTATAAAGATAATACGTAGCACTGTGACCAATCATATGCTTTAATTTGCTGAGAATCATGACATCATGCTGTATTGTTTTACTATACATATGTGGTGTGTAATTAGGGTGCGGCAGAGCAGTTTGTGCAACGACGCTACCCTACGTATTTACGTTTGCATTAAACTTCATCACTTATTCAACTCATAATCTGGGCACGGTCTCGTTTCTTTGACACTTTATTTCCTTGAGGAGTCTCCTAGGAAAAATTGACCATTCACAGAGGTCACTTGGATTAGCCGATTTTGTGCCACTGTCCGCAGTCCACCAATCAGATGAAGAAAGATGCTGATAGACATTGCCATCAAATTAGCATAAATAAAGGGAAAAGTTCTACCTGTATTGTACAGAATATTGGATTTGGAGAAGACATCCAGATGTGGAAAAACAAGTGCTTGGCTTCAAGTTCCTAATATGAATTGTGCATCGTGTGGCTCAACCCTACTGTGCTGATTCAACAGTTAGATAGATCAGTCAGATTCGGTAATGACTTTAGAACGCTCAATACCATTTCTAGATAAGACTCTTACTTCATGACAGTGATAGACAGGATAATAAACGGGTTATTGAAAATGATTTAAGAAACCTTTGTTTAAATTAAAGTTACTACCAGTTGCCTCTAACTCTGATTAATATGAGAATGTCTTTAAAAAAATAAATAAAAGGTTTGTATTGAACTTCTGTGTATCTTGCAGAGTATGATTGATAGAAACATATACTAGGATGGCAGATAAGACCCTGCTGACTCTTCCACCCCCCCCCCCCCCTGCATGTAAGGTAGTATTTGTACATGTTACAAAACCTATGATCTTATTTGGTCTTTCTGTATATTTCAAAGATGCTCTTCCCACCAAGGATGCCATTTTAACTGATACATTTAAGAGTTCTGGGATATCTGTGGTATTTTTGCTTTTGGGGATATAGATGAAAACTACCAACTATCAATAAATAGAAAAATCAGCTAACATATACATACATATGAGTGCTGAAAAAGGTATCTTTACTTTCCATGCCCCTAACCATCTTAGAAATTATATTATTTTCCTGTACATAGACTTAAGAGAGGAAAACAAACAAAAAAGCAGATAACTGAGAAAGAGAGGAAGGAACAAGAGTTGGGTTCCTTGATGTTCCGGGTCCCGGGCAGGATCAATCCAGCACAATGCAGAGTCCTGGAAATAGAGTTCTGACTGAACGAGTTCTCGGACAATCTGGAGAGACTTCTCATCTCCCCATATTGGCTGAGAGTTCATAAACCTCTCATTAGAGAGTAGACTATATCTCTCAGAGAGCGAGGAAGAGACTGTGTAAGTGACTGGCTGTGTAACAGATGGTAATACAAATGTAAATACTCTGAAACTGTTCATGTTTGGTAATAGAGGCGATTATTTCCTGAAACTGTTCTTGTCTGCTAACAGAGGGTTTACTTCTCTAAAACTGTTCCTGTCTCCTAATAGAGGAGTTCATTCTCTGAAACTGTTCAGGTTTGGTAATAGAGGAGTTTATTCTCTGAAACCGTTCTTGTCTGCTAACAGAGGAGATAATTCTCTGAAACGGTTTCTGTCTGCTAATTAAGTAGTTCCATCTCTAAAACTGCTCCTGTATGGTAATGACTGGATGTATATTGTAAATAAAATATTGGACATGACATCTACATGGTAATGACTTATAAAATATAAAACGTGTCCCTGAATGGCAGAAATTAAATGTGGTCACCCTAGACAAGAGAGAAGAGAGGATGAAGTTAAATGTAGGCCTTTGTAAATTCCACTCCATAAAGATTGGGTTCAAAATAAAATCAAGTTCCCTCTAAGCTCTGGTTTATTATGTTTATAAACTAACTTAAAGAATGTCTAAAAATCCCCATGTAGCCTGACTAAAGTTAAAAAGAAATCAATTTAGTGGAGCTCCAGGGAAGATGCTAAGGACAGCTGCGGCTGGTTTATTTTCAGCTGTTAAAAAGGATTTTCAGTAGGTACAGCGCTTTCTTATATGAATGTCGAGCAGGTTGAAGGGCGGATGACTTTTGCCTCTGAAATTCCTTCACACTTACTTCACTTCACAGAAAACGAATAAATGTGATGCAATAAATAAAACATTTCTTTTTTTCTTTCTGGAAATAATAGGCAGATTCGGATTGGCAGTGTATTCCTACAATATAGCAATTTTTGCAAGACTAAAAACAATACAGGGTGAAATATGCTAGTTAGACAATTGTGAGGGATTTTTACCTATTAACCTCTTCATGACAGGACTGTTTTGGCCATGTTTTGCTGTTCAAGACACAGGCTGTTTTAGCATGTCTGCATTATTTGTGTTTACCTATAATTTTATTCTTTATCATTTACTGTCCCAACACAATTAAATATTGGTTTTTTTTTCAGGATAAGAAGGACTTTCTTTCGAAACTATTATTTTGATTATATCATATCATTTATTATAAAAAAAGAAGAAAATATGCATGAAATTTGAAAAATACTTTTCCACATTTACAAACACTAATAAAAGCACCTGTTAAATAGAGGTCACAAGGTAACATTTGTCCTTAGTTTGGAAATACTCCATGTTTAAACTTTTTAAAAAAAAACATTTTTTTTGCAAGTTATGAGGCAATAAGTAAACGTTGCACATTGTTTTTTACTAGCGTTTTTTTGTAAAAATAAATAAATTATGTGGTGATATTTTAGTCTTCACCCTAACCTTAACCCTAGCCTGTAGGCCAACTTAAAAAAAAAACTTAAAAAAAATGTTTTAATAAAATTTAAGGAGAGACTAATTATAGTATGGGCAGCTTGTCCATGCCCCCTTAGTCACTCCCTGCCATAGGATTGTTGTGGGGCAGTGACATAAAAAAAAAAAAATCTGCATATGGATAAATATGGCATCAAAAGAAAGCTATATTTTTCCATAAAAAACGTTTATAGTTTTTTTTTTTTAGTACACTAAATTAGTAATAGAGAAATTACAGTTAAACACAGATAACAAAAATCCCAAGAAAACTCCTGTCCGTTTACTCATATTAATATTGTAACATTAGATTGATTTCCGATCCCTAAGCCCTACTGTCACGTAACATGCAACCAAGTCGGTGTGACTTTGTGATACAATATATATTATACTTTGTTGGTAGAAAACTGTGATTTTTTTTTGTTGTCAAAAATGCATTCCCTACTCAAAGGACAACAGTAGCAAAAAAAAACTGTACTCGTGTGCAATTGAAATATTGCATTGTATAGATGGTTTATATAGAAATTACTTGTAAGAATACAAATAAAATACCTTATTGAGCTATATGTGCTCCATATAGCTGTTACCATGGAGCAGACATTTTGTTTAGAATCTTGGGTCAGATCATTCTTCACTTGGCCCAAGATTCTAAACAACATGTCAGGCCCTGATAGAGATACAGGGAACAAAGAGCACTGAAACAGATATTTCATTTGAATTTTTCCATTAAAGAATTTGCGTACACACCATCTACACCAAATAGCATCTTTCAATTAAATTTGAGCTAATTTGTTTACTCTAGTTGTCTTTTAAAGGGAATATTGATAGAACTCTAATTTTCAGTTTTTGAAGGGAAGCAAAATATCATATTTATGTTGTCATTCTTTTAAGCAAAATGTGTGATGGGGAAAGCTTGGGGATATTTGTGTTAAACGTGTTTAATCTGCAGTAAAACTATCTATATCAAGCACTTGTCTCCACTAGAGGGCATATTGCATCATAAAGAGCTTGGCAAATGCTGTAATCTCTAAGCAGCAATACTTCTGTGAGTGTTTTAATATAATTATTTGCGTTAATCCCCTCCTTGTTATTTTATTTTCATAACTTTGCAGTACGTACAGCTCATACATGGTGGGTTATTTATAGAAAATATATAATAACATGATATTTTTGGAATATTAGAAGAATTTCAAAAAAAAAAAAAAAAAAAAAGAAGAATTCCTGGAGTCTTGCTCCAGTTAATGTTTTTTTTTTTCTATATGCTATGCACACAGCACATGCATTTTTAATGTTTACCTGGAAGCAATTTCTAGTTGTTTCTACGCAACGCACATACAGCTCTTGGAAACTATCCCTCAATATATTTTGAGCAGTGTAAGGAAAGTAATAAAATAATAATCATAAAAATAATAATAACAAACGTAAACTCTAGATCAGTGGTTCTCAACCTATCGCTAACCCCTCCAGACCCACATTTGTCCTTGGTCATTAAGCCCCGACCCCAAAATAATTACATTTCTCAAAACATTATAATTTATTCCACAAAACAATACCAAAATCCACTGTTCTAAGTTTTTCTTTGTAAAACGAATGGTACAAGTGAACAAGAAATACTCTCGCAAAGATTAAGCACTCACTGCTGTGTATCTGCTGCTGGATCAAGCCGAAACTTCACTTGACCCATCTCAGGTGAATTTTGAAATCGCATCCCTAAGGTAAATGGTAAAACCTTTGCTGTTTCCTAATCCTAGGGGAGTTACTGGTAGAGATATCACTGGCACTATTAAAACAATGCTTTCTTTGGAGGGTTTTTCATCTGCAGATGGTGAATACAGTGTGGGTCACTACGTCAATTAGATTTTTTTTTTTTTGACAAATCTGATGCACATGTCTCCGACCCACTCCAAACCAGCTTGTTACCCACTTTTGGGTCAGGACCCACCAGTTGAGAAACACTGCTCTAGATATTTGGTAAGTACAAGCAGGTAGATGAAACAGGACTACTTATTTGTAGTGGGGATAAAAAGCAATGGGTTTATTTTAATTGCACTTGAATTTGAAACATTTGCAAACAAAATGGCTTAATGACCAGCGGACATCTGTTTACATTTGGGTCTGCTTTAGTTAAGAAGAGTATCAATAAACATACACCTGTGGTAAACTCTTATACACTCGGGTCCGGACTGCCCTGATGGGTGGGACCAGACTGATGCTCTAGTGGCGAGGACTCCTCTGTAATGGTACTGTAGGTACCATCCTATATAACAGGCTGTATCAGCCCTGTCCTGTCCTCGGGTTTGAGATGTGGCTCACACTTTCTTTTCTCACCTTAGTAATATTCCTCTCAGTGTCTGTTTTCCATTAGTGCAGTATTCTACACATTGCCCATTTTTTGATACAGCTTTCAGCTGTATCATTTTTGTCGTTTCAAAATATTATCTTTTATGTGACTTTTCTTCGGGAACATTAGCTTGGCAGTGTGCTGGCAGATATCTCCGGAACAAAGACTGAAGAGGATTAGCTGTTTTAAAGCAATTGTCAACCAAAATCTTCCTTTACATATAAACAAAATTTAAAAAGAAAAACAACAAACAAACAAACAAAAACAAAATATACACACACACACACACACTTTTTTTTCCACAAATATACATCTTATTATTATCCTGTATGTTACCTGCTTTCTTACACGAAAGTTATGATACTAGGAGGGGCATGGACTATAAAAAACGCAAATATATTTTATGTGCAAAACTATTTTTGCTCTGTGCACCTATTGCAATGTACTAAACCATAAGTACATATGAGGAAATTGCGAATAAAAACAGGCATAATGGAGAATAAAAAACAGGCAAGTTTGCGAATATTTTTTCCACCTCTCTTGATCGCACTTGCTGAAAGCTGATGTAATTTTCACACGCAAATAAGAATTCTTTTTCATGCACACTAAATAAAAATAAACGGAAGAGGCGCAAATCAGGAAAAAAAAAGAGCAGACTGTTGCAAATTGCTCCATACTCATGCTTTACCTACTTTTTTCCCCACTGCACTTGTTTAGTACATGACCCCCTAGGGGCCTTATTTATCAAGACAAAACTGGTGCTATTTCAGGAAAAAGTGCTAAAATAGTAGTAACAACCATGGAAAAGTAATGGAATTCTATAGCAGTTTGCTCCAAATTTAGCCCTTTTTTTTTTTTTTTAAATATCACCTTTTTTCTGCCTTAATAAATCCGGCCCAAAATGGTGGATTGTGCTAAACAAAGGGGGTTAAATAGAAATTGGCCCACAGACTAACGTGTCAGAAAGTTAAGAAACTTTGTGTGTGTTATCAGATCTAGCATGAACCACCGACACTTTGCAGGCGCTCTGGACACCTGAACAACCAGGGAGAGTTGGAGCAACACGTGTAGCTCAAACATGGCAAGTGCATCAATTCAGCTTACCTTTTTTATACATAACTCCAAATCAGGAACAATACCTTTTCCAAGGATATCGTCTCACCAAACATCATGGAGATGTTAATATTAGAGCCAGACTGAGAATAAAAACCAGCACTGGAAACACTGATATACCTGTCCAATAGAATTGCATCATTATACCAAATCCATAGCATTGCATCCTTAATGTATTTTTCACAACATGGCAAACCATTTGTTTTTAAAGCATTTTTTGAAAAAGACACTGTTTATAGATGAGAGACGTATGAAACGACATAAGGGGTTATATTTACAAAGCAAAGTGGTAAAAGGGGAACAATCAGCAGGAATCATCCAGTCCCAGGGCAAGCAGCCTCTATGGACATTTTCCAGATTCACTATAGGCCTGTCCAGCGCTGGAGAAATATATTGATCCCTGGCAGATTTCCTAAAATGTGGGCACAGTTAAAAAAAAAAAAAAAAAGGTTATACTCCGTTAAATGCTGGAGTCTTGTGGAAGCATGGCATCCCAGCCATATCAAGATCCCAATTAACCCCTTTGTGACAATGGACGTGTAGGCACGTCTTGCCGGGAACTCTGTTCGCGAAAACCGCTTGATTCACCGCAGGACGTGCCAGGCACGTCCAGTGCCTGGCACGTCCTGCGGTGAATCAAGTGGTTTTCGCGCTCTGCGATTGTGCAAACCAATTTAACGATGCTCGTCTCAATGTCAAGGCAATAGCCAGCACCAAAATTTCCTTTCTGGGGCACCCACGATCGCCCAACGGAGCATGCTCCATCAATATGGCTATGCCCTCTGGTGGTCTGAGCTTCATAAGTGAAAGTAAATTCACTTCTGTCACTCTGAATATGCTGCTTTACTGCCCCTAGAGGCAGCACCCAGCATAGCAATGTTAAAAATATAAAAAAAGATTTAATTATCTTAAAACTGGTTATATAGTTAGATTAGCCTATAGGGTTAAAATGAAATAATGTTTTTTGCCCCATAACTCGCAAAAAAATACAGAAAAATGTGGAAACATGCATATTTCTCGGGACAACATTTAGAAACTATTTAGATGGGGTCTTTTTTAATAATTGTATTTATGTAAATTATATTTTAGGTCAAAGTTAGAAAAAGTGGGTTTTTTAACATTCGTCATCATATTTTATGATTTTTTTTGTAGTAAATTGTAAGTACAGTATGTGAGAAAGAAGAAGAAAATTACAGCTAAACACAAACACTCCAGAAATGTCAAAACAGCCATTGTCACCAAGGGAATGTCAAGGTGAAGATGTCTTGTCACTAAGGGGTTAAAAACATAAACAAAACACAAACCAGTATATCACACTTAAATGTCCAGATTACTGTAATAAAGCATTTTGCTATTCATACGAGCTTATGGGATATTTAAGTAAATCCTTCTGTGCTACCGGACAGTCTTGCTTTGGGATAATATCCCATCATCACAGGATCACCCTGCTGTGTTCTGATTTTTTCAAACACAACCCAAGGCTTTTTTTTTGCAATTAACTTCCCCGTTGCGTATTTGCGTTTAGGACCCTGGCCAGTAACCGCCAAGGTTCAAAAGTTGGGAGGCATCTCCTAGGATTTCACCATTATCCTAAAAGTAACTGGTACCTGCATTTTACCCGGATGCTCAAACATTCTATCGCCACTCGGCCTCAATGTGTGGTCTACAATAAACAGAAAACCATTGTGAACTTGCACAATGTTTTGATTACCCAACAGAATGGTACTAATTGTGTTTTTACCTCTGAAGGATGACAGGCTGAGTTGACCCCTGCTGGGAATCACCCTTGGGGACTGAAAATAGTGGGGAATTTACCAACTAAGAGGAAAATCATAAAAAAATGGCGGCCTTGGTGAAGATCGATGAGCATGACTCTGCTATCAATACTAAGGTTAAGTACAGTGTTCCAATCATTAGTGACCCAGACCAAAGCATTATCACCAGTTTGTTTGTTTTTTGCTTTTACTCCCAGTTATATACATTTGCTTATAATTTGATATTTTAATATATTAATTATTTGTATGTTCTCCATATTGCAAGTCATGTTAGGTGAAAGTGAACATTATATTTGGCCCAATGATCTTAAAAAAAAAACCCACCCGTTATTATAGCTAAAGATAGCACCCTACAATATAAAAGGAAGTAGTATTTTATTTTATTGGTTCTATTAAAAAAAAAAAAAGAGAGAGAAGAGAAAGAAAGAAAGAAAATAAGAAGAATTGAAAAAACTCCCCTGGAAACCTTTCTTTGCCCTGGATTTTAGTTTACAAGACTCAATTTACTATAAGCCTCCTATTCATTCAGCTCATATGTGTGCAACATCCTTACAGACACCAGTGAATAGGGACAGTTGGCTCACCTGCTGTACTTGCATGTTATACAATTGATCCCAAAGACCTCACGGCACAATTGGGGTCAGTAAAGGTCAGCAGGGATATAGAATTATGAGACTCAATTTGGACACACAATAGACAATTCACTTCAGCTCCAGACTTAAAAATAATCTTATAAAAGTTTACAAAGTTTAAGACCAGGTGGGAAAAAAAAATTCTATTAACAAAATAAAAATTGTTCTCGTAAACAGAAACACAGTCTGTATGAAAGGCTAAACAGAAAAAGAGATTTTGTTTATCTACATTGTATGCGTGTAGTGATGTCAACATTTACTTCGGTTCTCTTATGTTGGAGAGGTTCTTTTGTATTCATTTTTTTACCACTAGTCTATATGGGTTTATAAAACTGTAAGTTTGTTTTGCACAAAGTATGCATCTTCTTTTGCTGAGTATGTGTAAAATCGGTATGTTGCTAAGAAGGGGTCTCTTTATATGTATGCCTATGACAAATCTCTTCCAAATGTGAAATGCGTGAGGCACAGGAGCTCACACATTCACCATTCCAAAAGTGAGGCTAATTGCAGTTCTCCAATAATATAAAGTGACACTTTAGGCAATGGTCGTAAAAGACGCTAACTGACTGAAAAGAGCTTAGTGATATATATATATATATATATATATATATATATATATATATATATATATATATATAAATATGATATATATAGTGATATATCCCCTTCTGAACAGCATGGCTTGCACAAACAAACATACAATTTTATAAACTCAAATAGACTAGTGGTAAAAAAAAAAAAAAAAAAATATTACGTAATGAGTAAACATGTTCTATATTGTATATACAGCTGGTGGCATTTTTTTTCCGATTTTTCGGTCAGCGATAAGGCAATAGGTTTGTTGAAATTGAAAGTGCCAGTCATGTCTCTACCTTGCATAAAGTAGTCTTTTGCAGTAAGGCCTATATTCGCAACCGCCATGGTAAATGCGCTATGTTCATTTATTTAGCCCATTGAACATCACTGCAGAAAATGATGGCATTTTATATATAACTAAGGAGGAGAGGCAGTGTTGTTTATTTTTTTCATGTCAGAAATATGTCTGTTTTTGCATCCGTAGCTGTGATGAATAATTTTTTTCTGGCTGTTTTTCATATTTCCTGAATTAGAGAATTGGCTCTTTGACAAGATAATCTCTGATTCTATTACTTGTAACCTTTGTTACCTTTTTATATTCCGGCGCCTGTGCTCACTTTGTCTTTCACACGATCCCTTAATGCAGGTTGTGTTTGTTTTAATGTTACTTCTGTTTCATAAGGTTTACCTGTTATTAGCATATCTTATCTATGCATTTCAACATCTGAAGCACTTTCTCCAAACACCTTTTTCAGCATAGATACATTGGTGGGGGGGGGGCATGTGTAATTCTGCGCACACGCAGATTGTGCCAAATACTGGGATGACCGCCATGTATGCATAGACATCAGGCGCTGAGTTGTGTTGGGGAACCTCCACCAAACACAGTTTGACGGAAGTTCCTTCCCTGCACTGCAAAGTGTCTGGAGTTATAAAAAAGCGTAATCGCCGTTGTACATATCTCACGGTTGTGCTTTTTTATAACACTCCCAAAACTTTGCAGTGCAAGAGTTTTTATACATATCCCCTGTAACGGATCGCCTGGCACCCCGACTGGGTACCTCCGTTAAAGGATGCTCCTAGCGCTTCCTGAGGACTCCAAGCACTGCAGCAGACACCACAACCACCAAACCGGAGAAGCATATGAATCCTCCCAAGCATATGAATGCTGTAGGCAGTTGAATAGGAACCATACGAATAGGTTTACTCTCCTAGCAGTCAAACTGGAACAGCATACAATAAATCCTTCCCCCAATAATGAGACGACACTTCACTTTGAGGGTTAAAACAGGAACTCTTACAGCAAGATTGAACTACTTTATTTGACAAACAACACAGACTTATATACACCAAACTGCAATCAGATAACACTTGATTAAACAATAGAAAACTTAAACACATCACCAGTAAAGCAGTATCTAGCCACTTTAATCTGGAGCCAGAAGCAAGGTAGTCAGACTGGGTGGCTGACATAACTAAACAATGGAAGGCTTAAACACATTACAGACAGGGTCCATAATCTATAGGGAGGTGTTTGGCCTTCCGGCCCCTCCAAGAACCCCAGTCAGTCAGACTGTCAGAATTCACTTCGTGACAGCAGCCACCCCCGAGAACAAAGGACAGCTACTTACTGTTCAATTACCCGTTCGCAACAATGTTGCAACGGGTAATTGAGGACACACTTTAAAATACATAAAGTCACATTTTACACATAACACACAGACATTTCACATATCCCCAGATAGCTCAGGTCTGAGCGCACATTATTAAGTGAATGGCGCTCGGACCACACAAATACAGTTTAATCGCCATGGAGCCAAAGTCTTTACAGTCAGTTTCATACGAATGGGCTCCATGGGATTCCTATCTGGGGTATAACACATTCACATAAAGTCTGGTCCATAGTCCAAAGGCAAGAGGCGGGCAAGCAGCCCCCTCCAAGGACACGTGGCGAGGCCGGTTTCGCCACATCCCCCTTTGTGATGTAGCTCCGCACCAACTGGACAATCTAATATATCCATCATGCAAGCTCAAATGTATTTGTTCTTCAGAATAACCTTGTGCACATCACACGAATCCTTCATGGAGTTTCTACTACTATTTTACTGTAAAATAATATTTTTTCACATTATCCATCCTCTAACTTTTTCTATGTTTCCCTCTAGCTATGATAATGTGTTTTGCAAGTTACAGTTTTTACACTTTTAATTATTCTTAATTATTTTCTTTACACTTCCTGCAATGTCACCCAAATGCATAGCACTCCTTTGCGTACCATCTGGGATATAATTAATCAACTAATTGCTTTTTTCATCTTCTGAATATGGCCCCTAGTTCTACATAAGGGTGATTTCAGAACTTTGCTCCCCAGATTATGTAAACACTGTATGTTTTCTTTTTTTTTTCCATTTCTGCATGCTTTATTATTGTTATAATTATAATATAGATAGACATATAAAACATATTTAAAATAACACTTCACTTCAACACATTACATTTTACAATCTTGTAAATTACTTCATTATACCAAAGTATCACCAAATAAGCTTGCCACCAAGTACACTATAGTTTTATCTTGTTATGTTCTTCACATTTTTAAAAGACGAGACATAAAACATACTATACATACATATTCGGCTGAATTGTCAATCACAGGACCAACAATTAGGATATTTTTTATTGTTTAGTATGCTGTTTCTGATTTAGGATTTATTCCTTTTCCGTTGTTATTTTCATCTAACCACTACCCCATTTATCACCTGTGCAGTACCTGCTCTAAACTGAGGGTATACTCCTTTCTCCATTTTAATTGGAAGATGAGCTGGTTTTAACCAAATGCCATGTGGTATTAACCACTGATTTCCTATTCTTAGTAATAGGAAGTTTTAATTAATTAGTCATTAAGATTTGGATAATTAAATCTCGCTTATTATCCAGACATTTATGATCATTCAAATTAAATAAATAGGATTCTGGTTCAAGTGTGATCTCAATCCCACTAAGCCTTTTTATTTCCTGGTAAATCATTCTCCCAAATAGTTGCATTGGGCTACACATGTAACACATCTCCTTTATACAGACCACACTGCCAACATTCGTCTGACCAACCCAGGAACATTTTTGCCATACGGCTGGGGACCAGTGATTCAAGATTTTATGATGGATTTCAGCCATTTTGAGGGTGTACTGTTTTTATGTTAAGCTTTCTTTATACATATGTTCCTTTGGTACAGCAATTCACTGCGCTAATTTACTAGCTATTTGGTATGGCTCCATATTCAGGACCCTTAATCCTTTCAAGTTACCTTCACAGCCAAGCATCCTGCACTTGTGCATAGTCTACTACTTTGCCAAATAAACTTCCCCGTGGCTTATTATAATACATTGATCCTACTTTTTGGGATACTGAGATGAATCATTTTAAACAAATAGGTCTGTCTGGTTAGACTATATGATACCTAGAGGTTTCCATTCCTTTCAATGTTTGTCTTTAAAGGCAATGGTAAGAAGTTTTATCTTTGCTATTTTTGTAGGATCTGGTCCTATCTTGATTCCTAAGTAATTTATAAAATGCCTGGCACAGATGAATCCAAATTTCCTGGAAATTTTTATTTTATTTTGTGAGGTATGTTACTTGATAATGCCATTGACTTATGCTGAATATTTGGTGTATTTACTTACAACCCTCATTAATTCTATCAAAGTATACACAGGGTTCTGTAATATTAATGTCATCTGTGTAAATGCTACTTTTTGAGACCTCAAATCATTTTATATCTTGATTTCCCTGGATCTCTATGACCAAACCTCTAACTGTTAGTAAGTACAAGAGTGGAGATAATGAGCAACCTTGTCTTACCTCATCTGGTGAAACCAGCTTGAGCTAAATCCATTACTACAGAGTATGTGATAACTTCTTCCTTAATTTTAGCAAATTGAGGTTCCAGTGCAGTTTTTAATAATCTGGTGAATCGCCTATTGCAGTCAGGGTGTTTTAATTAAGCCTGGATTTAATGTAGATTCATGACAGGTGTTTCATCTTTCAGCCATTTCTGATAGAGGCAAGAAAAACAGTTTATCCAATTTTTTTTTTTTTTTTTAGAGCTTTGCTTCAGCTTTTGCGGCTCTTCTAGTTACCCTCCTGGTTACATGTTTCTATTTTTCCCTCTTTTTTTCCCCCTTTTCTTCCTTCTCCCTGTGCCTCGTTGACAAAAATTTGTCCTGGGGCTTATAACCTCCCACATATCAAATCTATTAAGATAAAACTTCAGGATAGTTGCTCACTTCATTCAAGGTCCTTTCACACTTTATTCTTCTCCTTGTCAAAATTCATTGCCGTTTATTACCCAACAATTCTTTTTATACAAAGAGAAATTATCAGTGACACAAGAGGTTGTACCACTGAGTGAGATTCATCTCAGAAAGCTGTATAATAAATAACTGTTATGACTTGCAGAACCTTTTTTTTTTTTTTTTTTTTACAAGGATACAGTTATTTACAATATCAATATGTTATTCATTTGTAAAATAATAGATATCTTAAGGCAGCTATATATCTCAGTGACACATTACCACTTTATTTTCTTTGTTGCCAGACAATTCTTTTTTATACACAATGACACAGAAAGGGATACCATCAGGTGAGGGTAATCTCAAGGAGATGTATAATAAGGAGCCATTAGGGCTTACAGAACCTTCTTCCATACAGATAGTTACATGTAATGTTTATTTTTGAGATGGTAAAAGTGAAGTTTCACCTATAGTGACTTTTCTATTTGCATTAACAGCTGTTTTACCAGTAAAACTTCTGCCATTTGCAAGCATACACGTAATGCCACTGCCATGAGCCATTTGTGATTTAATTTTAAAGTTGTTTATAGGTTTCTCCCTACAATCCATTCTAACCATGCCCCCAGATCCATCCACCTGGGTACTTACTAAGTCGCCTTCTCTTCCTATACTGTCTAGCCCAGTGATTGATGGTCCCTCCCCCTCCCCCCCATTCCCAGTTCAAACACTCCTCCAACCTTCTAGCCATCCTATCCCCAAGCACATGAGCCACTCTTGCATTTAGGTGCAATCCATCGCAACTTTAGACCCGCGACTGTAGACATCACGTTGTACCCCAACGCAAAATCAGCCCAGAAACCCAAAGTCCTCCTTCTTACACCAGGACGTAAGCCATGTATTACTCTCCCTAATCTCCCATTGTCTCTCTGGCATAGCACATGGCACACTACCTTGGAGGTCCATGTCTTAATCTTACTCACTAAATCCCTAAAATTACCTTTTAGGGTCCTCCATTTTCCTTTTACTTTGTCATTGGTTCCAATAAGGAGCAGGACAGCTGGGTCCTCTCCAGCCCCTCCCAACAATCAACATGCGGGCACGCTGGAGACAGCAAACCTTTTGGTTGCTGCAATCAGAGCGGCAGATTACCTCTCTATCTACGCTCTTAATAATAGAGTCCCCTACCACCACAAGCTTCACTAGCTTCTGGATCCCCTCTATGCTAGAGGAGCTATCATCCCAGCTGTTAGTGAGAACAGCTTTCTCCAGCAAATCCACTTCTTGTTCTGACTCTACAACATCTTCATTCAAGCGGGCAAATTTGTTTGTGTGGGAAAACACACAACTGGCTGCACTCTTCCTCTTCCCTCGCCCACTACAACCACGTCTAACAGTCAACCACACGTGTCCCTGGTTCCCTTCTGGCTGATCTCCTCCCTCATTTTTAGGTGACCCCACTAAGCTCTGCTCAGTGAGCAAAGGACTCCTCTCAAGTTTGTCAGTATCCCTCAGTGTTGCAATATGCCTCTCCAGAGATCCAATCTGAGCTTCCCACTTGTTCACACTTACCACAGAGATAAGGACCCCGGAACTGCTGTTCCAAGTGTTCATAGATATAACAGGATTGTGCACTGGGTGAGGGCTTCAACCTTGCTCATTATGTATGGTACAAGTGTGAGGGCTTAAACAATAGTAAAACTGGACTTACCTCTGTGTCTCTACCTCCTGTGCTGCAAGTGTTGTATATGCACCAACTGTACACATTGAAAACAGCAGTCACTTTGAAAAGAACACACAAACTGATCAGGCCCTGTGAGTTACACTGCTAGCTTTCTACTAACCAACACAGGTTATTGCTATCAACCCCCCACCCCCCTACTAATTGACCACACTTCCATAAAAAAAAAAAAATGGCAGATCCCCCCCCCCCCTTCCCCCTTATCACAAGCCTTGAACGTTCTTACTGCAGGTTAAATACAAACCAAAATCACAATACAATATCCTGTTTTAGCTTATTTAATGCACCAACTGTACACTTTGAAAACAGCAGTCACTTGGAAAAGAACAATTCCAACTGTGAGCCCCAGCAAAGTATTCAGTGAATTTAACACAGCCACTTAAGTCACCTTTGGGTACTCCCTGTAGTTACACTCCAGTGGTAGATGGAGTACACGTGTCCACTTTTTGAAGGATATTTTTTTTACTCTTATGAAATGTACGATTTCAATGTAGTAATTATTTACTCTGTAATTGGCAAACAAATTGTTTCGTTTTTTTTTAAATATACAAAGACATGTAGAAATAACTGACAAAAGACAAAATATTCTGTTCCTGTGGTCTGCCTGGTTTGGGAGATTTTTAAATGTACGAGATATTGATATTGATGGGTTCTTCATATGGCGATAAAATGGCTCTGTAACTGGCAAACAAATAATTAAACACCCCCTAAAACCAGAACAAATAGCTTTTCTTCTTTAGACGCTCTAACAATGTTTATAATTCCCTATTCTATACAGTAAGATAATGATGCAATGTACGGGTTTCCCATTTCTATACAGTAAGATAATGATGCAATGTACGGGTTTCCCTTTTCTATACAGTAAGATAATGAGGCAATGTACGGGTTTCCCTTTTCTATACAGTAAGATAATGATGCAATGTACGGGTTTCCCTTTTCTATACAGTAAGATAATGATGCAATGTACGGGTTTCCCTTTTCTATACAGTAAGATAATGAGGCAATGTACGGGTTTCCCTTTTCTATACAGTAAGATAATGAGGCAATGTACGGGTTTCCCATTTCTATACAGTAAGATAATGATGCAATGTACGGGTTTGCCTTTTCTATACAGTAAGATAATGATGCAATGTACGGGTTTCCCTTTTCTATACAGTAAGATAATGAGGCAATGTACGGGTTTCCCATTTCTATACAGTAAGATAATGATGCAATGTACGGGTTTCCCATTTCTATACAGTAAGATAATGATGCAATGTACGGGTTTCCCTTTTCTATACAGTAAGATAATTATGCAATGTACGGGTTTCCCTTTTCTATACAGTAAGATAATGATGCAATGTACGGGTTTGCCTTTTCTATACAGTAAGATAATGATGCAATGTACGGGTTTCCCTTTTCTATACAGTAAGATAATGATGCAATGTACGGGTTTCCCTTTTCTATACAGTAAGATAATGATGCAATGTACGGGTTTCCCTTTTCTACACAGTAAGATAATGATGCAATGTACGGGTTTCCCTTTTCTATACAGTAAGATAATGATGCAATGTACGGGTTTCCCTTTTCTATACAGTAAGATAATGATGCAATGTACGGGTTTCCCTTTTCTATACAGTAAGATAATGATGCAATGTACGGGTTTCCCTTTTCTATACAGTAAGATAATGATGCAATGTACGGGTTTCCCATTTCTATACAGTAAGATAATGATGCAATGTACGGGTTTCCCTTTTCTACACAGTAAGATAATGATGCAATGTACGTGTTTCCCTTTTCTATACAGTAAGATAATGATGCAATGTACGGGTTTCCCTTTTCTATACAGTAAGATAATGAGGCAATGTACGGGTTTCCCTTTTCTATACAGTAAGATAATGATGCAATGTACGGGTTTCCCTTTTCTATACAGTAAGATAATGAGGCAATGTACGGGTTTCCCTTTTCTATACAGTAAGATAATGATGCAATGTACGGGTTTCCCTTTTCTATACAGTAAGATAATGATGCAATGTACGGGTTTCCCTTTTCTATACAGTAAGATAATGATGCAATGTACGGGTTTCCCTTTTCTATACAGTAAGATAATGATGCAATGTACGGGTTTCCCTTTTCTATACAGTAAGATAATGATGCAATGTACGGGTTTCCCTTTTCTATACAGTAAGATAATGAGGCAATGTACGGGTTTCCCATTTCTATACAGTAAGATAATGATGCAATGTACGGGTTTCCCTTTTCTATACAGTAAGATAATGATGCAATGTACGGGTTTCCCTTTTCTATACAGTAAGATAATGATGCAATGTACGGGTTTCCCTTTTCTATACAGTAAGATAAGGATGCAATGTACGGGTTTCCCTTTTCTATACAGTAAGATAATGATGCAATTTACGGGTTTCCCATTTCTATACAGTAAGATAATGATGCAATGTACGGGTTTCCCTTTTCTATACAGTAAGATAATGATGCAATGTACGGGTTTCCCTTTTCTATACAGTAAGATAATGATGCAATGTACGGGTTTCACTTTTCTATACAGTAAGATAATGATGCAATGTACGGGTTTCCCTTTTCTATACAGTAAGATAATGATGCAATGTACGGGTTTCCCATTTCTATACAGTAAGATAATGATGCAATGTACGGGTTTGCCTTTTCTATACAGTAAGATAATGATGCAATGTACGGGTTTCCCTTTTCTATACAGTAAGATAATGATGCAATGTACGGGTTTCCCTTTTCTATACAGTAAGATAATGAGGCAATGTACGGGTTTCCCATTTCTATACAGTAAGATAATGATGCAATGTACGGGTTTCCCTTTTCTATACAGAAAGATAATGATGCAATGTACGGGTTTCCCTTTTCTATACAGTAAGATAATGATGCAATGTACGGGTTTGCCTTTTCTATACAGTAAGATAATGATGCAATGTACGGGTTTCCCTTTTCTATACAGTAAGAAAATGATGCAATGTACGGGTTTCCCTTTTCTATACAGTAAGATAATGATGCAATGTACGGGTTTCCCTTTTCTATACAGTAAGATAATGAGGCAATGTACGGGTTTCCCTATTCTATACAGTAAGATAATGATGCAATGTACGGGTTTCCCTTTTCTATACAGTAAGATAATGATGCAATGTACGGGTTTCCCTTTTCTATACAGTAAGATAATGATGCAATGTACGGGTTTCCCATTTCTATACAGTAAGATAATGAGGCAATGTACGGGTTTCCCTTTTCTATACAGTAAGATAATGATGCAATGTACAGGTTTCCCTTTTCTATACAGTAAGATAATGAGGCAATGTACGGGTTTCCCTTTTCTATACAGTAAGATAATGATGCAATGTACAGGTTTCCCATTTCTATACAGTAAGATAATGATGCAATGTACGGGTTTCCCTTTTCTATACAGTAAGATAATGAGGCAATGTACGGGTTTCCCTTTTCTATACAGTAAGATAATGAGGCAATGTACGGGTTTCCCTTTTCTATACAGTAAGATAATGATGCAATGTACGGGTTTCCCTTTTCTATACAGTAAGATAATGATGCAATGTACGGGTTTCCCTTTTCTATACAGCAGGGGTCCTCAAACTTTTTAAACAGGGGGCCAGTTCACTGTCCCTCAGACCGTTGGAGGGCCGGACTATAGTAAAAACAAAAACTATGAACAAATTCCTATGCACACTGCATATATCTTATTTTGAAGTGAAGAAACAAAACGGGAACAAATACAATATTTAAAATGAAGTAAAGTTAAATCAACAAACTTACCAGTATTTCAATGGGAATAGTGTGCCAGTCAGATGCCCAGGGATATTATGCCAGTCAGAGTCCAGTAATATTATGCCAGTCAGAGCCCAAGAATATTATGCCAGTCAGAGCCCAGTAATATTGTGCCAGTCAGATGCCCAGGAATATTATGCCAGTCAGATGCCCAGGAATATTATGCCAGTCAGATGCCCAGGAATATTATGCCATTCAGATGCCCAGGAATAGAGTGCCAGTAAGAGCCCAGGAATATTATGCCAGTCAGATGCCCAGGAATATTATGCCAGTCAGAGCCCAAGAAAATTATGCCAGTCAGAGCCCAAGAAAATTATGCCAGTCAGATGCCCAGGAATAGTGTGCCAGTCAGATGCCCAGGAATAGTGTGCCAGTCAGATGCCTAGGAATATTATGCCAGTCAGATGCCCAGGAATATTATGCCAGTCAGATGCTCAGGAATAGTGTGCCTGTCAGATGCCCAGGAATATTATGCCATTCAGATGCCCAGGAATATTATGCCATTCAGATGCCCAGGAATAGTGTGCCAGTCAGATGCCCAGGAATAGTGTGCCTGTCAGATGCCCAGGAATATTATGCCATTCAGATGCCCAGGAATAGTGTGCCTGTCAGATGCCCAGGAATATTATGCCATTCAGATGCCCAGGAATATTATGCCATTCAGATGCCCAGGAATAGTGTGCCAGTCAGATGCCCAGGAATAGTGTGCCTGTCAGATGCCCAGGAATATTATGCCATTCAGATGCCCAGGAATAGTGTGCCTGTCAGATGCCCAGGAATATTATGCCATTCAGATGCCCAGGAATATTATGCCATTCAGATGCCCAGGAATAGTGTGCCAGTCAGATGCCCAGGAATAGTGTGCCAGTCAGATGCCCAGGAATATTGTGCCAGTCAGATGCCCAGGAATAGTGTGCCTGTCAGATGCCCAGGAATATTATGCCATTCAGATGCCCAGGTATAGTGTGCCAGTCAGATGCCAAGGAATATTATGCCATTCAGATGCCCAGGAATAGTGTGCCAGTCAGATGCCCAGTAATAGTATGCCAGTCAGATGACCAGGAATATTATGCCAGTCAGATGCCCAGGAATAGAGTGCCAGTAAGAGCCCAGTAATATTATGCCAGTCAGATGCCCAGGATTATTATGCCAGTCACAGCCCAAGAAAATTATGCCAGTCAGATGCCCAGGAATATTATGCCATTCAGATGCCCAGGAATAGTGTGCCAGTCAGATGCCCAGTAATAGTATGCCAGTCAGATGACCAGGAATATTATGCCAGTCAGATGCCCAGGAATAGAGTGCCAGTAAGAGCCCAGTAATATTATACCAGTCAGATGCCCAGGATTATTATGCCAGTCACAGCCCAAGAAAATTATGCCAGTCAGATGCCCAGGAATATTATGCCATTCAGATGCCCAGGAATAGTGTGCCAGTCAGATGCCCAGTAATAGTATGCCAGTCAGATGACCAGGAATATTATGCCAGTCAGATGCCCAGGAATATTATGCCAGTCAGATGCCCAGGAATATTATGCCAGTCAGATGCCCAGGAATAGAGTGCCAGTAAGAGCCCAGTAATATTATGCCAGTCAGATGCCCAGGATTATTATGCCAGTCACAGCCCAAGAAAATTATGCCAGTCAGATGCCCAGGAATAGTAGAGTGCTCGTTATACCTCCCTCCTCCCCCTCCTTCCCCATCACTTACCTCCAGCTGCTGTGTCCCCGGGCCGGACGTCTCGCGCAGTGTTCCCTCCTCCCTGCACGGAGGAGGGAAACAGTTACCGGGTCCGGATGTGACGAAACGTCACATCCGGTCGCGGTGATTTTTTTTTTCCGTTTTCCTGCAGCCGCATCTTCTGCGGCTGCAAGGAAAAAAAAAAAAAGGTAATCAGCGGGGAGCGGGGGGTGCCGGCAGCACCCCCCGCGGGCCGGACAAATGTGCTCTGCGGGCCGCATGTGGCCCGCGGGCCGTAGTTTGAGGACCCCTGCTATACAGTAAGATAATGATGCAATGTATTGGGATGATATTCAAAATGTATTTCTTCTCAGTCTGGCCCTGCAGACTGCTTCTCAAAGAATCAAGTCATGAATCATTCATGTTATGAATTGGAACAAATTGATGAGTCGATGTATTCAGTTAATACATCATCATTGCTCATTTCAGTTCATTGGCTGCAATATTGATCTCTGTATCTAGGAACGTTTGATTGCATGATTGGGTAGGTCTCCGTAACATACAGGTCTGAAGGGAAAATAATGTGAAAGGGACATAAAGCAAAGGGATAGTGAATAAGAGCAACGTAGATCAGAGGGGAATAAAGATGAGTATAAAAAGATGGAACAAGTTAGCAAAATCAAGAATAAATTAAATATTATTAAATGCAAGTGGAACATGTAATGGTAAAGTAGTTTAAACGTGGTTGGCAGTGGACTGTGGATTTTCATCTGATTTAAGTTCCAACCTCACAACCGCATATTTTCAGAAGTGGAGGTGTCCAACTGCACCTCTGCTGTACAGCTTTGGGCTGGAAGTGCAGGCAAATTGATTGTATCAATCTCTTGGAAAGAGATTGATACAATGGTTGAATATCCCGTTGGTCACATACAGTGTTGAGTTTCTGAGTTGCGAGTGATCTCTGTTGACTCACATGGGGAGCTTTGACTTCAGCTTTAAGGATAAAGCAACGGTTAACCATTACTGGAGATTACTACGGGTCTGTTCACTAAAAAGTGAACTGTAGTGAGCAGACACATGAGCTACACAAATCGTGCATTGATAGAAATTTTTAGCCAACTGCACTAGTCAAATTTCTTTGAACACATGCAATAAAATGAGGCACATGCAATAAACGCTATGTTGTGTTTCCCATAAAAGGACATTCCAGGGGGTCAAACTAAGTTTGATATATCTGGTAGTGTCTAACCTGTACACTATACATAAGTACTTAATAATCCACTTTTTCTGCTCAAGCCCTTCCAAAGTTTTTTGTGTTGCCATTTTTGATGTTATTTTTGCAGTAAAGAACCTACCAATCAGTGGGCTCATGTAGTATTGTATGGGGTTACTGTCTGCTCATTTATGAGATGTTCTGCCCACACCATATCTGCTATCAAAAACCGTCCAGAAAAGCGGTGATCATTGCAAAACTCCCGATTGTCTCCAAGTAAATGTTGTGGATTTTGGTGAAAGATGTCATAGTGGAATGATCAATCCCCAGGAAAAAAAAACAGCAAAAACGCTAGTTTTTTTTATTGAATGTGGAGAAAAAAAGAGTGATACAAAAGCAAATTAAAAATAGACACACACACTATATATATATATATATATATATATATATATATATATATATATATGTGTGTGTGTTTATTTTTAATTTATATATATATTATATATATATATGTGTGTGTGTTTATTTTTAATTCATATATATATTTTATATATATATATATGTGTGTGTGTTTATTTTTAATTCATATATATATTTTATATATATATATATATATATATATAATATATATATAAATTAAAAATAAACACACACATATATATATATATATATATATATATATATATATATATATATATATATATATGTGTGTGTGTATTTATTTTTAATATAAATATATATCTATATATCTATAGATAGAGATATACAGTGGATATAAAAAGTCTACACACCCCTGTTAAAATGTCAGGACAAATCATTTCAGAACTTTTTCCACCTTTAATGTGACCTATAAACTGTACAACTCAATTGAAAAACAAACTGAAATCTTTTAGGTAGAGGGAAGAAAAAATATAAAAATAAAATAATGTGGTTGCATAAGTGTGCACACCCTTAAACTAATACTTTGTTGAAGCACCTTTTGATTTTATTACAGCACTCAGTCTTTTTGGGTATGAGTCTATCAGCATGGCACATTTTGACTTGGCAAGATTTGCCCACTCTTCTTTGCAAAAACACTCCAAATCTGTCAGATTGCGAGGGCATCTCCTGTGCACAGCCCTCTTCAGATCACCCCACAGATTTTCAATCGGAATCATGTCTGGGCTCTGGCTGGGCCATTCCAAAACTTTAATCTTCCAGCCATTCCTTTGTTGATTTGGATGTATGCTTTGTGTCGTTGTCATTCTGAAAGATAAAGTTCCTCTTCATGTTCAGCTTTCTAGTAGAAGCCTGAAGGTTTTGTGCCAATATTGACTGGTATTTGGAACTGTTCATAATTCCCTCTATCTTAACTAAGGCCCCAGTTCCAGCTGAAGAAAAACAGCCCCAAAGCATGATGCTGCCACCACCATGCTTCACTGTGGGTATGGTGTTCTTTTGGTGATGTGCAGTGTTGTTTTTGCGCCAAACATATCTTTTGGAATTATGGCCAAAAAGTTCAACCTTGGTTTCCTCAGACCATAACACATTTTCCCACATGCTTTTGGGAGACTTCAGATGTGTTTTTGCAAAATGTAGCCTGGCTTGGATGTTTTTCTTCGTAAGAAAAGGCTTTCGTCTTGCCACTCTACCCCATAGCCCAGACATATGAAGAATACGGGAGATTGTTGTCACATGTACCACACAGCCAGTACTTACCAGATATTCCTGCAGCTCCTTTAATGTTGCTGTAGGCCTCTTGGTAGCCTCCCAAACCAGTTTTCTTCTCGTCTTTTCATCAATTTTGGAGGGAGCTCCAGTTCTTGGTAATGTCACTGTTGTGCCATATTTTCTCCACTTGATAATGACTGTCTTCACTGTGTTCCATGGTATATCTAATGTCTTGGAAATTCTTTTGTACCCTTCTCCTGACTGATACCTTTTAACAATGAGATCCCTCTGATGCTTTGGAAGCTCTCTGTGGATCATGGCTTTTGCTGTGGGATGTGACTAAGAAAATTTCAGCGTAAAATTGCCAGGTTAAGAGTATACCAGTGCTGACACCCCAGTACAGCTCTCACTTTTAGGTTAGTAGATTGGCTTAAAACCCTGTTCCTCCACTTTCCCTATTCATGCATACTGGAGGATTTATCTACTGGTACCTTTGAATTAAGGTCCTGTTGGCCTCATGTGGGTTCCCTTTACTCATAATTATAATTATATGTACAGTGAAGCTGTCTTCATCTGACTACACTCATAAGCTGTTTTAAGTATTGATTAATGCAAAACAAATCAGGATGTCTTTTTTTTTTTTTTTCCTTTTTTTTTTTTTTCTTTTCCTTTATCTTTATAATTATATTATTGTTTTAGAAATATAGAAAATAGATACATGGCAAAGGTTACAATACTTTACCATGGTAAATATATATATATATATATATATATAAAAAGACATGCATTACAATTTTAACTCCCCAGTTTATTTATTTATAATATTTATTTTTAGTAGGTATTTATTGGACCAGTTTCTTTTTTTCCCCCCAGACGTTTTTCCTTTAAACAAGCAATAGCTGAATGCTAATTACTATCCAACCTTCAATAAAATGGCATTTAGATTTTAACATTTTAATCAATTTCAGACGTTAAAGTAGTAGACATAAACAGCTCAGAGATGTTTATTTACTCCATTGTGTTTTAGGAAAGTAAATAAAATGTGCATAAAGTTTTTTTTTTCTACAAATCTTCATGACACAATAAATTCTAGGGATCGTACCATCAATATATCATTAGACAGTGCAAGAAAGTAAAGTGTCCAACAGTTATACAACAAAATGGATATTTACACATTTCAGGAGTAATATATAGCTGTATATCTCATGCCCAGTGTGAGGAGAGCATCAAAAATGTCTATAGTGTACCAGCACAAATGAAAGGATGGGCTTTAGACCTTCCCCATCATAGCATAATCTCTCCTCAGCAAGAGCTGAGAAAAACAATATAGTGTAATAGTGTCAGACACAAAAAGGTTCAATTTATTATACTCATAGCAATTAACTCTCATCTGATGAAGTCAGTAAACAAACCATTGGCATTCTAACAAGTATATTGATGATCCCACATGGGGAACACAGGAGGAAATAAGTAAAAGGAGATTGAGGCAGGTAAAGCTGGGTCACCATATAACATTAGGGACAATATAAAATGGAAAAGTGGACAGTGCTCAAAAATAACAAATAAGTAATTAACAAACACAAAAAGTCTTATAATAAACGTGATTGAATTTCCAAGCAACGTATCTCCCAACTTTTAAACCTTGAACCACGGAAGGGAAAGGCATGACCACAACTGGTACACCAGTGTGTCAATTCATGACCGTGGGACGAGAGTCGCTAATAGGCACTGTCTCACCTAAACTGACACAGCTAACGGGCATGAAGCAGACACACTTAAGGAATTCATCGCGGGATCTCGGTTGATAGAACACATACATCTCTTTTTCACATTGGGGGCTATTCACTAAACGGTGATCCTTGGTGTGCTAAGAAGGGAAATTGCAAAAATCAAGGGACCTAAACAATGTGTATAATCTATTTATGTAGAGAATAAAATATATAAAAAATTATCAATACATTGTAATAGTAGAATTAGATGCATGTTAAAGAGAAAATTGAGTTTTAGGAATGTCTGTGGTGTCTCCATTGCATAACATCACTTGAAATGTGTAATGTACTTATGTTATCACAAGGTGATGTCATAGACAGGAGACAGAGAGAATAGGCAAGTAATGTGATCCACTGAGGTATAATAAACAAATAGTAGAAATAAAAACACACAATAGGATAGTCAGGTAAAGCATCTAACGTGTTTGGTGCTTTAAAAACAAACACTTGTCATAGGTAAATCCTAACCTTAAATAGTAATTAAGTTAATTAAATGAGTTCGATAACAGATGTGAAATCTCCCATACCCATAAAAACAGCACATACCCAACATACATCGATCTGGCCCAAAATGGATTTGAACCAGAGATTTTAGAATTTCCCTAAAATGTGTGTAAATAAAATACTTAATTTTTATTCTAAATGACTTATCAAATGACATAAATAGTTCTGCTTCAGCCCCCTCAATAGCACTGATTACCCAAGAGCAGAGAAGACATGAGCCTTCCAACCAAATGAGAATCAAAACAAGTACTATGAAACTATGTATCGAATAATGCATGTTATGGATGCATAAATAGCTATGATTCCATCAGAAATAAGAGCAGATTAGACGGACAGAATGGCAACTATATGTGTTTAATTGTAAAGCTGAGCAAAGTTTGGGGAAATGGACATAGAGAAAAAAGAATAAACAATGCATGAAAAGAGAACTGAGAAATAGTCTGAAAACATCTAGGATTATGTTTATACAATAGCAAAATGCAGATGATGGTAAAAGCAATTTATTAGATCACAAGTTTGGATAAAGCTGTGGCAATTGACCGGATTGTGAAAGAAAATGCAATAAACCAGGAGTGTTTTTCAAATATATTGATTTTCAAAAATAATATAAGGCACAAACAGTAGATTGTTAGGTTGATTTGTGATAAGGAGAAGACATAGACTTAATAACATGTGTGCTTTGGCGGAAGCCAATACTATTAAATTGACACAGTGTCATATGTGAAATATGAGATCAATGTGTCTTTGGCTAACTGGGAACGAATCACAAATGATGTCAGAAAATATTAAATGAACAGTTCAGGGTGTAGGAAAATGAACATTAAACAATCATTTAAAGAATAGTTATGAAATAGGAAGGCTTTGTAATGCCCAGATTAAATGTTAAATATATATGTAGAAGTTACTAGAATTTACTATAGATGAGGGGCAGAAGCTGGAGAAAACCAAACTGATGTATTTGGACAGGGGCATAACGAAAGCCCCTTGGGCCACAGGGCCCTGCGGCCAACGCATACCATTATACAACACATCACTATATAACAACCCCAGTACCATATATCTCCAAAATTCCACAGTGCCACAGTTATAATCCATATAAAATGCCATGTATGACCCCACTTTCCACAAAACCACATAACCCCCCCCCCACTTTGCATTCAAGAGTGCCATAATTTCCCCACATCCATTTCTATCTTTCCATTATTGCCACACATCACTTTCCACAGTGCCAGTCTTGTCCAACATCACTTTCCACAGAGTGGAAGTGAGGTAATTTCCTGTATGGTGGATCAGTCATAGCACGCATTGAAAGAGAGCTGGCAAGAGACCATCCAAATGAATTGATGTCAAAGCTTTATTCTGATTGGTTCGGTAATATTCTATGCCGATCATAATATGACTTAAATCAGAATCAGAATCAAAAAGATGTAAAAGTGAAGTGAATGACATTTGCTATACATTCACCACCGTTTGTCCGATGACTTTGTAGTATTCTAAGACAGAATCTGAAATTGGGAAAGGTTCAGAGAATTATCTCCGGTTTAAATAACTGAATGAGGATAGAAGGGCACATATTAGGTGGGGTAAATAAAAGGGGTCGGATTACTGATATTTGAATATCTGTCAAATAGGGAAAGAGCTCTGTCATAGCTGCCAACAGTCCCTAATTTGCCAGGACTGTCCTGAATTTGTTGGGTCTTGTCCTGGATTTAATAATGCCTGTGCATAGGCAGTATTGCATTTCAACTGTATATGCCTAGCAGACACACACAGTGCAAATTCCATGATCTCCAGGGACACCTATAGCTCTACTGGGTAGCCTAGAGTGTTGGCAAGTATGGCTTAGTGTGTGAAGCAAATACTAAAATAAATGGTCAATCTCCTCTCCGAGCAACTATATGATAATTGAGATTGTTTCTTTAAATTCAAGCTGCCATTAAAATACCGCACGGATGGCAACCGTAGAGCCATTTGTGCTCTGACTTTTCATGGTACCATACAACAAGAGATGCATTTTTCAATAATATTTTTATTAAATATGAAAAACAGTTTACATGTAAAGGAATACATGGTAGTAAAACTTTTTTTTTGTGAGACTGAGGTAGAGTTCTGTGGGAACCCCAAATTTGGACTGTGCTGTGTAAAGCAGGAAAGTACATATTAGAAAATAATAATAATAAATATTATTATTATTTTTTCTAATACATACCCCCCAACTTTACATACAGTATATACTGTATGTATACTATAATTCATTTGTGAAAAAAAAAGTTTCCCTGATTAGCAGAAACACGTTTGAAACATATTTTTATACGTTTGCTTGGAATTCAGCTATGCAGAGGTCATCTTTAATAACTTGTATTCTCTGCATTCCCCCGTTTAAGCAATGTTGAGGTTCAATTTTAAGGGTACGCCTGTCCATTATTTATACTGTGATAAAAATATTGAAAATTATGTTTTTCCAGCTACTAATGCCTGATATTTGCAACTTATCACAGGTCATTTTTTTTTAGTAAATATATTCCTAAGCTATGGGTAGCAAGAGAAAGAAAAGAAGTCAGACTGGTATGAAAAAAAAAATGTCAAAAAAGCTGTATTAAAACAAAGAAAACATACTTTTTTGTTTTTTACAGCATAGCGCAGGTCCCAGTAGCTGTAATATATTCATGAAAGATGTCAGATTGTTACCATGCACATAGCAAAAAAGAATAGAACAATTCAAATACTGCCTACCAGCAGTTTTTACATTCTGCATAGTTCAAACTATTAGTCACTGCTAAATGTCATTTATGATAAGTTCTCCAGAGAATTGGGCTCAAACTATCAAATAAAGGAGAGTTCTGAATGACAGGCACACTGCAAATGATTTAGCCTTTTCTCTCTTAAACTTATTTGGACTGTGACCTTTAAGATTAATGGAGAGAAAAGGAGCACAAATAGTTGTTTAACATTATACAGCACAAAGTCAGATTATTAAAAAAATAAATAAAAAAAATCACTTTATTTGTTTTCCAGTAATTTGGGAAGATTTCAAGGACAGTATTTTATTTACCAAACAAGCAAAAGGAAAATAGAAAAACATCTATTCAGATGAGATGGAATGAAAGCTTTGTATTCTGTTAGTGGTTTGGAAAAGGACAATGTTTAAAAAAAAAAATGACAAAGGCATTTTTGTTTTTATCAAGAACAAAAATGGGAAGGTTTAAAAAGGCATTGTGCAAACTGGTTCACCCCACATTCATTTGTTGGTTTCGGTAGACTCTTACCCATAATCCACTTCAGTTTTCTATGTTGCTAAAATAACTCAAAGCTCTTCCAAGCAAAATATCGCCTATACTGTGAATGTAGAGTATAATAATAATAAAAAAAGATCCATACACTGTGTTAGGAAAATTGCATAAAAATGCCCAAAATAAGAGAAATATGTGTTTTAACTGTGTCTGTGGCTGTTCCTATTTATGACATTACCTGTGGCTTGATATGCAAATTAACAAATGTTTAATGGAAACATGTCATTTGCATGTAAAATTGGAAGAAAATTGGGGTGAAAACAATTATTATGAATAAACAATATTGTTCTTAAAAAAACAAATAATTGTAATCTCACAATCACATGGGAACTACAATGAGGAGGACAGGAAGACATCCAAGTACCATCAAAGAATAAGACAGATCCTCAAGAGCCAGCTCAATGGGAGGATCAAGATCCATGCCATCAACATGTATGCCCTGCCAGTCATCAGATAACCTGCCAGTGTTGTGAGCTGGACAAAGGAAGACCTAGAGGTTGCCTGTGTGAAAACCTAAAAGCTCCTCACAATGTAGAAACATAGAAACATAGAATGTGTTAAGAACAATTCGGTCCATCTAGTCTGCCCAATTTTTTTTGAGTACTTTTATTAGTCCCCTGTTCCTGGTTACTGTACTGGGATTTCCACCCCAAGTCTAACACGCAGAGACTGTACACCAGCTAGACATGTGCAAAACTAACATTTTCGTTTCGTTTTCGTTCATTACTGCATTCGTTTAAGACGAAATTCGTTCATTATTTTCGTTTCGTTAATTTTAATTCGTTCGTTTTATAGAATACAATGTAATACTATTGGCTTTCTATAAACCGAACGAGAGCCCCATTCATAAGAAATTCTTATGAATGGGGCTCTCGTTCGGTTCATAGAAAGGCAATAGTACTACATGTTTTCTATAAGCCGACAGCCTATAAACCGAACGTTCGGTTTATAGGCTGTCGGCATTTAACTATACAGAGACAGAGTCTCCATTCATTATGAATGGAGACTTTGTCTCCGTATAGTTAAATGCCGACAGCCTATAAACCGAACGTTCGGTTTATAGGCTGTCGGCTTATGGAATACATGTATTCCTATTCTATAAACCGAACGTTCGGTTTATAGAATAGCAATAGGATTACATGTATTACAGAAGCCGACAGCCTATAAACCGAACGTTCGGTTTATAGGCTGTCGGCATTTTACTACACGGAGACAGAGTCTCCATTCATAAATTTATGAATGGAGACTTTGTCTCCGTGTAGTGAAATGCTATTGTATTCTATAAACTGACTATTTCGGCTTATAGAATGCAATAGTACTACGAATGGACGAATGAACGAATGATTTTCGTTTATTAACCATTCGTTCATTCGGCTTTCGTTAGCTTAGCATTTTCGTTCTTCGTTTTTCGGACGAATGGACGAAAATGCTATTTTCGGATGAAAATCCATTCGTCCGAAAACGAATGCACATGTCTAACACCAGCCAGAAAGATGGAGGGCGAGGTCTGGAGAGTGTCAAAACCACCACCCTGTCACGGTCGGCTGTACCGATGAGGTCTGGAGTCGCGGTGCAGGGGCAGTGGGCGATTCAAGGCCCTGCGCAGGGTGAGCACTCTCCACCAGGGGTGGAGCCCCAGGCTTTGAATACCCACATGCAGAGGCCTTGTTTGGTTTCCCACGAGTCATAGCCAGGCAGGGACAAAGCAGGGTCTAGGAACAAGCCGAGGTCAAAGGACTTTAGAAATCAGAATGGTCAGAATCAAGCCGAGGTCAAGGGACTGTAGAAATCAGAATGGTCAGAATCAAGCCGAGGTCAAGGGACTGGAGAAAACAGGGATGATCAGGAACACGATGAACAGGAATCAAAAACACAAGCTAGCAGGAATTAATGTACCAGCTCTGATTGCTGGGAGGAACGGGTTTATATAGCTCCAGGGCTCATTATTACAAGGACCTACACCTGGGCGGTAGGCAAACAAGAAGACAAAGTCAGAGAGATAGCCACCACTGCTACATGAGGAAACAGAACCAGCAGGTGGTGTCTGGAACAGGAGCAGGGAACAGGAACCACAGGAGTCAGGGTTCGAATCCAGGTGGATAGTTACACATCCTGGATGAAACCCAGAGCATCTGGGAATACATCAGTCAGATGGCACCCAATGACGAGCTGCTGAGAGAATGCCTGAAGCAGCAGCAGACATGGAAGGAAGACCAAATAGAGAAAATGCCATGGCAAGCCAAGACACTGCATAGGGTGTACTATCAACAGATAGCCAAGGTGGCCAGGAGTGTTAGGTTTGTAATAGATATTTTGAACACAACTGCAGGAGGCTAAATTAAATATATTTCTTTAAGGATTTTCTCACAAATAGAATTTGGTGTTAGATATAGTGAGATGGGATTTTGCAGGAATAGTATGGGTAATGATGCAGGCATTAATTTCATCAGGATCATGTGAAAACAGAAATTACAATTCACTTTTGCAGATGCAGTAAATGAATTGGTAAAGTCTTTGGATAGGATTCCAGGCAAATATAACAGTGTAGAGCAAGCATGTTTTGCAAGAGATTAGCAAGCAGGTTATGCAGGTAATTTGCAAGCAGGTGATGCAATAGTGGATTAGTAAGACTTTATATACTATGTGCAACAAATGGTTAAATGGAAATGATTACCTTAATATGCACAGGATGATTATGTTGGTTTATATTTATATATAAAGACAAACACTTTAGAGGTTGAGAAAAGTCCATAAGCAATACAGGTCAAATTGGGTTGGAGATATAATTAAAACTGTTTAAGACAATTCCTGGTCCAAAGGGCAATAGAAACATAGAATGTGTCGGCAGATTAGAACCATCGGTCCATCTAGTCTGCCCAATTTTCTAAATACTTTTATTAGTCCCCAGTTCCCTATCTTATAGCTAGGATAGCCTTGTGTCTATCCCACGCATGCTTAAAATCCTTGACTGTGTTTACCTCTACCACTTCATCTGGAAGGTTATTCCATACATCCACTACCCTCTCAGTAAAGTAATACTTCCTGATATTACTTTTAATATGTCAGCAAGAATGGTGAAACAAATCCGGGTCCAAGGGCAATAGAAGTCAGCATTATCGGATATCAGGCAGAAGTCGGTAAACATAGGATCTTTGTAAATAAGATTAACAAAATGTACTACTATTTATTAAATGTAATGACTTTGATACGGGCTGTAAAACTTTTTAAACAGTCAAGACAAATGATATTCTTGTAGCCAGAATATTTAGGACTCATTTTTTTCTATTCATAGTGTAGCATGCAGTAAGCTTCATTGAGAGAGTGAAATGCGTTAAATCTTGTTGTCTGTCTTTCTCACTCCATGCTATATTTTCGTTAAAGCATATTGGGGAGCATGTCGCTTTAGTAGTATTGCATATTTGTCCATGCATAGTAAATTGCATGCTCCACCCATAGACTAAGTTTCTCCGATTCTGACCAAACGCAAACCTCCATTTATATGCTTCTCCAAACCCCACCTTAAACAATAAGTACCGTATTTATCGGCGTATAACACGCACTTTTTCTCCCTGAAAATAGGGAGAAAATAGTGTGTGCGTGTTATACGCCGAAAAAAAAATAAATCTAAAACTTACCTCGTACCTGCTCTGTCCCCCGGTGCTCTGAAGCTGCGTGGCTGCGAGGGAAGCGTTGTGAGCTTCCCTCCAGCCGCGCGGTCAATAAAGTGTGTTTTTTTTAAAACTGGGGAAGGGGGGGGGGAGGAGGGTGTCATAACGAGCATACTAAGGGGCAATATCCTGGCATATTGGGGGCATATTAAATGGCATATTGGGGGCAATATCCTGGCATAATAAATGGCATATTGGGGGCAATATCCTGCATATTAAATGGCATATTGGGGCAATATCTGGCATATTAAAATGGCATATTGGGGGCAATATCCTGCATATTGGGGGCATATTAAATGGCATATTGGGGGCAATATCCTGGCATAATAAATGGCATATTGGGGGCAATATCCTGCATATTAAATGGCATATTGGGGGCAATATCCTGCATATTAAATGGCATATTGGGGCAATATCTGGCATATTAAAATGGCGTATTGGGGGCAATATCCTGCATATTAAATGGCATATTGGGGGCAATATCTGGCATATTAAAATGGCATATTAGGGGCAATATCCTGCATATTAAATGGCATATTGGGGGCAATATCCTGCATATTAAATGGCATATTGGGGGCAATATCCTGGCATATTAAAATGGCATATTGGGCTTCAAAGTTCTTAATTTAAGTTCTTAAGTTTTTTTAAACGTTTTTCATAACGAGCATACTAAGGGGCAATATCCTGGCATATTGGGGGCATATTAAATGGCATATTGGGGGCAATATCCTGGCATAATAAATGGCATATTGGGGGCAATATCCTGCATATTAAATGGCATATTGGGGCAATATCTGGCATATTAAAATGGCATATTGGGGGCAATATCCTGCATATTGGGGGCATATTAAATGGCATATTGGGGGCAATATCCTGGCATAATAAATGGCATATTGGGGGCAATATCCTGCATATTAAATGGCATATTGGGGGCAATATCCTGCATATTAAATGGCATATTGGGGCAATATCTGGCATATTAAAATGGCGTATTGGGGGCAATATCCTGCATATTAAATGGCATATTGGGGGCAATATCTGGCATATTAAAATGGCATATTAGGGGCAATATCCTGCATATTAAATGGCATATTGGGGGCAATATCCTGCATATTAAATGGCATATTGGGGGCAATATCCTGGCATATTAAAATGGCATATTGGGCTTCAAAGTTCTTAATTTAAGTTCTTAAGTTTTTTTTCCTGAAATTTCCTTCTTAAAATTAGGTGCGTGTTATACGCCGGCGCGTGTTATACGCCGATAAATACGGTATATGTCTATTCTACACGATGAATAGAAAAAATTAGTCCTAACTATTCTGGCCACGAGAATATTATATGTCTATCTTTTAAAAAAAAAAAAAAATTTGAATTAATGTAGTTTTTTTTTTTTATAGCCCATAAAACTCCACTAGGTTCTACAAATAGTAGTACATTTCATTAATCTACGTTTTGAACTGTTTTCCTGGTTTATAAAGCACACCAACCAAACAACAAAAAACAATCTATACACTATGCTATACACTTGATTTGTTGCATAATTAACTGATCTAAAATTCAAAATGGTAATTACATTAAATGGGAAATAGTAATAAATTATTATCATTTTGAAATCTATTCTTACGGCTGTAGTTAATTACATTTATAGCTAAGCAGTGAATTTGAAATCTACCGTATTAAAAGCATAAGTAAAATAATAGTCTAATTTCTAATAATCCTTCCATATTGCTATGTCTTTTTAATAATATAATGTTTAACACTATGTGCTTGCAGAATGGCAAACAATTTCATACAATACAAGTGTAGGGCTCCGGCAAGCGGAGTGTCAGGGAAGGAACCCAAGATCCAGGTCACAAGCATGGTCAATAGACAGGCAACAGGCAAAGGGTTAATCCAGGTAACAATCAGGGGCAATAGGAATGCAAAAGTGTTAGCTCAAGACTCACTATGCACACAGGGACAGCCAACAAAAACTGAGCCCCATGTTGAGGGAGTTTGGGGTTTTTCTAGTAGCATTGGGCGGGTCCTCCTTGTTAGTGCTGCTAACCCCGCCTCTACAACTCTCCCATTGGTGGCAAATATGTTTACATATGTCATCGTTGTCCCCTATGCAAATTAATTATTACAATTCTTCGAAATTGGCCAAGATGCAATACTGCATCTCTGTAACATGTTATATAAACTTCTTTAAAGGACAACTGTATCAAAAACATAAGTACTGTTTAATTGAAAGATTGCATCAAGTGTAGACATTTTAATTAGAAATGCTTTAATGAAAGAATATAAATAATGTACCTTACTGAGACCGTTTTGCTCTGTACAGCTCTAATAGGGAGCGGACATGTTGTTTGGAATCTTAGGACAGTTCTTCATTCACCTTAGTTCAAATGATGGTAGATCTGACCAGTCTGACCCAACATTCTAGACAACATGTCTGCCACCTGTTAGAGCAAGAGGGCTCAATAGGGTACATTATTTATATTCTTTCATTAAAGAATTTCTATGCAAACTATCTATAAGTTAATTTTTTTTGCTACAGTTATCCTTTAAACAGTGGACTATTTTTGCTGTGCTTAGCAGAACGTTTGGGTGGGTCCATTTAATTATTCAAATGGAATCATTGTAGGATTTTAGGGAACTTATTTAACCCCGCGCCAACACAGGACGTGCTAGGTCCGTCCTGTGTGACGAGGTGTTAATGACACAGGACTGAGCGCCTTCAGTGCTCGTTTTGATGCAGGACTAGGTCCGTCCTGTGTCATTAACTGTATTGCTATGATGCTTCAATGTGGAAGCATCGTGCAATACAAAAAAAAAATGCCCGCCGGCATTGCGATCGCTCCGGAGATAGATTGAAATGTCGGTTTTAAAGGAACAGTGCCTTTAAAACGATGGGCATGTAAAACGAGCATAGGAAGCATTTATCGCTTCCTATGGCTCTGTAAGTGTTGCAAGTCGAGGCAGTCAGCAACACTGAAAAAAAAGCACAATCTTGGTCAGTGTGTGACCAAGATGGTGCTGCCCCTTCTAAGGGCAAGAGTACAGGAGGCAGGAAGTAGCTGCTTCCTGTGCTCTTCAAGCAGCCACAGGATTGCCACATCACAGAGGCAATCTGTGACTGCCAGGCAGACTGACATCCCCACTGCCTGGTCAAATCAATATTTAACAAATATTGATCTGACCACTTTGGATCTGCCTCCCTTTCCTCACATTTTTTTTTAGTGAGAAAGAGACAGATCAAAGTAGTAAAAGTACAATAAAATAATAAAAAATACAATAAAAAATAAAATAATAATAAAAAAAAACTGAGACCCAATGGCTTTTATAAAAGACATTCCCTGTGTTTAACCCCTTCCCTGCCATTGATAATGCATAAGCATTGATCTTGCACATCACTGCGTTTTTTGCTGTTTGTGCATTTTTTAGAAGTTAATTTTTTTTTACTATAATTTAATAAAATACTACAAAGGCTCTTCTAAGAGCTATTAACCCCTTCCTTGTCATAGATCACTGCTTACGCAATGATATTGGCGCCAAAGCAGTTTTTATCTGTCTGCATATTTTTGATTATTTTCTTTTTTACACCCACTAGGGGCTTATTTTACACGTAAAAATATGTTTGATTTGTTTTAAAGCTGTCTGAGCGTATATCAATCAGTAACAGCGAAGTAGTCGCAAAGGTTGTTTGGTAATTGCTCAGATGAGTATCACCTTTTGCCTGTGCAGATCAATATTTGTGAATGTTGATCTGACCAATTTGGCTCTGCCTCCCTCTCCTCACTTTTTTGTGTGAGGGAAAGCGACAGATCAGTATTAGTGTTAAAATATCATTTTATAAAATTGTCAGGTTTTATGAAAGCCATTCCCTGTGTATTAACCCATTCCCTGCCATTGATCACTGTGTAAGCTGTAATCTTGCTCAGCAACACTATTTTTTGCTGTCTGCACTTTTTTATGGATTAATTTCTTTGTAGTGTAATGTATTACAGTACTAGATAGGCTATTCTAAGAGCTATTAACCCCTTCTTTGCCATATATCACTGCTTAGACACTGATTCTGATCATCTAGTGATCTATCAGTGGCTGCTGAGCCCTTGCCACAAGTAGTCATGGGTGTCTATTTTAAAACATATTTGGTTTGGTGGGGGTAAATTACATTGGCTGGCTTCAATATATCGATATATCCCATATAAAACATGGATTCAGATGACTAAATGTCAAAATTCCAAGTTGGAACATTGAGATGCGCACCTCACAAATGTTGCCTTTTACCCCCCAAGCAACCATGGGTGATATCCCTGTAGTCATGAGATGTTGCTGAACGCATATTGAGGTGTTGTTTGGCAGTGACACGTGACAGGATCTGTGAATTCATGCCTGAAGGACAATGTGTGTGAAAGAAAATTACTAACCAAAACTTTGACATAGGCTGGGGGTAGAATTAGTGCATGGAAAGTGTTCAAATACCACAATTTGAAATACCCTAGGGTGTCTAGTTTTCTATAATATATTGTTTTGTGGGGTAAAATACACTGCCTGGCTTCAAAAATGTCCCAAATGGGACATGGGCGCAGGTTTTCTGCATGTCTGAGATAAAGCACCTCCTTGCATCCATGATACAGACTAAAATATATTTGAAAACACACAGCCTGAGTCTAAGGCTTGGTAGCTTAGATAGATACATAAATAGTTAATTTGGACAACTAGTGCCAAAAGTATAATACTAGACCGAGTCAAAGGTTCCAGAGGCCTAATACACTAATTGATGTCATAACCAAAGGTCAGAAAATAATATTAAAAAGAATAGCACATAATTCAGTATGGGAGCCAGTTACATCATTGAAACAGGATTACCAAGCACTTAATCAATGAAGAAGGGTTCAGGAAGGAAATATTAGAGTTACATAGAAACATATCAATTAAAATCACACATTCATGGGTTGGATTGGTTCTACAAATTATTTAAGTATAATTTTTTAACATCCAACCCACCTCATACAGAATATTAAACTGGAATTCTAGAGTAGCAAAATGTATTGTAAGTGAAAAAGATAGAATGGGACTGATATTCACTGTCTAGAATTCTGATACTTAGGAATCCAAGTTAATTAAAACCCTGCCACCACCTAAAGCTTAAAAAAACAAGACAGAAAGAAAATAAAAAATAAAACGCTTAACAGATTACATAAAATACAATCAAGAAATGAAAATATTATAATACACAAAGCATTTGTACCTTAATTAGCTACTACTAATTAAACCATAATAAAGTTGTCATAATAGCTAAAATTAGTCTATCCTGGATGCATTTTGGATACATACTACAAATATGTCAATATTTATATAATTGCACAAAATATTAATTGCTAATTTACATATTTACAATTTACACCTGTTGTCTATATTATATTATGGCAGTTTTCAGTATTTGGAAAATAAATAAAGTCTAGTTAATTATCACTTTTATGTTAATTAGATTTTCAAATATAATTTGAAATAATAAACCTTTTGAATGTGTATTAAAGTTAAATAAGCACGTTACATTTTGAATATCTGTATTTTTAATATGTTTAATTTACCCAAACGTATTAGGTAAGCTCTCCAGCATTTGGGTGGAGCCTGGAAGGAAAAATACAACATTTAAAAGTTTTTAAAATAGGAAAAATATCCCAAATGATAAATATACCTGCAATATGTACATACACAAAAGAGTACAAAGCACATGCCTACAGACTATTTCCACAAATGTACAGCTAGTGTACCCAGACTAGGGTAGTCAGTTGTTTGCGGGGCGCATATATTTTAGGACTGGACTGGTTCTCAGTCCACTCCTACTGTCTGCAACACTGCAGATGTTAGGGATTAGCCATTTGTATCTAAATAAGGATACAGGTAAACCCCATTATAGCTCCCTTGCAGTGGTGTACTTACCGTTAGTGCAGGGGTCGCAGCTGCGACCGGGCCCCGGCCGCCCTGGGACCCCTGCAAAAAAAAAAAAAATGTGGGCAAACGGGGCAGCTGCCCAGGGCCCATTCATCCTTTGGGCCCAAAGCAGCTTCCCCGTGGGCCCCCCACTGCTGACCGTGTGACTCTCACACGGAGACAGTCACTATAGTGCAGCAGCCGGGAGATCCGCATCCAACGGACCCGGCTTATCTTCACAGCTGCCAGAAGTGACGCCGGTGGCTATATTTCCTGCACACCCAGTGCGTGCAGGAAACATTTCTGAGCAGACGGCCGAGCAGCATACAGGTAAGTACGGGTGGGGGGGCTGCTGCACATAACTGGCAAATAACACTGGCTAATAAGCAATATAAGTGGCAAATGGGCAGAATAATACTGGCAAATGGGCAATATGAGTGGCATATGGGCAGAATAATACTGGCAAATGGGCAAAATATGAGTGGCAAATTAGCAGAATAAAACTGGCAAATGGGCAAAATATAAGTGGTAAATGGGCAGAATAATACTGGCAAATGGGAAGAATAATACTGGCAAATGGGAAGAATGTGAGTGGAAAATGGACAAAATATGAGTGGCAAATGGACAAAATATGAGTGGCAAATGGACAAAATATGAGTGGCAAATGGGCAGAATAATACTGGCAAATGGGCAATATAAGTGGCAAATGGGCAGAATAATACTGGCAAATGGGCAGAACACTGGCAAATGGGAAAAATATGAGTGGCATATGGGCAAAATAACACTGGCAAATGAGCAAAATATGAGTGGCATATGGGCAAAATAACACTGGCAAATGAGCAAAATATGAGTGGCATATGGGCAAAATAACACTGACAAATGAGCAAAATATGAGTGGCATATGGGCAAAATAACACTGACAAATGGGCAAAATAACACTGACAAATGGGCAAAATAACACTGGCATATGGGCAAAATAACACTGGCATATGGGCAAAATAACACTGACAAATGGGCAAAATATGACTAATAAATGATGGGCAAAATAATACTGGCTGTGGCATATTTATGGGCAGGTTAATAGTGACATCCCAAAAAATTTTGGGTTACATGGGTCATCCTACCCAAGGAGGCTCAATAAATTACTTTACTTATATATTTTTTAAAAGCCACAAAATCTAAACTATTTGTTTCTCTGACAAAACTATTCCTATTGATTTTATTTTACTTTGGTTGGATGTACATCTAATCTTTTTTGATATTTATAGACTTGTATCAACAGCTAGTGATCTTGTCCCTTTAACTGACATTACCACAATTTTTAAACTGTAACAACTGGTTTCCCCCAGCTGTATACATGACCAATTTTTCATTAATAATATGTTTTAAATTAGGTAATTTCAAGCACTCTCATATATTAAATGGTGCATTTTACCAACAGGGGATCCAGCCAGATTTCAGTTTAATTATAAATGGAGCAATATTGTTAATGGGATTTGCAAAACATACTGATAGTAATTGTTTTAGTAATATTTTATCCAGCAATGTCTTATTGCAGCAGAAAAAAAGGAAAAAAAGAAAATTGGATAACCCCATTTATTTTGGAGCACGTTCTATATGATTGATTAATTACATCTGCTAATTAGATATTCACTATTTTAGATGAAGTAAAAATTCTGACTTCATTAACTTAGCATCAAGATACAATCAAATATAAAACTCCATACTACCGTTTACTAATTCCACGATAACATCTGCCCCAATTAAAAGTATTAAGATTCCAAACAGCGGGGCTTTGAGATGAAGTGCTGGGATCACAGTAATTATAAGTTGTTTTTTAAGCTTAATTTATGTGTTAAGCAAAATGAGCATATGGGTTAGTATTTCAGAGGTCACAGCAATTGCGGAGAAGCATTGTGATATACTGACAGCGATTACTAACTGCGATTCAGGAATAGTTACGAAATAACATTAACAGTCGGAACTTTCCTTAACATGTGGACTTTATTTGCCTTGTATGGACCCCCAAAAAAATTGCATTAATTAATATGTTAACTTTTTTCTGATTCGTATAAATAAGAAATTAATGAAAAACATGTTTTCCATTTGGATGGATTTAAAAAGTAGGGCATGGGATTTGTTTATTATTTCTGTATGAAGGTTTTAATATCAGTCTACTTTACTTATCAGTCCTTCTGCAGTAGGAATTTTGGTATCTCCCAATTATTGATGCAGAATTTGACATACTGGCAAAAAGCAAAATTTAATACATTTTTAATGTTAGAGCTTCCATATATTTATATATTCAGCAACAGTACGGTTAACTCCTGGTCTGTTCCGAGGCTCCCACGGTGTGGGATAGATACATATGTACTATATATCTATAAATATCTAGTTTTGTTCAAGATGTAACTCTTTCTAGATGAAATATGGCACTTATCTCTAGCTTCCTAGTACTGGATCCACCAAAACTCATCCCATATGCTACCCTAAATTATTAAATGGCACCTGTGTTAGGGTAAAACAGAGGAAAACATGCATTGAACATATCCACAAGGTAATATACACAAACACGATTAGACAAGGAGTTTAATCACAGTTCACTTCCTAGTTCATTCTGGACAGCCAGGTGACTCCGCCTGGCCCCATAGTCCCAAAGTGACCCTGTTTTCTGGGTGAACCCCATGGAGTCTCCCCAAACCCAACATACCCATGACATTGCCACCCTTGATGTGATCGATTGTTCTGGGAAGAAGAGACAGTCTTCAGTAGTTTTAGCGGATAGAAGCAGATTTGCAATCCATCCGAGAGCTCCAGGACCATGCTGCTAGGTCCTGGTAGGCTGGGTAGCAAGGCACAGTGGGGCAGATACGGGACAGGAAAAACTTTATTTAGAAGGTGCTTGCTAGCATGACAAGTCCCTTTGAGAAATTGTGTGGTCAACAGTTCTGGCTTCCCGTGACAGACACAATAAGGAAAAATGCGTTGGCAAGAGATTAAGAGTTATGAGTTTATGCAGTGGGAATAATTTACAGTTTACCAGCCTAAATCACATCAACATTTTGCACCGTATCTTGCTAAGATCCTGATATTCTTATTACTAAACTTGTAACTTGTATGTATTATGAGTCACAATCTAGGTAATAAAGAAAGAGACCAGAAAGTTGGGAATTAAAGTTTGTGACCACAAAGAATTAATGGGATTAAGAGCAGAACCCTACCGTGGTCAGAATTTAGGGAAACTATTAAACGACAGAATATTAACGACACATAGCGGAAACCCTCTCTATAAAGAGAGGTGTTGGTTGGGTGTTTTGGATGAATTGGGTGCAGCAGGAATGGCATCTCAAAATCAGAGGAGCAGAGGGAGTGTCAGCTCTTACTAGCGGAAGCAGGGGCAGATCAACAGGGAGCTAGAGCAGATGAAATGCACCATCCCATTAAGCCACAGCCACAGTTGGCAATTTTACTGCGTCGGCTGTGGATTGAACGTACCATTTTACTCAGCCAGACTGGAGACCCCCTTCCGTGAGTCAGGAGTTTTATCTTAACAAAAAAACAATTCTATTCAGAAAAAAATGCTTCAATGGGATAGAAATATTAATCTCATGTTAAGGGGGTGGTAGAAATAGTTTTTGCACTAAGAGCCTAAATGACCTTTTTCCACCCCAAAACAAGTGCTTGCTTCAGTGTGGGTGCAGACACAATAACTAATTACTACATTTTCAAAATTATTATTTTTTTCTATTATTTCCATCATTTTTATTTTTCATCGTGTTTTTCGCTACGATGGACCTTTTTATGACTCCAGGCCTTAGCCTTGCATGCTTTTAGTTTCTTACAGCTGTGCCTTGACTTATTACACAGGTGGGACAATACAGTATGTTATCCCTTTCATTTAAGCTGCATAACACCAGTAACTCTGGCAGCTCAATAACTCCAAAAGCAAATGTAAAATGTTATCAGTAAATGAAGAACTCCTGCCCGGACCGAGTGGAACATGAGAGATGTTGCTGACAGAAGCACTAATGCAGTCTGAATTATGATTATTTGACATTATGGCCAAGGAACAATGTGAAACTTTGTTCCAACACATAAATGGCAGTCTGGTACGAACTGTGATGATATTTGTTCTAATCTAATATTATTCCCCTTGAGAACATAAGCAGCAGGTAAACAGTGAAATCATTTACTTTGTTTTCTTTTTATTTATTGCTGTACGAGATCATCTTCAAGCAATTCAGGGGTAATAAACTGGTAGTCTAAAAGCAGATTAAATTCCAGATTTCAGGAAAAAAAGATACATTTGTGTATATTTTTAAGTTTAGTTTTTGTGCTATTCGTTACGGAAGTCCAGAGAGGTCTTGTATTGGTGATATTTTTCTGACTTGTTTTCTTGAGAAAAATACATGGCCTCTCTGGACTTTTGCAATTTGTGGCATTTTCTTTTTTTTATTAGCATTTCTCTGACCCACCTTTTTTTATTCAGTGGTATAGTCCGATGTTAAACCAAAGTGAACACAATGGCACTTCGAAGAGAGAAGAAATCATTGCGCATCTTGAACTCACATTGGTTAACGTTTTGGTTGGAATAGGTAAAGTGTCCATAGAAGGACATCAGTACACATGGCAAGGTCTTTGTAGGTCCAGAGAACATCATTAAACAGTCGTAGTAATAAGTTATTCTGTCTGTACCCATGCTCTCAGCAAGTTGAAGCATGCAATTCAGTTTTGGGGTGATGGTACATGTAATGGGGTGATGGGGCCATGTAATGGGGTGGTGGGGTATTTAATGTGTGTGCATTGTGGATGATGGGGCATGCAATAAGGTGATGGGTCATTTAATGTGTGTGCAATGTGGGTGAAGGGGGATGTAATGGATGTGCAATGTGGGTGATGGGGCATGTAATGAGGTGATGGGGCAAATAATGGGTGTGCAACGTGGGTGATGGGGCATGTCCTGGTTGTGCAACAGGGTGATGGGGCATGTCCTGGGTGTGCAACGTGGGTGGGGGTGTCCACATTTAGTCGGCCTAGGGCAGCAAAAAACCAAGATACATCACAGGCTACATTGATATTATTTATTACATTGCCTCTATACATCATTGTGCTATCCAATTATATGACTTGCCGCTTTGCTTTGGATAGAACCTTTATACATAAAGGTATAGAGATTAAAAAAATGTCAATGAATATACATGTGTGCAGCATGCTAAGTACTCCAGGATGCTGATGTCAATGTTTCAGAGAAGCACGTGCATCCAGATCCGGATGAAACCGTATTGGCAGACACAGCGGACAGCTGTTCCTGTCAAGTCAGCCTCCCTCTAGATCAATGTGTTTGCTGGGGATTTCACCAGCCAACAGGTAGCTTCCCAGTATATCCCTCCCTGAATCAGAAAGTGCAATCCACAATGATGAGCTTGGTCAGACTAAACCAAGCATTTAAGATCATGCCTCCTTCTAATGCTCATCAAAGTCTCATGCCCTATTGACTTATAATCATCAATGACATGGGCATTAATCCTTTCAGATATGATATATATGCCCGAAACGGTATGGGGACCTTGTGAACCGTGCGGACACACACACAGTGCTCGGACAATAATTAGACCTGGTCTCCCTTGAGAAAGGCATTTTTTTTGCCGGAAATTCGGGTTGACCTTGTGCACTCTGTGGTCCTCCTGTCACTGTAGGATTTCAGGTGTGATGCACCGCTGTGCTTTTTTTTTCTCTTTGTATTTATTTGTACCTTAATTGTGGTGTGCTTCTCTAATACATGTCCTTTTTGTATTTCTCCATTATTTGTGATTTGGCACTGCAACCATGAAAAATATTCAGCCTGGACTATTCACACCACCTCCCAGCGTATATTGGTTTGCTCCACAGCATCCATATATAGTTATATGTAGACATTACATGTAATTCTATGTATTCTATAAACCGAAAGTCTATAAACCGAACTACCTTCGGCTTATAGACTTTCGGCTTATAGAAAACGTGTAGTACTATTGCCTTTCTATGAACCGAACGAGAGCCCCATTCATAAGAATTTATTATAAATGGGGCTCTCGTTCGGTTTATAGAAAGCCAATAGTATTACACGTATTCTATAAAATGAACGAATAAAACGAAATGAAAATAATGAACGAATTTCGTCTGAAACTAATGCAGTAATGAACGAAATTCGTTTTAGACAAAATAAATAACATTTTCGTCCGAATGGACGAAAACGAAATGAACAATTTAGTTTTGCACATGTCTAGTTATATGTGTATCATATAACATGCAGCATAGAGTTTGACATTAATTGAGAATAAATGGTAAACTGTAGCACATTTTCCTTTTAGAATGTTAGTTTTGAAGATCATGACTGCATCATAATCTTAAGATATGTTCAGACAGGTTTTGGTGAAATCGACTAGCATTATGAAATATTGGTTATTCCCTTTTAACTCTTGCCTCGGTCCAATATTTAATATCTCAAGTTAGTTTCAGCAAAATCTGTCTGAACATTGTGCTAAATATAGGTGTATTTTGTCCTAACCGTAACCCCTCTACACATCTTAAAATCCTGATGCATTCGTGGTCATCACGGCTACCAAACTATGTGGATGTGCCAGAATAAGTCTTTGCCCCTTTAATTATAGTACAGTTTCTTTGTAATTGTGCAGTATGCCATTTTTGGTAAGGCTTCCTATTAAGACATATTAGGGTCGATGTTTATATAATAATAATATATTGGCACAAATAATAAATTATGATTATGATAATTTATGTGAAATATCCAAAATGGCCAACAGTTAAAAAATAAATAAAAATCGCACAATCACACATACGTGGTCATGTATTATCCCAGTTCAGTACAAAAAAAATAAAATTATGGCGGAATTTGGAAATATCTTTAACATTTTACACTGAATTTTTTTTTTATTTTTTGCGCAGGACAAAGTCTTATTTTGTAAATAAGTGTTACACCAGAAAGAGCCAATTAAAAAAAGTATTCACAAACATTCACTTTTTTATTTAGAATTTGCTCATATTCATATCTGTTAATAGTCAAACATTTCAAAACTAGCCATAACAGTTCTACTCATAAAATGCATCCTCTTCTTGTTTACTGCATTACTCACTAGTGTCTAGAACTAATGAGGCTGCTCTATTAATGCAGAAAATTCAATATATATATACATTTTTTATGTACACATTTTCCTTTTAGATACTCGGGGATGGGGGGGGGGGGGGGGGGATGTGGCTACAAAATCTAAAAACAAATGTATATCTCTAATATATATAAATAAATTGAGATACATTTAAAAATACCAATTTAAGATGAAAGTGGGAGCTATTACTCTGAAAGATGCAACAATGTATGTTAATGGACGATATTGGAAATCCCTAGAAGCAAAACATGACTGTATGTTAGAGCCTAATGGATGAGGATATTGGAGAAAGGTGTCTGAAGGGAGATAGTAAATGAATATATTGCAGCATGTGAAGTGTCTTAGCTTCTTATCTTGGTCTTTCCATGGCACTTTAATGCAAGGTCCCCACTGGGCATATTGACAGTGGAAACAGCCACCGAAATAATTTAAGCTCAAACAAAGAAGAAACTGATGATGTGTTAGTTTCTGAAACAAGGAGGCATGAAAGAATGTACAGACTCACAAGGGGCATCAAAGAGGTGTCGCTTTTTCTTTCCCGTGTAGAATGACTGTGGGCACAGATCTTCTCTTTGATGAGGTGACTGGAGTATGTGCCTGGCTGTGCCACCCAAACACTCCTGACATCTTCATGCTAACAGTTTCTCAGTGGTATGGATCTTTCTCTCCTTTAGTCACATCCTATATAGTGTGCACAGATCAGCCAGCATCTTGCTTCAGGTGTGACTGAAGGAGCAGAGTTCAGTCATAGAGTGCAGAGGAACATCGACTAATACCTAGTTAGAATGCAGCTGCCATCTTGTACGAAGCTGCTTTAAAGCTGGTCCGGAATGTCAAATCTCATCCTTCATATGTATCATTATCACCATTATTTTCAATAGCACATTTAAACAGTAGTTAGATTATCGGGATGCGTAATACATGTATTATAAAGGCTTGGTCTATAATTCTACGCAACATTATTTGTTTTATTTTTATTTTTAACCAACGACAGTATTGTTAACAATTTACCCATTTTACAGAACAGGAAAAGGCAGCTACGGATTAAAGGGTCTATTCCATTAAGAGAGAGCTGCAGAGAATTGAGACAGGAAATTCAAACCAAGTAGCTGAGTTGGAACAAATCTCCTAATCAGCTACATTGGCCTGAAGTTTGAAATTCCCTTCTCAATTGCCTGCAGTTCTCTCTTTACAGTGTAGAGACAGATTAATACAAGAGTTAGAGAGAGCTCTGTTTTAGTTGAGTATTTGATTTTATTCCTATTTTTATATATATATATAGTCGTTTCAATAAGGTTCAAATGCAGGTCAAACGCTGCCAATGTCTGACTGACGGGAGAGAGCCTGCTGTCTGATTATCCAATAACATTGGAACATTATATCAACTAATTCTGACAATTCTTAATTCCCACCCACTGACAAGTGTCACAGTCTAACTTTAAGATTACAAAGGTCTACTGTCACTACAATTCATAACAGTAACTGTAACAAACAAAGTGAAACAGTACATAGCATCATTTCCGAATGTCGTCCGGTTTATAGACTTTCGGCTTATGGAATACATGTAATGCTATTGGCTTTCTATAAACCGAAATAGAGTCCCCATTCATAAGAAATTCTTATGAATGGAGACTCTATTTCGGTTTATAGAAAGCCCATAGCATTACATACAATGTAATCGCCGAACCACGAACTCCAACACGAACATACAGTGGAATGTCCGTGTTCGGGTCCGGGGTCCAAAAAACGCAAAGTTCGGTACGAACCCGAACAGTGCGGTTCAGGTTCACTCAACACTACCCTTCAGTCCTTATATTATATATATAGCTGGGTGGTGCTAACACAAACACTAATTAATAGTATTTGTAGGTGGAATCTTCATGCATTTAAAAAAAAAAAAAAAAACAACAAGCATCACATTAATAATACAATTGGGAAACATTAAAGTATATTTTATAGGTAAATTTAGACAAGGTACCCAGACTGGTAAAATTTAGATTTTTAGAGTTTTTTTCAAAAGTATAGTTACCCCTTATTAATTACATTAGTGTTTTTATATTTGAATGTCCCTTAAATGTAATTTAAAGCAAGCTATTTAATGTATTGTACAATAAAACCTTTACTTGTATCTTTATATTATCACCTGATTTACACACATTTATCCCAATAAACTGTAATTATTGCCCAGGAGAATGTCCTAAAATAAGAGATATTATCCCTTTGCACTACATATGTCTTTTTCTCTCTTTAACCATACTTAAGACTTAATTAAAAAAAATAGCTAAAATGCAGTTCATTTGTAATTATCATTTGGCCATCATAGCGATTTAATTATTTATGGAATGAGAATGTTATGATAATATTGCCTCCCACCAATTGTTTATTCCCCAGCAAATTCCTAGAATTACATTTAATAGTACTATTAATCAGGATACATTATTTGTAACTATTAACATAGATCGCATTACAGGATCAGCCTACCATTTACGTTCGTAACAAACGCGTATGAATTTAAACATTATAGCCGCCTTGTGTTGTTTTAAAAGGCTGTGGAGGGATTTGTTGGATGACATCATTCAAGTAAAAGGCCACAGGAAAAAAAAAACACAAATCAGCTTATCTTTTGTTAGAGCAAATCTACCCATCTCGGAACCTTGGATCATTACTGGATGTCTTGGCTGTATCTGCAGAAATAGAGCAGTGGGCTATAGAAATATATATTATACAATACATGTCTATAATACAGAAAGTAGTACAATGTTATCCAAGGACTCTGTGTTCTTAGAACTTTTATATATATAATTATTATTATTATTTTTTAATTACTATTTTGGACAGTGCTTATTCAAAAGATATATATATATATTTTTTATTATAAACGTGTTAAGTGATAGGCGCTATTATAATAAAAATGAATAAAAATAAAAGTAAAAATAAATAAATAAATTTTGACGTGCTGCAAACACTAGTGTAATTCCCCCAGGGTGACACAAAACAAAAGTAATAGTAGTGATAAAGTGTTGCGCAGGTCGGTAATATAAATTCAAAAGAATATATGAATTCAAAAAAATGCAAAAAAGTGTATAAGTGCTTAAATCAATAACACCAATGTAGTAAAACAATCGATGAATAAATAATAAATAAACGAAAAATATATATATAAACTAAATATAAACGTGGAAATACTTATCAAGTCAAAGATTCAGTATTGGAAATATAGATTCCAGTCGGGTTGTACCCAAAACTGTTTTTCTTCCAAAGGGATTTTTTTAAAAAGAACTTTAAAGACCACGGAAGAGAGGCACCAACAGGGTCCCCGCTGACAGCAGACGGAGGGTGCACACCGCCTGTAAAACACGCTGAACACGGGAGGACTGGTGACCTGCTCTCTCTCTCTTTTTTCCTTTTGTTCTTATTTCCCCATTTTAATTATATATTTTATGGAGTAGTTATATGTTTTTTAATATAAGCCTTACTATACATAGGGGCAAATAAATAATAATTTTTTTACCACTGAATATACTCCATTTAATCTGTTTACTACTAACTCATCCTCTGGATAAAACGAGCTGGAACTTGGAGTTGAGACCTACACACGTGGGACGGTGGGACTTGTAGTCCAACTGCTATACGTACTTAGAGCCAGTACTTTTAGGCTCTAGAGTGTGTGAGTGTGTTTCTTTTGGGGGAAAATATACAACTAATCCCTACCTGTGAATACTACCCATTGTATGTCTATGTTTTTTTGTCTTTTTATGTACAATCCCTTTGGAAGAAAAACAGTTTTGGGTACAACCCGACTGGAATCTATATTTCCAATACTGAATCTTTGACTTGATAAGTATTTCCACGTTTATATTTAGTTTATATATATATTTTTCGTTTATTTATTATTTATTCATCGATTGTTTTACTACATTGGTGTTATTGATTTAAGCACTTATACACTTTTTTGCATTTTTTTGAATTCATATATTCTTTTGAATTTATATTACCGACCTGCGCAACACTTTATCACTACTAATATTTTTTATTACTTACAATGTATCCTAAAATGTGTTACTTAAGACCCCATAAAAGTCCAGTTTTTCACGGTTTTCAAGGATACCCCAAAATATGATCAGGTTGTTTATTAAAGGGAAATATTAATTCATTTTTATAATATAATGTGCAGTGCAAAAATTATAACAAAATGATCTATAGATTGTGTTATCAGAATTGCGAGCAAAAGTGTAAGTTAAGACTAAAATATATTTTTTAAATGTGTCTGGGGCGTCTCCTGTTTATGACATCAGCTTTTGACCTGGTATTTAAATTACAAGTTGAAAGTAGTTTGCTCCTGTTTAATTTAAGTTTTTGCAAAACTTAACTTGAAAATGTAAAATTGTCAGGCACGGCCCTTGAAGAATAATTCCTTGGACTGACTATCTTGGGATATGGGTTAAATCGTGTCTCTTGTTTAATATTCCCCAAAAGATTCTCCTATTACATAAGGATTGTGAAGTCCTCAAAAATATCTTCCTTTTTTTGTTTCGGTGATCCTGGGTCAATCTTATCTAATTCCAAGTGACTTTAATCCAATTCCTTTTAGTGGAGTTAGAAGTTTTATAGTTTTTTTTAGGTTTATTCAATTATGTTTTTGATCTCGTCTATGTCATCAGTGACACATGGTTCAAGTTCGATTACCATGACCATCATTTCTCTTTAGCGCCTGTGCAGTGATCTGTCCCTACTGATTTTATGTTGATCATTGATGACATTAAATGATGGGCATGTTCTAAAGTATCAATCTATCAGGATTTATATTACCTTTTCAAGGTATTAACGAAATTCCATTTAAGTCCATCATGTCCTCAGGTATTTAATTGTAAATGTTCCACAAGGTCTAATCTCCTGGTCCACTAGGAATCCTGGAATGTTGCCTGGTGTTATTGCCGATCACAAGACATGTCCACTTGGCAGTCTCTAATGTCAACCGAATAATAAGTAATCACCCAGGAGCAAATGCTAAAAAATCAACAACATTTTGATTACATGGAAATTTCAAAGATTAGTGGATTATGTAACTGTTCATTGGTAGCCAATGTTTCTTGAAACGCTATAAAACTATTTTCTGTTGATCTTGCCGGTGTTGACATAAAAGAATGTAAAACGTAAATGTTTCTGAAAAACCATTGTGATTCATTCAATGAAAAGAAATTGTGATATTGTTTTTGGTTTATTGAACAATCCATAACAGCAAACCACGTGTTCAGTGCGTAAAATAGTTGTTGAGTATCGTGAAATGAGACTTGCAAGATCGGAATATTTCTTACATTTCTTAGTGATCGCTTAATGGTTATATAGTCTCGACTCCCACAACTCCAACTGGGGTGATGGGGGCATGTAATGGGGGGGCATGTAATGGGGGTGATGGGGGCATGTAATGAGTATATACAACATGGGTTATGGGGGATGTTGTGGGTGTGCAACGTGGGTAGGGGGGTTGCTGATTTTTTTCTGCCTAGGGCAGCACAAAACCAAGATACACCAAGATACACCACTGAAGGCAGGACCCATGGATTCCCAGAAAAAACTGCCCAAAGCATCACACTACCTCCGTCAGCTTGCCACCTGTCAGTGGTCATAATGTTGTGACTGATGTTGTATATATAATTATATATGTATATATGGCTTTATTGTAATACAATAATGGCATGCTCTTCAACTATTTTCAATTAAATATATTTTTTACAAATAGAACCACAATACTTAAGATGTCATGCAATAAATGTTGCGGCTTTAGAGATTACTGAGTCAGAGTTATGTTATTGGAAACAGTGGTTTCACATCTAGAGCATACTGCTGTTTGGCTACAAGCTATTGATATGCAGGTTATGTTTAACATAAGCTCATGGCAATTTTCATTTGTTAGTCATTAGTCTACTTTGGTTATTTTTCTAATTGCTTTCTAGATGAATTCCTTTAGTGTGTGTTCTGTGTTCCCACAAATGTAAATTACTTTATATCACTACCTTAGACAAGATATGTCTGAATTAATTTTCTTTCCGTCGGTATTTGTGCAAAAAAAAAACAAAAAAAAAACTAAAACCATATTGTACGACAAAACATTCTGTATGCACATTAAGCAATTAATTATTGAGATTCCAACAGAAAAAGAAAAATGAATCTTGTGGATTATCTTTTTTTATTTATGTCTTGAATGTATTAAGTTATATATTGAAGGGTTTCGGTGCTTTACTAATCTGAAGTTTACAGTTTAAGGTTGTCTTTTTACACTTTTGAAAGTCACTTCAACACTACAAAGGATAAAATAAATTAATTTTAATATGTTCTCTTTCTTGAATGTCACAATGAAGTTGCAGATTTTTTTTTTTTTTTTTTTTAATATCTCCGGAAACACGATTTAAATTCAGACAATTCTTAAGTGATACAGTTAATAGGCCATTTATAATATTTTTTTTAAAAATTATAATTTACAGGGGGTGAAAAAATCCTAATCTGAAAAATATGTTATGACAATAAATACTACTAGGGCAACACCTAGTGGATCTAAATAAATTGCTATGACTATCATACAGGAGGTTAATAGGTTACTATTAAAAATAATGAAAAAAAATCATATCAATGGAATATCAGAATGTTTATTTGAAAATAAAAAAAAGTTAGCCTCTGCAACGTCATACAATGACAGAACTCTCCATCACTGGGCATTCACTGGGGCTCATGGAGTGGACTGATTACCAGCCTCTTACCAACAGACTTTGGCCTTGGCCTGAGAGGGGGTGAAATATACTCATGACACTGGGTTTGCTAAAAACATGTTCCCAGGCACACAGAGAACACATTTCTGATGTGCAGTTTAATATTGCAAGGGAAGTGTGGACAGACAGTTATGTGCTTGTTGGTCCCTGTTCATGAATTATTGAATGTTATAGGTGTTATCTGCCCCCCTGTGTTTAAGTGTTACCCATTGTCTTTTCTTAAGTCAGGATGTGTCTACCTCCAAGGTGTGATATGATGTTATGTCCATTGGGTACAGTAAAACCCAATTCCCTTTTTAACTTTGCTGTTTTAGTTCCTGGTGCATTGTATGTTAATTCCTGCTTGACAATAAATGTTCATTATTCATCATCCTGCACTTCAAGTCTCGGCTAGTGATTTGGATGGCTGGAGAGATCAGGAGATCCCGGGGCTAGAATCACTGTTCCCAACCCTTGTAAGAGCTTAGGGTCCGTAGGAAGCAGAGACTGAAGGAGGTACCCAGCCGGCTACCTGAGGGGGTTCCATTAAAATGTTGTTTTTCTTTCACTATATGCTTTCAGTACTGTGGTGCCTATTTCTTCAATAAAACACATGCACAATTATGCAACCCAACCAATCACAATGCAGTCTTCTTCTCCCAAAGAAAGTATATTTTCACATCTTATTAGTCCATGGAAAATGTAAGCATCCGTGTAATTGGAATGTTGGTCAGCAGGACCATATACAGTATGTCAATAGGGAAAATATTGTCCATTGTTGTGGGTTGGGTAAATTGGGTTTGCATTTTCCATAGACTCCTAGACTCAACCCCCGGATTCCATGGGAGATGTAAGTTGCATTGCGACTGACTGGGTTGCAGATCCCAGCAAAAAACAATGATAGTGAATTTTGAGTAGGGTCTTTAATCCCTTCACTACAATACCAGTACATGTATGGGCTATCAATGCAATGCCTTTGTGAAATGTATGGGGAGAGGAGAGAGAGATAAGAGAGAGAGAGATAAGAGAGAGAGAGAGAGAGAGAGAGATAAGAGAAAGAGAGAGATAAGAGAGAAAGGAGAGAAAGATACCTATACCCGATACCTAAAAAACTTTTTTTATTTTTACATGCTGTATTACATTTTATACAGTACAAGTCTCAAAACGTGGTCTCAAACAAAAGCCCTATCTGTCCTAGCCAACATATAATAAGTGGTGATTCATTTAAGAAGCATGCAAGTTTACATAGAATGGAAAAGATGTTTCCAACACATGGTAATCGATCGACCACAACTCAACTCCCAGAGATAATTATATTCTTTAGAGTTACCACTGACCTTTGGATTCCAGGTAAAACCTTTTACAGTGATTTGTACAACAATACTGTGCATTGTTCTCTTTGCTCCCAAGCCATGCTATTAGGGAATGTATTTCACACTATGTTATTACTTTGTGGAAGATTAGTCCAGCCATTGGACATGCAATTTAGTACATTTTTAAAGCATCTAGACCCACTCATGGAATAAAGACCATTAAACCGTCACTGCACTATTTCCCATGTCTTTTTTGAAGCTTGCGCTAAAAGCAGTACATTATTTTATTGTAACATGTAAAAGCTAATAATTGTTCAATCAAGATGATAGTGCAGAAGTATTTTAGACTATGTATATATATTGTGACCGACAGCGAGGAATTGTGCTGGAGGGAGTCTATATATCTCCCCAGATTTTGCAAAGTTCCTACTTTGTGTAATTAGCCCCAGGGAAATGTGTTATGTTACACTTTAATATAGCACTTTATGTATGTGTATGTGTGGGCCCTGGGGTGGAGCACTTGGAGAGTAGGGTGGGCCAGTGCTCCACTCCACATATTAGATGTTGCTTGGAACCTACAGGTGAGAAGTCCAGTGTCAGAGTTCCAATCCTAATTTACCTCACCTGAAAAGGCTTGCTGATTACAGGTGCTGTTAAATGCTCCCCTGCCAAAGGAGGGGGAGAGATTGTGTTTGATTTCTGTGAGTGGAAACAGAGAGCTGAAAACACTGAAACAGCAAGGTTGTGATGTATGGTTATGTTGGGAAATGGACAAGCCATCCAACCCAGTTAGCTTAGTATTTTTGTTTAGTTAGTGCTCAGAAGAGCAAGGATTTAGTGTTATATTTTGTTACAACCTGTTATACCTTACTGTGCATTTATCTTGGAGCCACAATAAAAGAAAACAAGTCATTTTACCTCATCCAGCGTGTGAAGTGCCTCTGAAGCCTGAAAGACTGTGTGTAACCCCCAAATCCCAGGACAAGGTACCCAGGGAAAGGAGTGCTTTTGATACATACACACATACACACATACACACATACACACATATCTAAAATTAGAGGGGCAATTATTTAAAAGTAATATCAGGAAGTATTACTTTACTGAGAGGGTAGTGGATGTATGGAATAGCCTTCCAGTAGAAGTGGTAGAGGTAAACACAGTGATGGAGTTTAAGCATGCGTGGGATAGACACAAGGCTATCCTAGCTATAAGACCGGGAACTGGGGACTAATAAAAGTATTTAGAAAATTGGGCAGACTAGATGGACCGAATGGTTATCTGCTGATACATTCTATGTTTCTATATATTTGTATAACAGATAAACTATGGTCCAAAAAGTTGAAAGTCCTACTCAATAAAGAGAGAATTACAGGGAATTAAGATGGGAATTTCAAAGTTTAGGCCAATGTAGCCGAGTTCGAACAATTCTCCAATGCTGCAGAATGGGAGAATGTTTCCAACTTGGCTACGTTGGCCTTAAGTTTCAAATTCCCATCTCTACCCCCTGTAATTCCCTGTTCACTGAATCGACCCTTGAGTTCACTACCACAATCTGCTTCTATTTCAGCAAACCAATGAGTTTAACAAAATATACTGTAATTCTCAAACAAACATATATATATATATATATATATAGAGAGCGGTCTCATGAAAGAGTGAATGGCAAGGAATTGAGAAGGGACTTGCTAAATTAAGTTGGAAAAATTCTCACATTTGGCTATACTCCACACTCTGCTATTCTGGCCTTGATTTTGCAGTTCTCTTCTCCGTTCCCTGCAATGTCCTAACAAAAGTGACAAGTACTAGCGGAAAATTAAAAATGGTCAATATTTGGTTATGCCCAGCTGCTAAAATGGACTTGAGGCCAGTGTTCAGTCTACAGAGGCCATAGTAGATCAGCATTTGTTTATTTGGAAGAAAAGGTGGCAACCCTATATAACCACTAGTTGGTATGTGAAGACAATACACTAAACGACTGAAACACTTCACAAATTAAAATTTAACCCCTTGGCGACACAGGACGGACTAGGTCCGTCCTGTGTGCCGAGGCGTTAGTGACACAGGACGGACCTAGTCCGTCCTGTGTCAAAACGAGCACTGAAAGCGGAGTTTTTCCGCTTTCAGTGCTCAAGCCGCATTGTAACGATGCTTCCGTGTGGAAGCATCGTACAATGCTAAAAAAAATGCCCGTCGGCATTTCGATTGCTCCGGAGAGCGATCGAAATGCCGGTTTTAAAGGCACAGTGCCTTTAAAACGCGGGCATTTAAAAAATGAGCATAGGAAGCGAATCTTTCGCTTCCTATGCTCAGAAAGTGTTTCTGATTGCCTCGCAAGTCGAGGCAATCAGGAACACAAAAAAAAAATGCACGATCTTGGTCACTGAGTGACCAAGATGGCGCTGCCCTTCTAAGGGCAAGAGCACAGGAGGCAGGAAGTACCTGCTTCCTGTGCTCTCTGGCTGTCACACGATTGCCTCTTCACAGAGGCAATCAGTGACTGCCAGGCACACTGACAGGCAGTGGGGATGCTCTCCTGAACATCCCCACTGACTGGTCAGATCAATATTAACTCTATATTGATCTGACCAGTTATGATCTGCCTCCCTCTCCTCACATTTTTTTTAGTGAGGGAGAGAGACAGATCAAAGTTATAAAAGTAATTAAAAGTTAAAAAAAACAATAAATACACAACACACAAATAATAAAACAATAAAAAAAAATGTATTAAAGCAATTCCCTGTGTTTAACCCCTTCCCTGCCACTGATCTTGCATAAGCAGTGATCGTGCACATCAGCTCATTTATTTTTGCTGTTTGTGCATTTTTTAGGGGTTAATTTTTTTTGTACTGTAATTTATTACAGTACTAAAAAGGCTCTTCTAAGAGTTATTAACCCCTTATTTGCCGTCGATCACTGCTTACGCAATGATATTGACGCCAAAGCAATTTTTATCTGTCTGCATATTTTTTTTTTATTTTTTTTTTACACATACCCGCTAGGGGATTACATGTAAAGTAAAAATATTTGAGGTTTTTTTTTTTAAGCTGCCTGAGCGCATAGCGATCAGTAACAGCGAATTAGTGGCAAAGGCGGTTTGGTGATTTCTCAATTAAGCTCACCATTCGCCCTGGTCAGATCAAAATGAATCGGATCAATATTCACAAATATTGATCTGCCTCCCTCTCCTCACTTACATTTTTGTGATGGAAAGAGACAGATCAGTATTAGTGATATAAAATAAAATTTTATAAAATTGGCAGGTTTTATGAAAGTCTTTCACTGTGTATTAACCCCTTCCCTGCCATTCATCACTGTGTAAGCAGTAATCTTGCACAGCAACAGTATGTTTTGCTGTCTGCACTGTTTTATGGATTAATTTCTTTGTACTGTAATGTATTACAGTACTAGATAGGCTCTTCTAAGAGCTATTAACCCCTTCTTTGCTCGAGATCACTGCTTACGCACTGATTCTGAGGCCGCGGACTCAGGGTTCGATTTTGACCCTATTCAGCTTTCTGATACATCATCTAGCGATGTATCGGTGGCTGCTGAGCCCTTGCCACAAGTAGTGATGGGGGTCTACAGATAAAAAAATATATGGTTTGGTGGGGGTAAATTTCATTGGCTGGCTTCAAAGATATATCCCATAAAGGACACGGACGCAGGTTGACTACATGTCAAAATTCCAAGTTGGAATTTTGAGATGCGCATCTCACAAATGTTGCCTTCTAGCCAAAAACAAACCAACAAACCTATGCATGGGTGCTATCCCTGTACTCGGGAGATGTTGCTGAAAACATATTGGGTTGTTGTTTGGCAGTGACATATACCAGAATCTGTGAATTCATGCCTGAAGTACAATGCATGTGGAAAAAAAACTCCCAAAAAAGTACTACCACAAACTTTTACAAAGGCTGGTGGTAGAATTAGTACCTATACAGTATTAAAATACCACCATTTGAAATACCTTAGGATGTCTATTTTCCAAAAATATATGGTTTGATGGGGTAAAATTCATTGGACGGCTTCAAAAATGTTCCAAATGGAACATGGGCGCAGGCTGACTACATGTCAAAATTCCAGGTTGGAATTGCGCACCCCCTAAATGTGGAATTTTAGACCCAATACAAACCAACAAACCTATGCATGGGGGGTATCCCTGTACTCAGGAGATGTTGCTGAACACATATTGAGGTGTTGGTTGGCAGTGGCAAATACCAGAATCTGAAAATTCCTGCCTGAACTACAATGTGTGTGGGGAAAAAATGACATCCCATCCCTTTGACATAGGTTGGTGGTAGAATTAGCACTTGGAAAGTGTTAAAATACCACAATTTTAAATACCCTAGGATGTCTAGTTTTCCAAAATATATGGTTTTATGGGGTAAAATACTTTGACAGGCTTCAAAAGTGTCCCAAATGGAACATGGGCGCAGGCTGACTACATGTCAAAATTCCAAGTTGGAAATGCACCCCCCCCTAAACGTGGCCTTTTAGCCCCCAAATAATCTAACTAACCTACACATGGGTGGTATCCCTGTACTCAGGAGATGTTTCTGAACACATATTAAGGTGTTGTTTGGCACTGACACATAATAGGATCTGTGAATTCATGCCCGATGTACAATGAATGTGAAAAACAAATTACTATCCATAACATTGACATAGGCTGGTGGTAGAATTAGTGCATGAAAAGTGTTAAAATACTACCATTTGAAATACCCTAGGGTGTCTAGTTTTCAAAAATATATGGTTTTGTGGGGTAGAATACACTTTTTGGCTTCAAAAATGTCCCAAATGGGACATGGGCGCAGGTTTTCTGCACGTCAGAATTCCAAGTTGGAAAACCAAAAAGCGCACCTCTCAAATGTGGCCTTTTAACCCCCAAATAACCTAACCAACCTATACATGGGTGGTATCCCTGTACTCAGGAGATGTTGCTGAACACATATTGAGGTGTTGTTTGGCACTGACATATAACAGGATCTGTGAATTCATGCCCAAAGTACTATGTATGTGAAAAAAAATTACTATCCATAACATTGACATAGGCTGGTAGTATAATTAGTGCATGGAAAGTGTTAAAATACTACCATTTGAAATACCCTAGGGTGTCTAGTTTTCAAAAATATATGGTTTTGTGGGATAGAATACACTTTTTGGCTTCAAAAATGTCCCAAATGGGACATGGGCGCAGGTTTTCTGCACGTCAGAATTCCAAGTTGGAAAACCAAAAAGAGCACCTCTCAAATGTGGCCTTTTAACCCCCAAATAACCTAACCAACCTATACATGGGTGGTATCCCTGTACTCAGGAGATGTTGCTGAACACATATTGAGGTGTTGTTTGGCACTGACATATAACAGGATCTGTGAATTCATGCCCAAAGTACAATGTATGTGAAAAAAAATTACAACCCAAAACATTGACATAGGCTGGTAGTATAATTAGTGCATGGAAAGTGTTAAAATACTACCATTTGAAATACCCTAGGATGTCTAGTTTAAAAAAATATATGGTTTTGTGGGGTAGAATACACTTTCTGGCTTCAAAAATGTCCCAAATGGGACATGGGCACAAGTTTTCTGCATGTCAGAATTCCAAGTTGGAAAACCAAAATGCGCACCCCCTAAATGTGGCCTTTTAGCCCCAAAACAAACCAACAAACCTATGCATGGGTGGTATCCCTGTACTCAGGAGATGTTGCTGAACACATATTGAGGTGTTATTTGGAAATACCCCTTCACATTTTAAGGAAATGTTTACCTAAATTGCAATATATGTGAAAAATTAAAAAAAAAGATTTTTTGCTGCAAACTTTGGCATAGATTGGTGGTAAAATGGCTACATGAAATGTGTCAAAATACCCCAAGTTAAATGCCCTGAGTTGTCTAGTTTTCAAAAATATGTACATGTTGGGGGTCATTCATGGATTTAGTACAGAAATCAGTGTATCAATGTCACTATCGCTAATTTTGAAAGAAGGGATTTTAAAATAGCTTTGCACCACTTATAGTTCTGGCCCTGTAACATGAATAAAAAAGCACAAAAACATAAAAACATGGGCTATTTCTGAACTCAGGACATATATTAGAAACTTTTTAGCAGTGTTTTTTTGTTGTCTCTTGTACATGAGTATACGATTTTTCAAATAAAAGTCATAAAAAAATAATTTTTTCAATTTTTTTGCCATATTTTATTATTTTTTTTACATCAAATTATATGCTATTATCAAAATAATGGTATCAAAAGAAAGCCCTTCTTATGACGATAAAAACGATATATAGTTTGTGCGGGTACACTAAATGAGACAGAAATAAATTACAGCAAAACACAAACTGCTCAGAAATGTTAAAACAGCCCATGTCACCAAGCGTCGGACAAGCCAAAAAAGTCATGTCACTAAGGGGTTAAAATAATGAAAAATAAATTCCTTCCCTTGTCAAAACTGGATCAATTGGCCCCCTTGGCCCTTAACACAGAGACATTCATGCAATGTATAGGTCTGGACACCACTTATGGAACACCGGTGATGGTGAGAGGTGCTAAACCAAAATCCTGTTTAAAGTTTCTCAAATATAAAAGTCCAAAAGGAAAGCACTCACCTAAACTAGCATTTTTTTTTATAAGGGGTGCTGCTGAAGGCCAAATAGTTATACACATATATATATATATATATATATAAATATATATTATATATATATATATATATATATATATATATATATATATATATATATATATATATATAGGATGTACACTTGGAAAGACAGGGAATTTTAAAAGCTTTATTGAAGAGCTTTTGAAACTGTTCCACAATCTCACCACCCTCAGCATATGTCAGCCTGTCTGCACATGGAAAGATGCTTTGGGCCTATTCTTTACACTATATGAGTGCATTATCTTAGCTGTTCTTCTTCTCTTCTTTCCTGCACCTGAATGTACAATCCCTTCACCTCCTGGCTTTTCTGCTCTCCAGTTTTATGGATGTCGCTGGACATACTTTTGGTTTTAATTATCTGAGAACAAATTAGCACAGGTAAAGGCGGACCTTGTTTGACATTGGATGCATACCTGAAAACTTTTGGTTTCTTGTCTCCCAGGACGTGGGGTAAGCCCCCAGAATATTAGTTAACAGTGTATGGTGGGGTTAATGCCAGCCCACCACTATGCAGGAGTGGGTGTTTGTGATATTGCTTTATGTCACACGCTGTTGGATGTCCACATAGCATTGAGTTCTAGGCTACCTGGTACAGATCCCGGGGGTCCGGATCACATTTCACAGTGTTTAAGCTGGTTACAGTAATGCCGGGACAGACCTGAATTTCCTAGGTCAAGGTTCCAAAGAACGGTACTGTCCCAGCAAATGCAGGACTGTTGACAAGTATGTGGATGTGTTTTCCACCTAATAAATCTAACTATGACTCTTATTTGACAGACAGAGATGCAGCAACATATAGAAAGCTATTCATTAAAAGTGAGGTGCAGGTCAGTTGAGATGAGCAAGATTCAGGGCTTTATTTTTGAAATGGCAGAATGTTTCTAACTCGGCTACTTTGGCAACAAGTTTGTAATTTCTTTTGTCAGTTCCATGCACAAATAGAGCCCTCAACAATGCATTATGCAGGCCCAATGTAGCTCTTCTAACAGGAGAAACTCACCAGGTTTGTCCCTGCACTATGTATAGTCAAGTCAGTGACATGAAATGTTCGTCTCACCTCATCGTAGATTCTATATTTGGTGGATTAGCCCACTGAGCCACCTCAAGAGTGATAGAAACATAGAATGTGTCGGCAGATAAGAACCATTCGGTCCATCTAGTCTGCCCAATTTTTTTGGAGTACTTTTATTAGTCCCCCGTTCCCGGTCTTATAGCTAGGATAGCCTTGTGTCTATCCCACGCATGCTTAAACTCCTTCACTGTGATAGAGAACACTAGTAAATTGAAATGGTTTCTAGAGAAAACATTATTATTATTATTCTGATTACAGTTTGTCCCTCGGTACAAGTGATGCTTTTGAATTATCCACGTTCCAACCCCCATTTTTATTTAGACTTTCCTCTTACTTTTTTTTTTTATTATCACCCACCAACGTAGATTACATTTTTTCCCCCTATGGGTGTTACAGACAAATGAGCAAGCATAATTGTGCAGCTGTGGATTGATCCAGACTTTCACGTATGCACTGGAGGAATAACTCATACGGGCCTGTTCGCTAAAATTTTAGAATAGTGCCAGGTGGTCAACCTCAAAGTTTGAAGTTCACTTTAAAACTCAACCAGCTAAGTAAAGCTCCTCACACTGACACAAACTCAACCTCCCTGGATCTGAGATATGGGACTGTATTTCTCACAGTGAGGACACTGTTGCACCTCTTTATAATGTCTGTCGTCCTCTTTCAATAAGTATTGTGCTTAAAAACGTGTTTTAAAAAAAATCAGAGCACTGTCTACTGAAAAATATACATTTCAAAGCATGAAATAAATCAATAATTAAGTGTACAGATTCTAGTTACGAATTAAACAGCTGACAGCTAATGGATAATTGTGGTCTTTATTTTGCTACTATTTTGACAATTTGTATGCTGCATTGACAAAAAGGAAAAATAGAGTAGATTTAAATTGTTTTTAACAAATTGTGTTTTTTTTTTTTGTTAGATTTAATGTACTTACAGTTTAAAATTAATTTTATACAATTTTATAGACACAAAATACGTTTTTTTTTTTTCTCTAATCCAGAAAATCCTGCAAACATTTTTAATCGAAAAAGGAGGAAGCTTTTGAGGATAAAATCAAAGAAAAGGAAAATATGGTTGAGTGTATTTCAGCTTTTATGCACTTATTAGCGAGGAAGGATGATGCATTGCATTATTAAGAGACGCATAAAAATAGTATAGCTGATCTCTGTAAAGAGCAAGGATGAGTGTAATATTCATTCCATTAGCATTCAGAGGATTGCATTAGAGAACAAGAGGGAATACACGTTAACCGTAGCAATACGATACACACAAATAATCAGATAAAAGACAGGCAGGGGTGAAGATAGAGCAGAACAACTAATTAGTGATATATGAAAAAACCTAGGAGTTATGTATCATGGAGCAACATTCTAAAAGTGATGTAATCAGCAGGAGCATTCCATTGGTTCCCATGGTGACTGGACCACTTTTTAAACTTTGCCCCATAATTGACCTTTATACATAACCCCCCATAGTGTTTTTTTTTTAAAGGGAATTTGCACTTTTAAGGCAACCGTAAGGACCACAAAATATTATTCTTGTACCATAGATGCCAACAGTCCTGAATTTATTGCTACAATCATGTATTTTGGGTCATGTCCCATCAAATTTGAATACATCCTGGTATTAATACTGCCTAAGCACAGCGCATTTGTACTGTACACAGACAGGAATGCGTTCAAACTCTGTGTGTTTATAGACATACACAAGGGTTGACATGATATAACCAGATCTGCTCCAAAATGGATTATAGCTGAATCTCACATATCCCCAAAATTCAGGTACACAATATGCCTCATTTTGGGTCCAGCTAGGTTATTCTGACTATTTAGATACCAAAGCCTTGGAGTCATTTGAATCAGAAAAGTTTTGCTATGAAAAGCATAACATTTCATCTACACTATATGCTGTGATCAACTCCTGAACACAATACGAATTATGGGATGATTGATACATGTAAACATAAATCAAAATAAAAAAAGTCCCATAAATAAAAACAAAATCATTTCCCCAAACCTAATAATAAATGGGGCTGGGAACCAGCAAAACAGTTCCCAGCCCCTACAACAATCATGGGGGGGCAGGGCAAATATCTGTCCTCCCTATAAAAACAGGCTTGGACCTGGGAAAGTTCTCTTGCCCAAATGTCTCAGAGCCATGCAAAAATATATCAGGTGCCAGGACTACATGCCCAGACTCCAATACAATATCCTGGGGGGATGCTAAAATGCCTCCAGACCCCATAATAAAAAAATGTACTCACCCTTGAGCTGCCCGTATAGACATAACAAATTGTATTAAATAAATCCCTGCCCTAACCCTACCTCTGCCTTGACCAGGTGTGTGTGTCTGGCAGGGGGGAATTCACCTGTAAACAAAAAACCCCTTTGTTTTCCATTTGGGTGGGAAGTGAAAATCATTTCCCACCACCCTGACATCTTAAGCGTGCAAAAAAAAAAAAAACACTCCACTTGATTGAGTGCGTGTAATTAATGTTTATTTATTTATTTTAGTTATTATATGGGACCTGGTGGAACCATTTGTAGAGTGAGTGCTCATAGACCTAATTTGTATTCTTACATTATTGTTCTGTAATTTAACCTATTTACTGTGGCTATAGATTTGAAATTATATGACTTTATTATACCATATTATTATTTATTAAACACTTTTACCTATTGCTAGCTATAGTCGCGTTGATGTGTGCACTGGTTTTCCTTACACGTTTGTAATTTGCTGCTCAGATTCAGTTTTGCACAGAACGCATAGGCATCCACATTAAGATAAATATTTTTTAATTTGGGTTATATTTTAACTCTTTAACAAGAGCATTTGGTTCTAAGAGACGCCCCTTGCGCAAACTGGTTTGTGATACTTTTTGGTTCAGATAATCAACTCAATACAGAAACAAAACACAATGTGTATCAATGTGCAAGGACACTACGGTTTGATTCAAAGTTGAAGAGTTAATTTGGATCTATCAGGGTTAAAAGCCGACAGTGTGTCTAAGAAGCTGATGTCTGCAGCAGTTCCTGGAAGGCCAGATCACGCCAGTAGAGTAATTTTTATGAGAATGGTCTTATCTTACTATTCCGAGACCAGAACAGAGGTTTCTGGAACATCTGAAAACAACATGGAACGTCTCTGAAAGTTCTGTAATTTTCCATAAGAACGACTTTTGTAACACTATTTTACATATTATGTTTTAAGTGCATTTTCTTGTAAAACACACCTTTCTGCATATTAGAATAATAGAATAACCAATTATATTGTAGTAACTAATGCTTTTATCTTCGTTTATATACGCTTGTCTAAACAATTAAAATCAGAGTTAAGGAACATGAAGCATTGTCTAGTCTTTTCCTTCGTCGTCCTTGGCTGAGCAGACTACCCCGCAGTCGGTCACTTTCAAAAGTGACACAGGTCTAATAAGATGATGAAGTAACTTTGTATAATAACTTTAACCCCTTAACGTTAATTGACTTTATATATACTTCCTGCAAAGCATGGTCCTTTAGGACCATGAGGACGTCCTGAGTTTTCATGTAGCGTTGCACTCCTTAGCGCAAAGCTACATGCCTGCAGTTACTCTCAGAGGATCTGAAGCAGCCTCTGAGAGTGCCCCCCACCCCCCGCGCGCATACAATCACCGAGAATGTGATCGGATGTGTTTTAAACACACATAGGCAGTGATCAGCTTCCACTGCCTATGTGTGAAAAGTGTTGCAATAATGGCATCATGCAACACATTATCTGCCCCTAGAGGCAGTCAGCAACATTACAGTTAGAAAAGAATAAAAAGAAATACCTAAATAAATAAAAGGAAAAAGCTAACCCTAGAGCTACTAACCCAAGATCTGGGGTTAGGGTTATAATTAGGGTTATAATTAGGGTAACAGGGGGGTTCGGGTTAGTACAAGGGTTAGATTAAGGGGTGTGGGTAGTTTTAGTGTAAATTTTGGGTTAGGGTTGGGGTCAAAAGGTCACAGTAGAAGAAAATGGTTAGGAAACAAAAAAACACTAATATTGATTATTGCCCTATTACTTGAAATAAAACATAGACAAACATGGAAACATTGGTATTTCTAAACCCAGAACAAATACTAGAAATACATAGATGGGGTCTTTTTTACCATTTGTAATTGTTTAAAAAAAAAATCAGGTCAAAGTTAGAAAATCATGTCAGTTTTTTATGGCATATTTTATATTTGTTTAATAGTAATTGATATCATATCATTAAAATAATAGTATCAAATGAAAGCCCTATCTGTCCTTTAAAAAATGATATATAATTTGTGTGGGTGGACTGAACGCACACTGACACTCTCACTGACATATACACACACTCTCACTGACATTTACACACACATGTTCACTCACACTGACATACACACACATGTTCACTCACACTGACATACACAAACACTCTCACTCACATTGACATACACTCTCACTCACACTGACATACACACACACTCTAACTCACACTGACATATTCACACATGTTCACTCACACTGACATACACACACACTCTAACTCACACTGACATATTCACACATGTTCACTCACACTGACATACACACACACTCTAACTCACACTGACATATTCACACATGTTCACTCACACTGACATATTCACACATGTTCACTCACACTGACATACACACACACTCTAACTCACACTGACATATTCACACATGTTCACTCACACTGACATACACACACACTCTCACTCACATTGATATACACTCTCACTCACACTGACATACACACACACTCTAACTCACACTGACATATACACACATGTTCACTCACACTGACATACACACACACTCTCACTCACACTGACATACACAGACACTCTCACTCACACTGACATATACACACACATGTTCACTCACACTGACATACACACACACTCTCACACTGACATCCATACACACATTCACACTGAAACTTACCTGCTGTTTGCATCTCTCTTTGCTTTGAGCTCTGTGTGAAGGAGGTCTCAGCCAATCAAAAAAAAAAAAAAGACAGCTGCACAGGAGAAAAAAGTGCCGCCTCTGCCAGGAAAAAAGCTGCCCCACTCTGCCCCATTATAGGGCCGGCCCTGGCTCCGTTATTGAATGAGATTATGAGGTAAGTTAAATGCCTGAAAAGGGATTCAAAAAAAGTATAAAAAATACAAAAAAGCAAAAGGGACATTCTATGTTTATATCACAACAAGAGAACATAGTCTTAAATTAGAGGGGCAAAAATGTAAAAGTAATTTCAGGAACTATATACTGAGAGGGGAGTGGATGAATGCAGGATCACTACAGTTGTGAGCTGCCATTTAGGTATATTTGTGTACCATAGGCTATGATGTCCACTTCAAAAAGTACATAACTATTAGTGTCAGCCTTTTAAACATGTTTTGGTTTTAATCTATATTTGTTCAATATAAATAGTTAGATCCAAAAAGTTTATCTCCTTAGGGTTAAACTGACTAGTCAGATCAATACTCATATTACTTGTGATCAAATATAACAAACAATCTGAAAGTTCCTTTTTCTGGACCATCCCATATAAAAAAAGAAAACATATCATCAACAAATTACATATACGGTTATTGGCAATAGCACAGATGCCGGTTAACTACTCGGCAATGTTCTAATTATGCAGTAAAGGAAGCACTAGTATTGGAAATAATTTGCCAACAAGGCAGGGATATCCAGCATGGTTTGATCCAGGATACACAGCTGTAGTATTGGGAGTGTCTCCACAATCTTCTCCAGCAGTTCAGCTTCAGGTAACTAATTCCGGAAACAATTAGCAAAGACTCAACACTGTCGTCTAGGTGTGTTGGCCCACCTTAAATAGTTACTTCCTGCTTCCAGCTTTAAAGCTGCAGTAGGCGTGTCTCGGTTGCGCTAATAAATTGCGATTAGATTTGCGCACGCTTAAGAGCTTTGCGAATATTTTGTGGAAAATAATTCTTATTTTGTGTGTGAAAATTACACCAGCTTTTAGCAAGGGCTATCAAAAGAGGTAGAAAAAATATTCGCAAACTTTCCTGTTTTTATTCGATAGTATGCCCTTTTTTATTTGCAATTTGCTCGTATGTATGTACTATTTGAGTTTAGTACATTGCTAAAGTTTTGCACATAAAATATATTTGCGTTTTTTTTAGTACATGCCCCTCTAAGTATGGATACCTCTGTATAGTGGCATCTATGTATTATCATAAGGGACACATTTCGTAATGTCAATAGTCATAACTAGAGGCTCCGTGGGTTGAAAATCCCAGCAGGCAAATACGTACTTAGTAATTGTGATTAGAACGTGATATCTTTCTAATTAATTATAATTATAGCTAATTAAGTAGAACAATGTTATGTGGCTTCAGATAAGAGCATTAGGATTTTCTAATTAATTTAGTTGTAAATTAATTAAGAACAACAGTGTGATGTGGGCCCATAATAAATAATTTTGCTTAATATAAATACATTTAACTAAACCCTCCAATCTAGAAGTAGACTGAAAGGAAACTTGCAAAAATGTGCAAACTCGTGTAATTTCCAGGTCTGTTATTAATGCCTGATTTTTTTTTCTGTTCGTTTTTGGTGAGTGGAAAAAGGAAGTGATATCATATTGGGATATAATGTACTGTAAGTAGGTTTAAAGTCTCTTAAATGTTCTCCTTGTTTTAAACAAACAATGTTTGGATGTTTGGTCCAGAATAAGGCAGAAACAAAAGAAACTAAGAATTCAGAGAGGCAAATGTGCATCTCTATCCTTCAGAGCACTTGCGTTAGCATCCCTTTGGCTCCGTACAAACCTTGACCTTGGACTCTAATATTGTGCACACCATGTATGTGTATTTGTTTTAGGGTTTTAAAATTTTCTTATAGATATAAATTGTTAATATTTTATGGATAGCAGGAAAAATAGACAATTTTGTAATGTTATATGTTTGAAATTAATTAAATATAGATCATATTAAAATATATTTAAAACAAAAAAATATTATTTACACTTTATGTAAATGATTGTAAAATAAAAATTAATTATGAGACTCTGCAACTTAATTGCAACTTATTTTTGGGGTTTTTGCCCCATAACTCACAAAAAACTGCAGAAAAACATGGAAACATGCATATTTCTGAACTTGGGACAACATTTAGAAAACTATTTAGACGGGGTTTTTAATGACTGTATTTGTGTAAATTATTTTTTAGGATTTGTTTTGTAGTAAATTATAAGATATAATGAACATAATGGTATGTAATGAAAACCCTTCTTATGGCAATAAAAACAACATATAATTTGTGTGGGTACAGTATGTGAGAGAGAAGAAAATTACAGCTAAACACAAACACCCCAGAAATGTAAAAACAGCCCTTGTCACCAAGGGAAAATCAAGGTCAAAATTTCTTGTCACTTCACTAAGGGGTTAAAAGATAAAGGTGTACTGTGTTTATAAACTTGCGTTTTAACTATGCAGTTCTGCTCCTTTTCCTTACAAGAAAAAGTAATTGTCGCCTTTGAAATTACCTGGTTTTCTGCATTAATAAAATGTGATGTGATCTTCAAGCAAGTCACAAGTATATCCAAACACAATTGGGGGGGGCAGTCATGTATAAAAACTCCTGCACTGAAAAGTGTCTTGGAGAGGTATAAATATGCGTAATATCGTTATGTATAAGGGGTATTGTGAGTTTATATCCATTCTGACACATGTCAACGCAGGAGAAGGACCTCCACCAGAATGTGGCGGAGGTTCTCACACACCAATCAGGCACTCCATACAGCTAAAAGTAAACACTTCTTTAAAGGTTTTCAAATAAATAGGTATTTAAATAAAGACAAATATTCAAACACCAGACATACAATACAAGACCTATAAAAGGCCAAAACAAGTGAAATCCTACATATTCCCAACATATCAAACTAGTCACAGTCTTATTTAGCTAGTCCTAGAAACAACAAACAAACAACATATAACAAATAATACACGTGTGGGGTCTAGGACACTTGTTCGCCGCATCTTCATCGCTGATAGTTCAGCGCGGCAGTTAGAACGCTAAACTGTCAGCAATGAAGAATAACGCGGCCGTTTCATCGCGGCCACGGCTATGTAGGAGCTGACAGTTCAGCGCTGAACTATCAGCTCTTCCAAACGTAAAAGTAAAACGAAAATACCCCCCCTAATAAATGATTCCCAAACCCCAATACTAAAAATAACCCCAATACTAAAATTAACCCCCGAACCCTAATACTAACCCCCTAAACCCTAATACTAACCTCCGACCCCTAATACTAACCCCCTAAACCCTAATACTAACCCCCTAAACCCTAATACTAACCCCCAAACCCTAATACTAACCCCCTAAACCCTAATACTAACCTCCGACCCCTAATACTAACCCCCTAAACCCTAATACTAACCCCTTAAACCCTAATACTAAAATTAACCCCGAACCCTAATACTAAAATTAACCCCCTAAACCCTAATTCTAAACCCCTAAACCCTAATTCTAACCACCCTTAAACTAAAATAGGTAAAATACTTACCTTTAGAAAAGAAATGTCCCGCGATGAAATCTCCAGCGACGATCTGTGTTGTGCTGCAGAGTCGGCGGTGAAGCGGCTGCACGGAAGCAGCCGCTATGAAGAGTCCCATCCCCCACGTGTGTGCTGTTTCACCCAAAAAAGAGCCAAATTATGGCAAAAAAAAAATCACTTTAATATTAGTCATTTCCGCCATTTTACCTAATAAGATATAATTTTAATAAAGCAAAAGTTTAACAATTTTAGCCACAGGCATTAATAGTATGTTGCACATGCTAGTGATCACATTTTATGCCAACGAGCAGAAAAATAACTGAACATAACAACCTCCCCACAAAAACTAAAACACATTGCCAAGCCTTCATTGCATAAAGAAAAGTTCTAAGTTTTCCTTCCCAGTGGCAGAAGAGAAAAAAACTGTCAGAGAGGACAAGAAAAAAAAGCAAAGGATTGGTGTTTATACATTTTTCTAAAGAAGAGCTGATTTTTTTTTTTCCGAGTACATCCTGGGAGAAGGAGATAAGCGCTTTGGAAAGGGCTGTGTGAAAACCTGAGGGGCTAAAGAACTACTGCCTGTGAAAAAGTAAACACCACAATATCTACTTAGCACAATGTAGAGTTGTTTTAAAAAGAGATGGCATGATTTCAGTAGAAAACTTTGAGAAACTTGAGGCAACACAACAATACTCTCCTTGCTACTCCTGCATTGCTCATCCATCAAAATAGAAAAAGTGTCCCAATGCTTGAAAATAGCCAGAAGCACACATATACCAAATGTTAAAAATACAGTCATTGACAGTAACTAATATAAAAAAATATATATAAAACGCAAAGTACTAACTGGAATGAATATAAAGAAACGAACATATGGAATAATAAATAAAAAACAGTTTATTATTCACAGAATGGGAAAGGTTTGAATTTAATTGCGAGTTATAAATAACTGTATTTATTTCCAATACCCAATGTACATTTAAGATTGTATTCTGAATGCATAATTTATTTATGTTTTAAATGATACAGAAAATTATATTTAAATCACATATGGTAATATGAAAGAATGATTCTGTCGTATCTCTTAAACTGTTCTTTTTTTCTTTTAACTTTAATAGCTTAAATAGTACTCTGTTAACCCAAAGTGTGCCGAGTCCTGGCATGGAAAAAGTTGTTTCGAAAATAGCAGGTTATTTTTCGTATCATTGTAAATTCAGATTAATCTTTGTGGAATGTTCCGACCGCTAATATATAATTCCCTTGTCTGTTTTTATCTTAAAGTGTTCTTCGTAATAAGAGAATACTCTGAAGCAAGAAAGCCAACTCCAAGCAGTTCTTTCTCCACTTATTTCTTACTTGTAGCCTAAGTAGCCATCCTTCTCAATTACATGGAACACATTAAAAAAATAAGTATTTTCGTAAAGATTGAGGTGAAGCGCCGATACAATCAAGTAAGCGGCACCTTTCAAGTAGTGGTAGCAAATGGGATAAGATCCAATATTAAAGGTGAAGCCCGCATTATGGTATATAATAGTCGAAAAGCAGTTGAAAGTATTTAACCAGCCCATGAGATATATAGAAGTGAATGTGTGAATTTTTTTTTTTACTCAAAGTTTATATGCGCTGGTTTACTAATAGACAATATTATTATTTCATACACCCATAGTTCATGGAATAGCCTTACAGCAGAAGTGGTAGAGGTAAACACAGTCAAGGATTTTAAGCATGCGTGGGATAGACACAAGGCTATCCTAGCTATAAGACCGGGAACGGGGGACTAATAAAAGTACTCAAAAAATAATAATTGGGCAGACTAGATGGTTCTTATCTGCCGACACATTCTATGTTTCTATGTTTCATACACCAAAGGATGGGCTGCTGTGATGTGACTATACAGTTAGGCACCACCTCTTTATAAGCGACAACCTTTCACGCATCGGAGATGGAGCCCAAAATATATTATTGTCTTGTTATAAAGCTGTTCAAGGTGTGATCACTATAACTGTACCCCCTTAGTTGCAAAATGTTATTTCATGCACCCATTGTGCATAAGTAAAGAGATAGGAGAGGCAGAGAAAATAAAAAAAGAAAGAGAAGGTGCCACTGGTAGAGTCTTCCCAATAGTAAAGATATTTCATGCAGCCATAGTGCCTATTACTCAGAAGGGGATAGACAGGTCGCGTGCGCTAAGACATAAATCGGCCAAAGTGGGTTAGTCCAATCTGCATTTCACAACTCTGGCTATGTTAGGCACTGGAGGTATGGTAAATGGGTAGAGTAAATGGAGAGAAACCAATATACCGTAAACCAGTGTGTAAAATTGTGTAAATAATAAATACACTGAACCAAATTGTAAACGCAACACTTTTGTTTTTGCCCCCATTTTTCATGAGCTGAGCTCAAAGATCTAAGACTTTTTCTATGTACACAAAAGGCCTATTTCTCTCAAATATTGTTCACAAATCTGTCTAAATCAGTGTTCGTGAGAACTTCTCCTTTGCCGAGATAATCCATCCCCCTCACAGGTGTGGCATATCAAGATGCTGATCAGACATCATGATTATTGAAAAAGGTGTGCCTTAGGCTGGCCACAATAAAAGGCCACTCTGAAAAGGTATATCTGTGAACAGATATAAATGCACACATTTCAAAGTAGAAGAGTCTACTCAATAAAGAGAGAATTGCAGGGAACTGTGACAGGAATTTCAGACTAAAGGCCAAAGTAGCTGAGTTAAAAAAAAATTCTCCCATCCAGCTGCCTTGCATAATTTGTCTATCTCGGCTACACTGGCATTCCCACCTCAATTCCCTGTAAATCTCTATTTATTGAGTAGACTCTATGATTTTCATTTGGGATAATTTGCTCTTTGCTCTAAAACACTTCAGAATGTTGCATCTCTTTTTTTCTTCACAAGGAAGCTACAAACCACATTTAGAATACAACATTCGAATATTCAATACATTAATGGATAGAACTATGTGTCTTTAATATGCATGGTAACAATGTAGGTCATATAAGCATTCTTACTGGAACGCTGATAAGGTCACGTTGCCCACTCCAGGAAAAGTTTTTCCAAAGTGTTACTTGTAACTCTAAGCAGCCATCTACATATCCCTTTTATATGCTGCCTGTGGGATCCCCTCTTTGATAACTTAATTGATTCCCCTGGACATGGATCCATTGCATATTGATAACAAGAACAACTTTCTAACTGCTGATCTCATCAAAGCAAAAACCCTGTTATGCGATGTGATTTGGATTGCCATGGTGGTCAATTTTACCAGCCCCATGACAAATGTAGAAACCGCATGTGACCGGAAGGAAAGTCATTAACTGATCAACGTGGTTCTGTGGGATCCACTCCTTGATTAGTGGACTGGATTTCTTCTGGTCACATATGACTTCTGCACATTGCAGGATAGCATATAAAAGTTATATGTAGCCGGTAAAAAAAAAAATGACAGCACTATTTGTGATGTGAGGCATCATCCTGGGAGATCTGGAATTTACCCCAGTGTATTATCTTCCTTCTCGATCAAAGCATAGAGGTCTAAAAGTAAATAGTGATAAACTGACAAGTGAACTGCAAACATCAGACATTAATCGGCGAGTTGGAAACACAGAACATGTAACTATGGCTTACAGTCTGGTTGGGGGATCCCATTATGTAATTAAAGAGCCTCTTTACATTGAAAGCGGGGTGCTTGAAGAATAAAAACTGTGCCTCCAAGGTAGCACTAGCCAATGTCAGGGAAAAAAGCAGGAAAATCCACACGATTCCTACCAAGTGCCTCTATTTTGCAGGGACAGTCCCTATTCTGTACCAAAAATCCCCCGTCCCTGTTTCCTCCTCTATTGTCCCTCTTTTCTAGCATTTTTGGTTTGAATGAGAGTATTACAGAGAACCACAGCAATAAATCTTACAATCACGTGTGTTTAAACTGCAGTAAATGTGTTTTTATATTAATTTGTATAAATAACATACTTAATAATAATAATATTCTACATTACTTATCAAATAGCATAAATAGTTGCCAATTGGTAATAAAGTCACTGGAATTGTTCTAGTAAAGCCCCACCTACAGTCACACCTTCAGCTACTCCCACAAAATAAAAGTGTTCCTCTTTGCTAATTGAAATGTTTACAGGTATGCCACACTCACTTGCTCCCGTGTTTTTTTTTCCAAATAAAAAGTGCTCACAGGAATATATTGTGGGTGTTTGCTGGAACCCGGACACACACACACAGAGGGGGTGTTTCACCTGAATCGGCTTTATCCCTAAGGTTGAGCCCAAGACTTAGCTGATCCAGGACTTTGATGATCTCAGTGAGGAACCCCAGGAACAAACCGCAAGAACTGTAGATAACCACAGACCCTTTTAAACTTGCCACATTGTTAACTCCACCCACCACCATGCATCATAGATGCACCTCCAGCCAGCCTTGAGCTGCAGTGAGTACTTGAGAGACGTGTCCGTCGGGTGTGATGACAAGATACGAAGTCCAAGCAAGTGTGGAGTTTCTGACTTTTTTCCTGAGATGGAAAGACAGACAAGTTGAAGACATTTTTCAACCCGCTTATTAATGCCTATTTTTGTAATATAAATATGTTTTGACATATAAATGTAAAATGGAGGGAAGACAGCGCTACAGAGTAATATTGAATCAAATGAAAAATGAATACATAAGAATGTATATAAATATATCATAAAAGACACACAAATTAAAGGTATAAAAATATATAAATTTAATAAATATAATAAAATAAAATAAATGAACACCAAGCCACCTGAAATCAAAGGTGGAAATACAAGATACAAATGAATTGGATTACAGCTAGCGGTAAATGTATGCTAGTAACAGGTGTAAATGGAACTAGAACAACGAAACTGAGTAAAACAATAACATTAGTAGATAGAAAATACACACCATAAGAGGAAAACCACTTGAGACAATGCTGGACTGAATCCGGGGCGAAAAGGGAGCCTGGCCACGTCGGCATAGAAAAGTACCTTTTTGGCGTCCTATATTCTCTGCGAAAAGACCTGGCCAGGCTCCTTTTTCGCCCCGGATTCAGTCCAGCATTGTCTCAAGTGGTTTTCCTCTTATGGTGTGTATTATCTATCTACTAATGTTATTGTTTAACTCAGTTTCATTGTTCTAGTTCCATTTACACCTGTTACTAGCATACATTTACCGCTAGCTGTAATCCAATTCATTTGTTTCTTGTATTTCCACCTTTGATTTCAGGTGGCTTTGTGTTCATTTATTTTATTTTATTATATTTTTCTATATTTTTATACCTTTAATTTGTGTGTCTTTTATGATATATTTATATACATTCTTATGTATTCATTTTTCATTTGATTCAATATTACTCTGTAGTGCTGTCATTTTACATTTCTCTGTCCCTTCACAGTGTTAACCCACTGTGACTTCTACTAGAACAGCGGCTACCTAATTGTCTCCCTATTAGTTCCCAATTAGTCAACTTCTTGACATATGCCAGAAGGGCCTTCACGGATACCGTCTACCTCCGTCTTAAATACCTACCAACTTATGGGTTTGTATGTTTAATTTATATTTTTTTCTGCATACTAAGATCACTGATAGGCGCTCTGTATCTATACTTCCGTCAGGCTGTATATCTACCCTTTATGTTTTGACATATACCAAGCATAAAATATATTATTAGTAGACCACCTGTCTTACTAGTCACCCAATCACACCAACCTAAGTAGCAAATTTACAATATTAACATACACTTCCATACAAAGTAGCCTGGTTAGGAGAATACAATGTATCCGTAGGACCAAGTTCTTCCTTCTTGTAGTGAGTAATTGTATCCACTGTGGTTCTTCCTTCGTGTAGTAAGTAATTGTATCCACTGTGGTTCTTCCTTCGTGTAGTGAGTAATTGTATCCACTGTGGTTCTTCCTTCGTGTAGTGAATAATTATATCCACTGTGGTTCTTCCTACTTGTAGTGAGTAATTATATCCACTGTGGTTCTTTCTTCTTGTAGTGAGTAATTATATCCACTGTGGTTCTTCCTTCTTATAGTAAGTAATTGTATCCACTGTGGTTCTTCCTTCGTGTAGTGAGTAATTGTATCCACTGTGGTTCTTCCTTCGTGTAGTGAGTAATTGTATCCACTGTGGTTCTTCCTTCGTGTAGTGAGTAATTATATCCACTGTGGTTCTTCCTACTTGTAGTGAGTAATTATATCCACTGTGGTTCTTTCTTCTTGTAGTGAGTAATTATATCCACTGTGGTTTTTCCTTCTTATAGTGAGTAATTGTATCCACTGTAGTTGTGCTATAAATGGCAAATATATTTTGTAAATTCTCAACCCAACACACCTCATAAATTCAACATGTACCTACGTTGTTTCTTTAACAATTATAGTTCAGTCCATTAAACATGATGCAGATACAACACCATAGACCCCACTCAATAAAGAGAGAACTGCGGGGAATTACAAACTGTACCCCAAAGTAGCAATGCAGCTTAACAGGAACATGTTTACAACTCAGCTACTAGAAGGAAGGTCCATGTATCCTATGGATACATGGTATACCCATGCCTAAGCAGTGGCTACTTTTGTATAATAGTTTACATTAATAATAAAAAAAAAAATGATTGACACAAAAATATATTTGACATATATATGTCCTCCCCCAATTTTTTTTTTTTTGTAGCTTGTATATAAATATATTTTTGGGTTGCACTTATTTATTTAATGTGGAATTATTTAGAAGATTTTGTTTAATATAATGTACTCCTACAGATGGAAAAGAGACCTGCAAATGGAACATTATATATATACATATATTATTATTTTTATGTATGTATATATATATATATATATATAAACATTATAATAATGGGACATATTATATACATAGCAAGAGTTAACATGTTGGTGTCTGTGAGGATTGAGAAAACTGTAAAAAGACTAATGCGAAAGGGTTCAATGTTGCACCATTTGCGCCTTTCCAAAAAGCTTGCTTATTCCTATTTTTCATTGTTAACGTAATGATCTCTCATTTATTTGTCTGGTGCTGAGCAGTCTGGAAAACATTGGAGCCTCAAGACATTTTAAAAGAAAAATGTGCTGTGTTGTATTGATGTCCCTCTTGAATATTCGGATAACCTTTTTTGTTTTAGAAATGGCTTATCATTTGCAGCATGACAGTATTTGTTTAAATAATTTAACAGATTCCACAGTTTGCGTATAGTTTGCAACACAGTGTGTTCTGAATTATTGGCACGTGCCTGATCTCACGTTTAGCCAACTGTTTATTTTAATATTGTCTTTATAACTCTGTTCCTTGGTTATACTCTGTCTATTTAAATTCATAGTAATTGACATGCACAACTAAAAAGTAAAATACATGTATAATTCTTTGACCCCTGGCTGAACTCTCGTAGTAACCTCCATCTGATTTTACAAGTGTGAAACTGTAGCTTAACCGGTATATAGATGTTACTCCATTAGGGCAATGCCTGGAATACCTGAAAAATAGACTGACAAGTTATACGTGGATATTGGGAGATAGAATTCATTAAATGAAACTCTGATAAAATAAACAAAACAATAATAAAAAGAATTGGAGGAAAAGGAGAGTAAGAAAAGAAGAAGATTAAGTAAAGGGGGGCAGAAGAGGAGGGAATGGGAGTCCAGGTTGGGGAGCTAAAAGGAGGAAGTTGATATGGTCCCAGATTATTATTTGGGCAAACAGGAAATTCATACCACCCTGGTACCTCATCATCTGCCTCCATGGACACCTCTGTGCACCATCCTGGAACCCCACAGTAGAAATCAGCATTGAGAAGAAGGGGGTCGCAGACAATGGCTCTGGCCGCCCCACACTGTTCATTCGCCAACAGTCTTCATTCCTCCAATGAGCATCTCCAGCGGTGTTAGACCTACAGCACTTAGACATTGTGCATGAGCAATACTTTTCGGTACGATTCCCCTTAAAGGGGTATTATTCCATTTGGCCTTCTCGCCTCATCATTGGCTTGAGGCGGGACTGTTCAAATACTCAGTCTGTGTTTATAACTTGCCTGTGATATTGCCTTTTACTTTGTCAGTTATATTGACTTAATTCTGATGATTCTTGTTTGAATTGCTCTTGCTTGTATCTTGAGCCATCTAAATGTCTCCAGTCCTTTGACCTTGACTTCTTTTTTTTACCTACTTGTCTTGATCCCTTAGACTGATATTTTGGTTTTGATCTTGGTTCACCTTACCCCTCTTTTCTCTACATCCCTCCCAGTCTGCTTGACTTGTTACATCATTTGCCAGGTTCAGTTTCCAGCTCCTGTTATTGTACATGTGGTTGTTGATTCAGCTTGGTTATCACCATGTATACCAGATTTATATATAACTATCCAACATCAGAGTAACCTACGTCTCTCAAGGCCCAATTGCTGCTGAATATCTCACACATCCTATTCTGACTTCTTGCTACAGATTACTACTAGACTGGGATATTTTACTTTTAACTTGTGGTAGCCTCGGTCAAACTTCAGCTTATTTTGGGGGGGGCATTTTGGGAGGACCTTGGCTTTTAAGAATTTAGCTGAAGTCCTCCTTTACAGTTCAATTCACATTAAATAATATAAAAAATGTTTTATTAAAATGTTAAAATACTTACTTTAATATATTATAATTGTATTTAAATATGTTTGTGTTTAAAAAAGGGTTACTTTAATTCTTCTACACTTTTCTATTCAATTATCCAACTAAAATCTGAAGAATTGAAATGTGTGCGAATTGTAATGTAACCCAAATTCAGAGCGTTTTCAGGGGTGATCAAATTGGTTAGCCAAAAATCCTTCCTGATCCAAACACCTCCAATTCTTCATTTTCAAATAGTCCAAACTGTTGATTTGGACCCTAATTCTAGGATATTGAGTTGCTGCATTTATGAAATTTGGCTAAGGTGCCTGACCTGAATCCATTTCGGGATATATCGATGTATATTGAGTCGACCCTTACATTTTTTTCTATTTAAAATATCTACTGTTTCCCCCTTTTTTTATGAGGTTTAGTCTTCCTGGATCAATGCAACAAAATTTGAATCTTTTAGTCCCAAGAAACATGCTCCTTTTGCTCTATAACATTATCTCCCAAATCAAAGCCCACACGTACAGTGCCTTGCAAAAGTATTCACCCCCCTTGACTTTTTACCTATTGTAACGGACCGTCACACCCAGCAAGTCTTTCCTGGACCCTTGCTCTTTGTACCCAAATAGACAGGACATCTAGCAGTTAGGTACAGCAGGATTGAACTACTTTATTTGACAAACAACACAGACTTATAAAAGACATACACATGACATCACAGACATTAGTATACAATGGGGGGGGGGGGTGGAACTAAACAGTTCTCCAACTAACTGGGGTAGGAAAACATTAGACATTCAGACTGCAACCCAAATTACCATACAGTGAGTAGACACACAGTAAGAAACATAATGTGCACAACATACCGTATTTGATCGAATATAAGACGAGGTTTTTTTCAGAGCAAATGCTCTGAACAGTCTTACATTCGAGGTCTTCTTATAATCTGACCTCAAATTGAGGTCAGATTATAAGACACGGATCCAGGTCCTCAGCAGAGCTGCAGGGGACCTGGATCCCCCTCTCGGACCAGTTGTCCGTCATAATAGACGGAGGTGTCGGGCAGCATGTAGGATGTCTGCACGTATCGTGCAGACATCCCCCAGCTACCCCCACTAGCCACCAGGGAAAGGGGGGAGATAGAGAGAGGGGGGGGAGGGGGGAGATGGAGAGAGAGAGAGAGGGAGGGGGGAGATGGAGAGAGAGGGAGGGGGAGATGGAGAGAGAGAGAGGGAGGGGGGAGATAGAGAGAGAGGGGGAGATAGGGAGATGGAGAGAGAGAGGGGGGGAGATAGGGAGATGGAGAGAGAGAGAGGGGGAGATAGGGAGATGGAGAGAGAGAGAGGGGGAGATAGGGAGATGGAGAGAGAGAGAGGGGGAGATAGGGAGATGGAGAGAGAGAGAGGGGGAGATAGGGAGATGGAGAGAGAGAGATGGGGGAGATAGGGAGATGGAGAGAGAGAGATGGGGGAGATAGGGAGATGGAGAGAGAGAGATGGGGGAGATAGGGAGATGGAGAGAGAGAGAGGGGGGAGATAGGGAGATGGAGAGAGAGGGGGGAGATGGAGAGAGAGAGAGGGGGGAGATGGAGAGAGAGAGAGAGAGAGAGAGGGGGGAGGGAGAGAGAGGGGGGAGAGAGAGAGAGGGGGGGGGGAGAGAGAGAGACTAGGGGAGGGAGGGGGGAGATAGAGAGAGAGACTACGCTGGGGGGGGGGGGGGCCGCAAGGAAATAAAAACAAGAAATGCATTTGTATAATATCAATTTTTTATTACATATTAAAAAGCAATTTACATATATACAAGTTAAACTTTTTTTTTCCTATAGGGTAGTCTTATATTCAGGCTTTTAGTTTTTTTCCTAAAGGAATATACAAAGTTTGGGGGGTCGTCTTATAATCAGGGTCGTCTTATAATCGAGCAAATACGGTAATCAGTTTACCAGTTAATCCAGTTAAAACAGAACAATGGATGTTGGAGTAAACTATTGGAGTCACTGTCACATTATAAACTTTCAGAGTGGTCTACTAACAGAATTAAACATTACACATAAACCAATATACTAACAGAATATAACTAACTAACAATATTAACGTATAGTGCTATTGCACATCCCTTACCCAGGTAGTCCATTCATTTGTGAGTTGGTTCGGTATATTCAATCTACCGCACACCCAGGCAGAAAGGCACGAACAAGCCTTACTGCAGGGGAAAATGCAAGCTTTTACAATGGGGCCATAGTCCAGAGGCAGCAGGTGAGCAACCAGGCTTCTCCAGAACATAGTGGCGAGGTTGGTTCCGCCACACCTATTTTGTTACATTACAGGCTTAAGTTCAATGATTTATTAATCTGAATTTTATGTGATGGATCAGAACACAATAGTCTAAGTTGGTGAAGTGAAATGAGCAAAATATAAATATAAAACTATTTTTTAAAACAGAAAATTGGCATGTGCGTATGTATTCACCCTCTTCGTTATGAAGCCCATAAAAAGCTCTGGTGCAACCAATTACCTTCAGAAGTCACATAATTAGTAAAATGATGTCCACCTGTGTGCAATCTAAGTGTCACATGATCTGTCATTACATATCCACATCTTTTTTGAAAGGCCCTAGAGGCTGCAACACCTAAGCAAGAGGCACCACTAACCAAACACTGCCATGAAGACCAAGGAATCCTCCAAACAAGTAAGGGACAATGTTGTTGAGAAATACAAGTCAGGGTTAGGTTATAACAAATATCCAAATCTTTGATGATCCCCAGGAGCACCATCAAATCTATCATAACCAAATGGAAAGAACATGGAAAAACAGCAAACCTGCCAAGAGACGGCCGCCCACCGAAACTCACGGGCCGGGCAAGGAGGGCATTAATCAGATAGGCAACACAGAGATCTAAGGTAACCCTGGAGGAGCTGCAGAGTTCCACAGCAGAGACTGGAGTATCTGTACATAGGACGACAATAAGCTGTCCACTCCATAGAGTTGGGCTTTATGGCAGAGTGGCCAGAAGAAAGCCAATACTTTCAGCAAAAAACAAAATAGCACGTTTTGAGTTTACGAAAAGGCATGTGGGAGACTCCCAAAATGTATGGAGGAAGGTGCTCTGGTCTGATGACACTAAAATTGAACTTTTCGGTCATCAAAGAAAACACTGTCTGGCGCATATGTCAACACATCACTCAAAGAACACCATCCCCACAGTGAAACGTGGCGGCAGCATCATGCTGTGGGGATGGTTTTCAGCAGCCGGGACTGTGAAACTGGTCAGAGTTGAGGGAAAGATGGATGGTGCTAAATACAGGGATATTCTTGAGCAAAACCTGTACCACCCTGTGCGTGATTTGAGGCTAGGACGGAGGTTCACATTCCAGCAGGACAATGACCCCAAACACACTGCTAAAGCAACACTTGAGTGGTTTAAGGGTAAACATGTGTTGGAATGGCCTAGTCAAAGCCAAGACCTCAATCCAATAGAAAATCTGTGGTCAGACTTAAAGATTGCTGTTCACAAGCGCAAACCATCAAACTTAAAGGAGCCGGAGCAGTTTTGCAAGGAGGAATGGGCGAAAATCCCAGTGGTAAGATGTGGCAAGCTCATAGAGACTTATCCAAAGTGACTTGGAGCTGTGATTGCTGCAAAAGGTGGATCTAAAAAGTACTGACTTTAGGGGGTGAATAGTTATGCACAATGACTTTTTCTGTTTTTTTTCTCCTATTTGTTGTTTGCTTCACAATAATAATAAAAAAAACATCTTCAAAGTTGTGGGCATGTTCTGTAAATTAAATTATGCAAATCCTTAAACAATCCATGTTAATTAGATGCCAGGGGGGTGAATACTTTTGCAAGGCACTGTAATAGATTGTTGTTCGAAAGCAGCACCCGATGTTTGATGTATGTTTGGTCCATGTTTCTTGGATGTTATTTATCTCATGTTTATTTTATAACAATTGGAGTATGTTTGGATTATTTATATGTTATTGTCCAATTTTTTTTTGTACTACGGAAATGTAACTTAAGTAAAAAAAAAGTCTACATTTTATTCAGTCTTTTAAATAAACACAGGTTAATTTTTGCCTACAGATGTCCTTCCAAACTGAATTGGAGAATGTTTACAATTCAATTAGTTCACCCCAGTTTATTCTTTCGTGAATAAAACAGTGTTACTATCCAAATTTCTGTTGTACTTTGTGTGATAGACAATTAATTACCTGGTTTCTCCACTCACTCCATTAATGAGGAGATCTGCAGGTAGTGACCGTTCACCAGTTTCATTCAATTGGCCTTCTGCCTGTTAGCTAAGAAAATGTATTCCATAATTTCTTTTGCATGTCCCAAATCTTCTCATTCTACTGGAATGTTGCTGAAGATTAATTCATGTTGTGTGTGTGTTTTATGACTCATTTTATTTATAGCACACTATGCAAACACCGAGCTTTATTTGTTTCTTCCACTGTTGCCTAATTTGTAAATTGCCACACATATGTTTGTATTATGTAGCTACAGTAACAAGCATGTCTAATGTCAAAACATTTAACTGTTTTTTGTTTTTTTTTACATTATGTATCTCTTACGGTGGCTATTTAGTCAATTAAATAAAGATTTTCTGTTAAGTTAAGAAATATTTAATTCAAAGTATAAAAAAAAGTTTCATGTTACATCAGTTCTCCTTGGCTGAGCAAAAATAGCGCTCAGTAAATTCTCTTAGGAATCAAAATGGTTACATTTCAAACCAAATCCATTTACTGATTGCTAATTTCCGCGGTGCTGAAGTTGTAGACGCAGTTCCATCTACAAAGACCAAACACAAAGAAAATAAAACAGATCTATCTTACAGGATTATCCTCAACGCTACCCTTCTTTTGATTTTATATATTTACAATAAAGGATTTTACTGTTACATTTGCAGATCCACGTTGCCTAATTATGTGATTGGCACTATTGTCTTTGTGTTGATATCCATCATTTGGTGATTCCACCAAATAATCCTCTTGCCTAAAATCCCTAAAAATGAGTGTCTCCCAAATTCGAAAAAACAGAAAGCACTTGTGATTTGTTTACAATTTCCTATGTATACTGTACATGTTGTTGTTTTCTCTTTTTTTTTTTTTGGTATCACTAATTTACCCTACATGTTCTCTTCCCAACTCATATACATATAGGTTTGTATGTTAATATTTGTTTTAATCTACCGTTAAATGTGAAACTCTGTGTAATTCCCCAGGACATACTTGAAAACAAGAGAAATCGCAATGTATTCTTCCTGGTAAAACAATTCATGAAGAAATAAAAACTATTGCGACTAGAGTCGTCTCAGGTTAGCCATCTGAGCACCAGGATAATGGGCTTTTCAGGGTACAGCAAGTCTAATCATGGCAAACTGAGCCCACTTCAGTTTATTAAGTGTTTTGACCTCTTCCTATCTTCCAATGAAGTGCAATTAAAGTATAATATGTGTATTGCTGTAGAAATTATATTCAATGCAAAACTACAGGAGAACTGTAAATAATTTAATGGTAAAAAATAAGTACATTTCACATATATGACACACATGTATAACATACAGAAAATCGACAAGTGGGGACACCCTTTTACTAATGAGGTCATTTTCTTTCATTTTAAATTTAGGCAACTGTGCACCATAGCAGACACAATAAATACCCCAAGTAAGTCAGCTTGAAATGCTTGATATATAAAATATAATGTTTGATGAGGCTTCTACTCTTGCTGGTCTCAGGTAGGTCCTGAGACATTCAAACAATGTGGCACTGCTGAATTATAGCCATGGTTCCTTGTGCTTATCATAACATACCGCAGAGGATGGGAGATGTGTCATGACTAACTGGGATCCAAATTAAACAGCACCAGTCCATCCTTATGGTTAGATTTGTTTAATTCGTTTTTTTTTTCACTTGTGCATCTGATATATCGAAGCACAACAGATGGTTAGTGGCACCATTGGTAATTTACTGTGTTTACTGCATTGCCATCAGCATAGAGATAAAGCTGCAAAATGAAATGTATCAATAATATTATTTTTTTATAAATTGACTACTTCTCTAGCACAATGTACAGAACAAAAGCTATTGGGCCCGATTCAATGACGCAAAATATCACTTTTTACTGTTTTCTTAACTGAAATCTTTCTATTTATATTACAGTGTAGGGGATTCAATGACATGAGATTAATTGAACATTATCTATTAAGTGACGCCATGTCATATTTCCCATTATAGAATCACTTACATTCACGTCTTTACTATAACCAATACAAGACCTAATTTCTATTCTATACTTTTTTTTAATTCCCATTATTAATGCCCATTTCCAGCGGTGTCCCTTGGTACCCTTTATTGTTTGTGCCAGTTTTTGGGGGGCTCCTTGTTGCTTTTACGCTGTTTGAACATTGAAAACGACTGACTTGGTAATCAAATAAAAAAAACAATGTTTTAAGTGATTTAATCGCAAGACAAGGAATTTGGAAATTTTTCAATCTTCATCAATCAGTCAAAAGTCGACGGAGAAAGAAAGAGTTCTTCTGTTGAGCTTTGGGTCTTGGCCAAAACTTCAATCTTGATAATTTATTTCTTGATGCATTCTCCTGACATTGAACTGAGAATACTAGTTTTCATTAAGGACATTTTCACTCTGTGTTAGAGTTAAAATGTATTCAGGATACAATTTCATTGGGTTTTATCTTTTGTGGATTGGGTCATCTGGACTGCTTTAAAGAGTTTTTCTGAAGAGTTTTTAAGGATCGAACTGATTTTTTTTCATCAATGTGGAACATACGTAAAATTGAAATTGTAGTTTGTAATAAACCATGAATTAGTTAAGTTATTCGCAAATGACTCTTGTAAATTGCACCTTTTTCATATATTTGTATTAGGATAAACTCAATATGTGTAGAATGAAAAAACATCCAATTGTAGTGCTGGGATAGGGAGGCTTATGATTGGCATGCAGTCAGCCAATCAAATGCCTTCATATTTTGATATGAAATTCCTGCCCCTGCTAAGGACAGATGGTTAGAGAGAGGGGCCTGAGTGGCTATATTTTCACCTTAGGTGGACTAATTTTTACTTTTGGATCACCTTTTCCCTGGGCTGAAGATGAAGAATGTGGGACATTTTAATAGGATTTTTTTTTTTGCAGGGCACCCAAACTATGTTTTTTTTAAACAGGTATTAAAAGTGGTAGGTAGGGTTACATTTTATTTTAATTTATTTTATTTGGTCTGGGGCCCAATGCCAACCGCCAGAGCCAGGGAGGAGAGGTAATATATTTATATATGAGGCTTGGGGGAATTTTCCTAGCCTCCGAACCCAAGGGATATTGTATGAAACCCCATTGTTGGTTATATATTTATATGTGGGATCTGAAGACGTTTGGTCAGCCTCCAGACTCTGTAGAAGATAACTGATTATTATGGGGGGTTAGTACATCTTACCGTGGCCCCCCATGTACAGAACGGTATAGCTTGCAGACATTTTGATGTTCCCCAGCCCCATTAATATATGGAAACATGGCCACATCAAAAGACATATAAAAAAAAATTCCATGCAGCAAAATGCATGTCCAGCACAGGCACCAGCCCAGTCATTGTATTACCACAACGAAAGGGAAGGTGTATCCATGATTCAACACTGTGGAAATAAAAGGGTATTATTAACTGTGGTAGTGTGTGAAGTGTGGATTTACATGAATAACAATAGGTAAGGAGAAAACAAGTACAGTTAAAATTATACCATTTATGAGAGATTTGTTGTAAGCTTTCAAGACCCAATTTTTAGGTCCCTTCTTCAGGCATAAATGAGGCTAAAACAAAATTCCTAATTACAAAACATAGTTAAGAGCTTTAAAAAAAAAGGCAAGAGAAGCATAGGGTATTGAATAATGTTCTCAGTGGTAAATCAGTCAGTTCTACAGAGATCCAACAGATAAAATCAGTTCAGTCAGAGCATCTCTGATCCCTCCACTCCCTGGTTGGGGGGGGGGGGGGGCATAAAATTCCCATCTCTGTTCTCCCCCCCTCATCTGCTTTCTCTCCTCTTCTGTTCTCTCCCTCTCCCCCAACTGTTCTTGACCCCTCCTCCCCATCCCTGTAAGTGCTGTTCGTGCTTCACGCTCATCTGTTTTCTCTCCTCTTCTGTACTCTCCCTCCCCTTCCACCTCCTCTCTGTTCTCTCTCCCTCTCCCTTTCCACCATATCTCTGTTCTCTCCCCCCTCCCCTGTTCTCTTCCCCCTCCCCTGTTCTCTCTCCCCCCTCCCCAGTTCTCCCCCCCTCCCCAGTTCTCTCCCCACCTACCCTGTTTTCTCTCCCCCCTCCCCTATTCTCTCACCACCTCCCGTTCTCTCCTCCCCCCGACAGACCCTGAGAGGGGGCGGATCTCACTGAGTGCGATCTGCCCCCCGCCCCCTCCCCATGAAGCAGAGCAGCGTCTTCTTCACTGCTTCACGGGGAACCGAGCAGCATGAGCTCTGTGTGACAAAGCTCAGTAAGTGCTGATCGCGCTCCCCATGTGGAGTGATTATGCAGGGCATCGGAAATCTGCCCCATCCCAGGATGCTCCACTCTGGTTTATAGGGCTTGTGAGGGGAGATCATAAAGCCAGCTAGTGCCTCTACCGGTATTTTTTTTTTTTCACCTAGAGCTGGCGCCCCCGTTCGCTGCGGCGCCCTAAGGTGGCTGTCTAAGCAGCACTACGGTGGCGCCGTCCCTGGACACATTCCAGATCCATGAAGGTGTCAAATGTTTGTAGTATGAGATAAGTTCACTGCAGCAATCAATTATTAATTAGTAAGGTCATATCTGGAGATGAATTCAGTGTCTCTTTTAAGGCCATGAATAACAACACTACAGAATAAACCCAAAAAGAGAGAAGTTCAAATAATACATACATTTGCTACAGTTTTTCATCATTATTTGATGAGGAGAAGGATGATATAACTGTCCAGTCATGTCGGCATCATTTTCCTCCTCACCAGACTGACCTGAAACCGCATGTGCCGGTGGAGGGATGTTAGATGTGGCATTTCCGCAGGAGTAGCAGTATGTATTAAGCAAGCACCCTGCAATTCTAATTTAGAGTAATTATATCACAAAAGTTGGCTGAGGTGCTCAGTTCTAGCCTCCCACTCCTGTGGGTACATCATTCTCATCCCGACATGAGTCTCAACGGGGAGGATAGACCCTCATTTTTTGGTCATCCAAACTACACAATGAAACCGTCACTTCTAAGTGCAGCCAGCCAGGCATTCATAGGCTAAGTAATCCTCCCAGACATTCATAGGCTAAGTAATCCTCCCAGACATTCATAGGCTAAGTAATCCTCCCAGACACTCATAGGCTAAGTAATCCTCCCAGACATTCATAGGCTAAGTAATCCTCCCAGACATTCATAGGCTAAGTAATCCTCCCAGACATTCATAGGCTAAGTAATCCTCCCAGACATTCATAGGCTAAGTAATCCTCCCAGACATTCATAGGCTAAGTAATCCTCCCAGACATTCATAGGCTAAGTAATCCTCCCAGACATTCATAGGCTAAGTAATCCTCCCAGACATTCATAGGCTAAGTAATCCTCCCAGACATTCATAGGCTAAGTAATCCTCCCAGACATTCATTGGCTACGCAATCCTCCCAGACATTCATTGGCTACGCAATCCTCCCAGACATTCATAGGCTAAGCAATCCTCCCAGACATTCATAGGCTAAGCAATCCTCCCAGACATTCATAGGCTAAGTAATCCTCCCAGACATTCATAGGCTAAGCAATCCTCCCAGACATTCATAGGCTAAGTAATCCTCCCAGACATTCATAGGCTAGGTAATCCTCCCAGACATTCATAGGCTAAGCAATCCTCCCAGACATTCATAGGCTAAGTAATCCTCCCAGACATCCAGAGATTAGGGTCCATCACCGTCTCCACCTTTCCCCTAATATGCATATCTGAGGGAGAGAAGGGGCACTATAAAGAGCCTGTGGAGATTTAGTAACAACACACTACTCCATCCGTCGTACTATCTGTCATGTCTGTCAATCTCCGTACCTTATATGTCATTATATCTGACTTTTGTTTGATGATAATGCGTGGGTCTGGTAAAGTTACACTTTGGGACACTAAATTTTTTTGAATCCAGGCCACATGACTACAACCTCTCCACTGATTTGATTACTTTATCTGCAAAGCTAGTATTATTAGTTTACAAATACGAACATATTCATATGAACAAAGGTCTTTTTACATGTTCTGCAACATCCACTACTGTCCTGACACACCACACCAGTTTTACCTCATAGATATACTTACGGCTTTATTCAGAAAGTAAATTAAAGTGGGGGTAAAGGGAACTGGGAAAAACCCCTTCACTTAAAATTAAAGGGATAACCGAGGCATTATTAAACATATATCTACACACACCAGACAAGCCAGAAGACTTGATTTTCCCACAGGAATTCTAAACCCTAAAATATGTGGTCTTTATTCATGAGTAGAGTTGAGCGGACACCTGGATGTTCGGGTTCGGCAGGTTGGCCGAACTTCGAAAAAATGTCCGGGTCCGTGCTCGAACTTGACCCCGAACTTGACCCCGAACCAGAACCCCATTGAAGTCAATGGGGACAAAAACTTTTGGCCACTAAAATGCCTATAAAAAAGTCCTGCAAAGGGCTAGAGGGCTAAAAAAGTAAAATGTGGGTAAGGGTGTCCCCATTCATACGAATAGGTCAATTGACCTATTCGTATGAATGGGGACTCGGTTTTGGTTTATAGAAAGCCAATAGCCATGTAATGCTATTGGCTTTCTATGAACCAAAATAGAGTTCCCATTCACATGAATAGGTCAATTGACCTATTCTTATGAATGGGGACTCTATTTCGGTTTATAGAATACCAATAGCATTACATGTATTACATAAACCGAAAGTCTATAAACCAAATCTCTTTCGGTTTATGGAATACATGTAATGCTATGGGCTTTCCATAAACTGAAATAGAGTCCCCATTTATACGAATAGGTCAACTGACCTATTCGTATGAATGGAGACTCTATTTCGGTTTATAGAAAGCCCATAGCATTACATACAATGTAATCGCCGAACCTCGAACTCCAACCCGAACATACAGGGAAATGTCCGTGTTCGGGTCTGAGGTCCAAAAACCTTAATGTTCGGTACGAACACGAACAGTGTGGTTCGGGTTAGCTCAACACTATTCATGAGGGGATTGAAAGGGAATTTACAAGGGAATTTGAAACCTAAGGCCAAAGCAGCCGAGATTGAACATTTGTCCAATTCAGCTGAAATATTATTTAGGACAGAATAGCAGCATTTGAAGGATAGCTGAATGGCAGAATTTTTCCAGCTCGGCTACATTTAGCCTAAAAGGGACAATCCCACCAAAAAAGGAAAAGGATTTTTTAAAATTTATTTTGCATTGTTGATTTCAGACATGGCTTTTCTTTTTGTTATATGAGTTTATTTTATGAAATATTTTACTAAACAAGTGTGACTGGGCGCCGCCATTTTGTAAAATATAGTGATTTTGGGTGCTTCCCCCCCCCCCCCCCCCCCCAGAGACTTTATAGCACACGTGTCTCACTTTGGGGCTGGGGACACAGAATACAGTCTATAAGTCAGAATTCTGATCATAGGCTTGCATTGAATGGGAGGGTAATATAACTATTAAATCACAGAGGGCGGAGTTATGATCCTGTTTGATCAGGTCAATCTCCTCTCTTTGTGTTGTATAGAGCCATCTAGTCCTGCCCACAAGTGACACACAGGAGCCAATAAGAGTGCAGGGGTGTATCTTATGATATCACCATGCAGGCTTTGGCCACAGTTGTAAAGTGAGACTTGCTGGAATATTTTGGAGAATGTTGCATCATGGGTAAAATTCTCAAAATGGATGCTGGAGATATAGCTAAATTAATTTTTATATGCAATTAATTCAAACATGGAAGAAAAAAACTTTTGCATATGTCTTATCAGTGTGTTTCTTTTGAATGCACAGGTTATCAAGTTACAGCTTATGTAAGTGGTAGTGCTCCTTGCTCCTATGTTTGAGATTCCCTTCTCAATATCCCTCTTTCAAGAATATATAACTCTCTGCTAATATCCAATGAAATACCTGACTAAACAACACCCTATAAAAATGTTACACATGATATGAGTAAACATAATTACATTTTACGCTGTGTTTGGGCTGTCCTGGATTATTTATGTCCCATGTGCTTGTTTTATGCATCTAGCTAGGTATTTGTTAATTTTACTTACCAAGATATTTGTTTTACAGCATTAATTGCAGTAAATATACCAGTATTCCTTTAGAAGCTTGAGTGATCTAAAGTACCGCCATAAAATAATTCACTAGTTCTAAGGGTGCTCTGTCTGGATAAGTGCTGAATATAACTTCTAAAGAGATTAATTACGAGTATGTTTACTCACAATGATTCTTCTGAACTCAGAACGTCATTTTCATATTTGTTTAGATGGCAAATAATTAAAAACATTATTCTTTAAAGACATCAAAAGCACAGACTGACAGAAGGCTAAAAAATTTACAGATGCAATTAAAATGATCTGGAATGAAAATTGGTTGAGGATTACAAGCAGTAGATTATGAAAAAAAAATAAAACAAAAAAAAAATCTAAGATTCTAAAATATTAAATGCCACCGGAAAAAAAAAAAGAAATAAAAATGACTAGATTTAATCCATTACGAGCAAAAGTTAAATATGTAGGGTCTATAGTTTAATCAATAAACAAAAAAAAAATTGAATAACACAGTTTGATTAGTTGGATAGAATGTTATATTTTTCAGTGAAAGACGTTACTATGAATACATATTTCCGTCAAAGTTTTAAATTGTGGATCACAATTTTGGATGTTTTATGTGCAGATTCGTATCCTATTGAATGCAGGGGATATTTGTTTTGTGAAAACTGCTGACAATTCACATATTTGTAACTATAACGATAGCCAATATTGCAGCTTGAGTAGATAATTATGCTTATAAATGGTGAGACATGAAAATCACAATTGTACTGTTCTGCATGTAAACATAATAAATATGGCCAATGACAAGATAGAAAAAAGTAAAGTTGTTTTATGTTCAAAGTTATGGGTTGTAATAAATGATATCTGTATCTTATAGAGAGAGAGAGCAAGACTGAAGCAGGAATCAGAATATACAATTTATTACTTCAGCAGACGTTATAATTATGTTTTCCACCTTGATTTCTCTTGTACAGCAAGCTGACAAAATATACACTTGCTTATTTCCAAAGTAAAGACAAAATGCTTATGCCCATTTAGACAATGGGGAATGTGGGGAATTTTTATTTTCTGTCTTTTTTTCTCTGATTTGATTATTATTATTATAACTACTGATTGGTATGAGAGATGTACAGCTTTATTCATGTTTAGTATTTTTTCTGATTTCATTTATTGTCAGAGTAGTGGTAAGCGAACATAACTGACCTGCGGTTTTATTGTTGTAAATTCTTAATTTTTAATTTGAAATTAGATATAAAAAAAATAAAAAATATAGCAATTAATAAGGTCAAATAAATAATACAAAATAAACGAATACAGGGCCGTAACGTATACAAGTTAATGTAAAATAATACGCCTTATTACAAAAAACGTATTTTAAGGATATAATATGACCTGTATTTTTACTTACTTTACATTATAGTAATAATCATTTATCTATATAGGTAGCAACATTTATTTTTTGTTTTAATTTTATGCCTAGAAATTTTTATTATAGGACGTGGAGTAAGGGATACTGTTATGGAATATAGATGTATATTGGATATGTCAACTACATTCTGTTAAAATGTTTCACTAAATGTATATGATAAACTTAAAAATTCTACATAAATAAATAATTGAAACATTTTTTATTTTGAACTGCGTTTCTGTGATGCGTTGGTCAAAATATATAACCTTTTAGTCTTGGAAAAAGCAACATCTAGGGAAGTGCTATGTAATAGAGTTTTTTGGAAGCTGAAAGAACTGGTCGAGTGAGTGGCTCGCTTCCTCATTGGTCTGCAAGCATGACACACAAAGCTAGCCAATTGCTGACAAGGAGATGCTCTGGCCGGCTGGGTTTGTTGTGCCACATGCTGACACATGCATGATTACTAACATGACTTCTTCCTTGTAGTCTATCTTAGACTTCAAATTAATATGCTTTTGAGCAGTGCTCCTGTGGTGTAACACCAGATTAATTTAAATATATAAATGAGTCCGTCTACTTTAACAGATATTTAATAAGAGACAAAAACACAGTAATGCACGCCACCACAGCTCCCGTAGAGCATAATCTTCAATGTTTTTTGAAGAAAAGATGGCATTCTTAGTATCATTCCCCACTGTTGATCTAACATAATTCAGAGTTTTACATATTTTGGAAATTCAATTTAATATATTTTGGTACTTTGATAATAAAAATCTTTAGTACCCCAAATACATAATTGCATTAGAGTCTATATTCTGTCCAAGCTGAGCATGAAAGTTACGTAAGATTTACGCTACATTTTCTAGTCTTATTTATACATTTCTGGAAAATCGAATAGATTTATTTGATCTTCCTTTATTCAATATTTGCCTTGTTTTTCAAACTATTGGCCAGAAACACATCTCTCAAATTGTCATTAATTTATAAAAATAAGTTACATGGAAGTGGTATTGTTATGGTAATAGCTGATTTGTAACATAATTTTAATACCCACTTTCAATAGATCACATCTGCTGACTCTCGTGTGCCAAAAAAATATCGGAAAAATATATTTATGTGTGCCAATAACATTTTTAATGCACATTACTAGTCTTTTCATAAAAGAAAACTTGGACCACCTGTGGTGCTTCGCTACAGAGTGCATACAGTTACCCAGCATGATAAAAAAAAAAATATGAAATTTATTGTATGTAGAAATGAGAGAAGAATAATTATATTGAGGGAAAACTGATTTAAAAAAATAAAAATAATAAACTATAAAGTTTCTGTTATAGAAGTTTAAATCTTGAAAATCACAAAGTTTAAAAAAGTAATGAGTCTTTCTTTTTGAAGTTTTCATTATGTTAGCATAACCTATGTAATGCTATATTTAATAAACAAACCTTGTTTTTAGCTATTATGTAGAAGATACTTTGTAATGCTGGGTAGCAGCAAAGTATATGGGGTGATCTATAAGAGAAAGTCTGCTGTAGAAGTATAAATGTGTAAAACTCTCCTTCTTTGGTTAAAAAAGGTTGAGAAAGTTCCTCAGCAAAAGTGGGACCAGAAGGGTCTACGGGTTAAACACCATGTGTCCCAATCTGATTCGAGTCACATACTCTAGCCGAATTTCACAAATATCTGAAATGCGGCTTCACCCAATGTATGCCAGTCACACCCAAACACTCTCTGATTTTGGTTTACATAGGTGGAATTTTTATATATATATATATATATATATATATATATATATACATAATAAACAAGCCCAGGGAAGAAGCAGTGAGAGGGGGTGGTCATGGTATAGCTGATCTGTGTCCATGTATGGACACACCTATATACCAGCCGATGTTCTCCACAATATGCCGCAAGAGTTAATCGTTCCTCCTCTGGCTTGTCCTCTTTTCTGCTTATCACACTGTTTTAATGTTGGCACAGCTTATGTGCCAGTGATGTGTTCTTCTCCACTGAGAAACTCTGCTGGTACCTCTTAGGCATTGTCTTCCTCCCACTTTTGCTCACCCTTACCCTGATCCCTGGCTTGCCATTTTCATTTCTTTTTTGCAACTGCAATCTGCTAATCCTGCTCTCAAATGGTTGGTCTGGGCACGTGCTCGTTATTTATGCAAACATTGCTCAACAGTGATTGGGTTTCAGTTGATTGCAGCTATCATTTAAAATTTCCCATGGGCCCCCAAACTTCAATAAGCAACAAGTCTCCAGACAGCTTGTATGTGCCATCTTTGTCCCCAAACCAGGGGAGTACCTAACATGTTTGACACCCAGGGAGAATACCTTTGACATCAATCAGAACCAAGTTTTCTTATATACCCAATATATTTCTCTGTCCCCTCTGACTTTCTCTGCCCCCCCCCCCCCCATATTCCTCATGTATTTTCCCCCTGCTTGTACCTCTTGCTTTTTACCATTTCACCTACCATTACTTTCAATGGGGAAGATTCGAACCTATTTTTTTTTTTCTAAGTCAAACTCAGGTGCCGAATGTGACTAGAATAATCTACTGGTATAATAGAGAATAGAGTACAATGAGAATGTTTGAAGAGGTCTCAGAAACTGAGGCCTATTTAACGTCCACGATATCAAGCCATTGGATCAAAGTAATGAATAATTGTAATGTAGATCACTGCAAGATTCATAACTGAGCATCCTAAAGCTTTGAATATTGTACAACACGTGAGGATATCTAATAATTTTAGAAGACAGGAAAGGTTGAGGATAATTGGTGCACGCATGCAGTTAACTGAAAAGACAGACCAGATTCCCTTTATTCACTTTGTATGATGGAGCTGCTAATCTAATAGTGTCTTGAACTAGTTTGGCCTTAAAGGAACACTAAATATTATATTTCACTTCTGCTTCTAATATAGAAGCACAAGTAAAAGGTTAGTTGCCCCTAGTATGAGGATAAACTGGCGTGTACTTTTGATAGTATACGCCAGTTTATCCTCTGACCAACAGCTGCCATGCTTCCATAGGAAGGAGGCATCCGTCTGGTCGGCGACTGGCTCTCTCTTCTAGCGCATAGAAAGCCCCTCATTTTTGCATGGGATTAGCAGGGGGACCTAGTTTGTTCCCATGCAAAAACTACGGCCTCTCACTGTGCTAGCAGCAAGAGACCTACGCATTCTGCAGATGGAGTGGGGCGAGCCCCCGCTCTGATTGGCTGTACCTGCACGTGACAACCAGGAACTGCTGTGTCTCAGTTGTGAGACACAGCAGAGAGTAAACATGCGTGTATCTATTAAGAAACATGTCGGGTTTACTCCAGATGGGGAGGACATGTTTGCTGGAAGCAAGGGTTAAAAAAAAAACCAGTTTAGTGGCTTGAAATTTCTGTCTCAATTATCTGCAATTCTCTCTTTATTGAGGAGACCCTTATATCTTTGTTTCCAATATTTCTCAGCCACTTTTATTTATTTTTTCAGCTTGCCAATACAATATTGTTCTCCGTGCACAACAAAAAATCTGAGGACCTTTATTCCTGAGAAAGTCTGAATGACATAAAATAATAAATAACATGAATGCAACAAAACAATAATACATTGTCTATTTCACTAACAATTCTAAAAGTGCATGGAAACATAGTGGCCACATCACATAATAGAAGCTGTCTCTCCCAACCGATACAGATGTAAATCATTTGTAAAAATGAAGGACAGTCTCCGGCACAAACCTAGTGAGAAGTATAATAATTGTAATCTAGTGTTCATCCCTTTTGGAAATGCAGTTTGGAAAGTAAAGGTCTAATATGCTCCTGTTTACAATAAACTCCCTTTTGGCATTGGGGTAAACATATGTTTTCCCCACCCCGAAAGGAAGGAACATATGTTCCTCTAATTCTGTGGGGAAGAAACAGAGGGAAGCTTTCAAGCAAAGATGCATTTGTTGGATGATTTCATTTTCAAACTCTAATTCCTAAAAGGATGCACATTATGTCCCAAAATGTGAGCAGCACAATACTCCAAATGGTCCAAAAATAGAAAGAATTTGTAGCTTACTGTAGCTTTGTTCATAGCCTGAATATTTATCTGTTACACGGGACTGTGAACAAGTCTCCTGACTAACCCCTAGACCAGATCGATGTATAGCGTGCTTATATAAGCAATTATCTAAACTTTACAGCCATACTGCTGTTCCAATTAGTTGCTCCAAACCAGAGAAGACAGGAATACATCTTAATCGGCAAATACTTGGTGATTAACTATGGACAGTACAAAAAAGGTATATTCACTGCATACTGCCATCTGCATAGTGAACTTCGACCCCCCCCCCCAAAAAAAAATTGTATATATAAGTAGCACATTTTAAATAAAGCCATTTGTTTTAAGGCACTAGTATGTGATGTCATAACCTGATGTCATGTGTGCATAGCAGAGCAGGCCGAAGAGAAAATGTGGAAGAGAGATCTGTTTTGACTAAGGCACAGATCTCTTGCTCCCTCTGCTAAACCATAAGGCGTATATGTGATAACAGTTGATGCAGAACTCACAAGTCCCATGACTGATTAATGTATATGCCATGATCTCATTCAGCCTATACATTGTTTGTGCTGTAAGCATGCTTCCCAGCGTCTGCCCCTGGCAAATCGGGTTGCTAGGTGGCGGAATTTCTGCGCTATCTCGCACATGTGGTAGCGCAGTCACTGAAGTGCTACTGCCCATGCACATTAGCCATTCTCTGGTGTGTCAGACATGGGAGATTGAGGCCGGAACCGTGGTCCTAATCCCGCTGTCCTACCGAGCTCTACCTCTGAATTTGCATCTGAGGTCTCAAAGAAATATTGTGAATGCAGAGTACTACAATCATCATCAATAAGTCAATGTTAGCAGTATGACATCACCTACGGCTTGAACTAACTTTTCTGGCAAAATGTGCCATTTGCATATCAAGCCACAAGGTGATGTCATAAACAGGAGACCCCACCCACAATACATTACTTGCATTATACTTTTGATAATGACTTAAACACTCGGCATTCACAATATAAGCAATGTTTAGGTTCACCTCTAATGCAAATGCATACAAGAGAGAGGAATACTTCTGCTCTTGAACAGCAGTTCAAATGAATTAATAACAGGCGGGAACAAAAGTTTGAAGCATTTAAGGGAATCTTTTATCCGATCTCATTATAGACAGACACGCTGACCTTAGCACTGACCCTCCACTCTGTTACAACGTTATATTGCCAAACGTGGAGAAATAAATTGAATATTCTGCACTATACACATATATCTAAGTACTCTGCTTGTTAAACTCATGGCCCCGAGCTTGCCCTGGCCAAGGCATTTAACCACAAGTGTCCCTTAATGTTGCTGTTATCCATAGACTCCTTCTTGGTTTTTCATTTTCTTTGTTTTTTTGTTTGTTTGTTTTTAAAGAATTTACTGAAAATGTAAGATGACTTTTAAAATGACTGGAATATTTCTAGTATTGAAAAACTGACAAATAAGTGAGGGACTACTGTTAATAGACTGACATTTAAAGAAAAGAAATAATGAAATAGAAATAAATAACATAGGGCCATGCACCTAATGTGTGTAACATTTTCCTAATAGGTTTATTTGTGTCTTCTAGTTTGGTAGCGCTGAAGGATCTCCATAAAGTATGCCCCAGGCTGCTCACTAACCTGACTCAGTGGTCTGAGGCTTTTCTCTTACAATTACACTTTGTTTGTCATAGTGAGTCATTGTATACCTGCTAGCACCTCCTGTCCATTGTAAGATCTGCTACAGAGTGTACAAAATACCTTTGCTCTGGCCTTCGTACCAGTTGTAGGTTATGGCATTATTGATAACCTGTGGATTGCAAATTCTGCTAGCAGGATTAAAATCAATCATTTAAAAAGAAAACAGATTATTTTGATTTAAATCATATTGATGTTAATGAAAAATGCTTTTGGAGGAAAAAATCTGCCTAAAAGATAGTTTTCTATTTAAAATACATAATAGTTCAAATGTAATGAATTTAAGCTTAGTTATGTAGCCTTAGGATGTATGTTCATACAATATTTAAATTTTTTGGGTAAACTAATTCAATGAATCTAAGTTATCCAAGCGGAGATAACATGCTCCTTTTCACAGTAAAAATGGTATAAAATAAACAAAGTTCAAACATTACCACTTCAGTTCATAAACATTGACGTTCAAGCAAAATGCAAGAATATGCATGCTATAAAATGTTATTGGTTTAGTTAAATAAAACAACTTAAAGGGACAGTATCACCTGAACATTGTTTTTGAAAATTACCTATATACTGTATTAGCAAAACTGCAAGCATATGCCTAAATTAGGAGAAACATGTGTTTTAACCCCTTGGCGACACAGGACGGACTAGGTCCGTCCTGTGTGCCGAGGCGTTAGTGACACAGGACGGACCTAGTCCGTCCTGTGTCAAAACGAGCACTGAAAGCGGAGTTTTTCCGCTTTCAGTGCTCAAGCCGCATTGTAACGATGCTTCCGTATGGAAGCATCGTACAATGCTAAAAAAAATGCCCGTCGGCATTTCGATCGCTCCGGAGAGCGATTGAAATGCCGGTTTTAAAGGCACAGAGCCTTTAAAACGCGGGCATTTCAAAAATGAGCATAGGAAGCGAATCTTTCGCTTCCTATGCTCAGAAAGTGTTTCTGATTGCCTCGCAAGTCGAGGCAATCAGGAACACAAAAAAAAAATGCACGATCTTGGTCACTGAGTGACCAAGATGGCGCTGCCCTTCTAAGGGCAAGAGCACAGGAGGCAGGAAGTACCTGCTTCCTGTGCTCTCTGTCTGTCACACGATTGCCTCTTCACAGAGGCAATCAGTGACTGCCAGGCACACTGACAGGCAGTGGGGATGCTCTCCTGAACATCCCCACTGACTGGTCAGATCAATATTAACTCTATATTGATCTGACCAGTTATGATCTGCCTCCCTCTCCTCACATTTTTTTTAGTGAGGGAGAGAGACAGATCAAAGTTACAAAAGTAATTAAAAGTTAAAAAAAACAATAAATACACAACACACAAATAATAAAACAATAAAAAAAAATTTATTAAAGCAATTCCCTGTGTTTAACCCCTTCCCTGCCACTGATCTTGCATAAGCAGTGATCGTGCACATCAGCGCATTTATTTTTGCTGTTTGTGCATTTTTTAGGGGTTAATTTTTTTTGTACTGTAATTTATTACAGTACTAAAAAGGCTCTTCTAAGAGTTATTAACCCCTTATTTGCCGTCGATCACTGCTTACGCAATGATATTGACGCCAAAGCAATTTTTATCTGTCTGCATATTTTTTTTTTATTTTTTTTTTACACATACCCGCTAGGGGATTACATGTAAAGTAAAAATATTTGAGGTTTTTTTTTTTAAGCTGCCTGAGCGCATAGCGATCAGTAACAGCGAATTAGTGGCAAAGGCGGTTTGTTGATTTCTCAATTAAGCTCACCATTCGCCCTGGTCAGATCAAAATGAATCGGATCAATATTCACAAATATTGATCTGCCTCCCTCTCCTCATTTACATTTTTGTGACGGAAAGAGACAGATCAGTATTAGTGATATAAAATAAAATTTTATAAAATTGGCAGGTTTTATGAAAGTCTTTCACTGTGTATTAACCCCTTCCCTGCCATTCATCACTGTGTAAGCAGTAATCTTGCACAGCAACAGTATGTTTTGCTGTCTGCACTGTTTTATGGATTAATTTCTTTGTACTGTAATGTATTACAGTACTAGATAGGCTCTTCTAAGAGCTATTAACCCCTTCTTTGCTCGAGATCACTGCTTACGCACTGATTCTGAGGCCGCGGACTCGGTTCGATTTTGACCCTATTCAGCTTTCTGATACATCATCTAGCGATGTATCGGTGGCTGCTGAGCCCTTGCCACAAGTAGTGATGGGGGTCTACAGATAAAAAAATATATGGTTTGGTGGGGGTAAATTTCATTGGCTGGCTTCAAAGATATATCCCATAAAGGACACGGACGCAGGTTGACTACATGTCAAAATTCCAAGTTGGAATTTTGAGATGCGCATCTCACAAATGTTGCCTTCTAGCCAAAAACAAACCAACAAACCTATGCATGGGTGCTATCCCTGTACTCAGGAGATGTTGCTGAAAACATATTGGGTTGTTGTTTGGCAGTGACATATACCAGAATCTGTGAATTCATGCCTGAAGTACAATGCATGTGGAAAAAAAACTCCCAAAAAAGTACTACCACAAACTTTTACAAAGGCTGGTGGTAGAATTAGTACCTATACAGTATTAAAATACCACCATTTGAAATACCTTAGGATGTCTATTTTCCAAAAATATATGGTTTGATGGGGTAAAATTCATTGGACGGCTTCAAAAATGTTCCAAATGGAACATGGGCGCAGGCTGACTACATGTCAAAATTCCAGGTTGGAATTGCGCACCCCCTAAATGTGGAATTTTAGACCCAATACAAACCAACAAACCTATGCATGGGGGGTATCCCTGTACTCAGGAGATGTTGCTGAACACATATTGAGGTGTTGGTTGGCAGTGGCAAATACCAGAATCTGAAAATTCCTGCCTGAACTACAATGTGTGTGGGGAAAAAATGACATCCCATCCCTTTGACATAGGTTGGTGGTAGAATTAGCACTTGGAAAGTGTTAAAATACCACAATTTTAAATACCCTAGGATGTCTAGTTTTCCAAAATATATGGTTTTATGGGGTAAAATACTTTGACAGGCTTCAAAAGTGTCCCAAATGGAACATGGGCGCAGGCTGACTACATGTCAAAATTCCAAGTTGGAAATGCACCCCCCCCTAAACGTGGCCTTTTAGCCCCCAAATAATCTAACTAACCTACACATGGGTGGTATCCCTGTACTCAGGAGATGTTTCTGAACACATATTAAGGTGTTGTTTGGCACTGACACATAATAGGATCTGTGAATTCATGCCCGATGTACAATGAATGTGAAAAACAAATTACTATCCATAACATTGACATAGGCTGGTGGTAGAATTAGTGCATGAAAAGTGTTAAAATACTACCATTTGAAATACCCTAGGGTGTATAGTTTTCAAAAATATATGGTTTTGTGGGGTAGAATACACTTTTTGGCTTCAAAAATGTCCCAAATGGGACATGGGCGCAGGTTTTCTGCACGTCAGAATTCCAAGTTGGAAAACCAAAAAGCGCACCTCTCAAATGTGGCCTTTTAACCCCCAAATAACCTAACCAACCTATACATGGGTGGTATCCCTGTACTCAGGAGATGTTGCTGAACACATATTGAGGTGTTGTTTGGCACTGACATATAACAGGATCTGTGAATTCATGCCCAAAGTACTATGTATGTGAAAAAAAATTACTATCCATAACATTGACATAGGCTGGTAGTATAATTAGTGCATGGAAAGTGTTAAAATACTACCATTTGAAATACCCTAGGGTGTCTAGTTTTCAAAAATATATGGTTTTGTGGGATAGAATACACTTTTTGGCTTCAAAAATGTCCCAAATGGGACATGGGCGCAGGTTTTCTGCACGTCAGAATTCCAAGTTGGAAAACCAAAAAGAGCACCTCTCAAATGTGGCCTTTTAACCCCCAAATAACCTAACCAACCTATACATGGGTGGTATCCCTGTACTCAGGAGATGTTGCTGAACACATATTGAGGTGTTGTTTGGCACTGACATATAACAGGATCTGTGAATTCATGCCCAAAGTACAATGTATGTGAAAAAAAATTACAACCCAAAACATTGACATAGGCTGGTAGTATAATTAGTGCATGGAAAGTGTTAAAATACTACCATTTGAAATACCCTAGGATGTCTAGTTTAAAAAAATATATGGTTTTGTGGGGTAGAATACACTTTCTGGCTTCAAAAATGTCCCAAATGGGACATGGGCACAAGTTTTCTGCATGTCAGAATTCCAAGTTGGAAAACCAAAATGCGCACCCCCTAAATGTGGCCTTTTAGCCCCAAAACAAACCAACAAACCTATGCATGGGTGGTATCCCTGTACTCAGGAGATGTTGCTGAACACATATTGAGGTGTTATTTGGAAATACCCCTTCACATTTTAAGGTAATGTTTACCTAAATTGCAATATATGTGAAAAATTAAAAAAAAAGATTTTTTGCTGCAAACTTTGGCATAGATTGGTGGTAAAATGGCTACATGAAATGTGTCAAAATACCCCAAGTTAAATGCCCTGAGTTGTCTAGTTTTCAAAAATATGTACATGTTGGGGGTCATTCATGGATTTAGTACAGAAATCAGTGTATCAATGTCACTATCGCTAATTTTGAAAGAAGGGATTTTAAAATAGCTTTGCACCACTTATAGTTCTGGCCCTGTAACATGAATAAAAAAGCACAAAAACATAAAAACATGGGCTATTTCTGAACTCAGGACATATATTAGAAACTTTTTAGCAGTGTTTTTTTGTTGTCTCTTGTACATGAGTATACGATTTTTCAAATAAAAGTCATAAAAAAATAATTTTTTCAATTTTTTTGCCATATTTTATTATTTTTTTTACATCAAATTATATGCTATTATCAAAATAATGGTATCAAAAGAAAGCCCTTCTTATGACGATAAAAACGATATATAGTTTGTGCGGGTACACTAAATGAGACAGAAATAAATTACAGCAAAACACAAACTGCTCAGAAATGTTAAAACAGCCCATGTCACCAAGCGTCGGACAAGCCAAAAAAGTCATGTCACTAAGGGGTTAAATGTGTCTGTGGAGTCTCCTGGTTATGACATCACCTGTGGCATTAATTACTTTTCAATGGGAAATGGGTAATTTGCATACTGTGATGTCATAAACATGAGACTCCACAGACACATTTAAAACACATTTTCTCCTAATTTAGGCATTTTCTTTTTTGCTAATATAATGTATACGTCATTTTCAATCACTAGTGATTTAAATCAACTTGATTTAAATCAAATCCACCCTGTCTGCTACAGCCTTGCTGCTCTCTTGGAAAAGTTTGTTCCAGTTTCTTACTGCATCCTCCAACGAGTACAAGCTTTGTAACAGTCTGTGCTATAGATATCTGCTCCAGTCTACTGTATACTATTTGGCTTTTATCATGTAAGAACTGTGTATTCTGCTATGTTATCTGCTGTAGTCCTGTGGAGTAAGACTCAGTCTATTTGTGGTGCCATATCTCATTGGGATATTATGCTGATTGTTCCTGGCTCTATTCCATGTATTAATAAAATACAGTTCAAGGCTTTGATACTCTGCTTTTCAGTCCTACATATACATATATCAGGGAGGATCGCCTAAAGACCCAGGCCAGCTGAGGCTGGAAACTCAACACACGAGTGTGGCTGGTTTGGGCAGAAAACACTCCTATAGTGGAATGGTGTGTCTGTAGGGCAGAGTGAGAGTTAATTGCGGGGAGGGGGATGGATGGTGGTCCTGCAGCCTGCATCCATCTGAATATAAGCGCCGGGATATCACCTGGCAACCAGCAGTCCGAACTTTGTTTATGATGCATATAAAGCGAGAGGGCAGAGATGGAAGTCTCTTTACCCATCATGTTGCACTACTGAATAAATGGTTCCCAGCACTGCCACCCACACACTGGCTCCATGTGCACATCTTGAGGATTAGCCTCCTATCCATATGTACAGAACTTATATGTCTCTCTCTATATATATGTCAAAGGCTCCAATCTATGTCTGTGTAAAAGGTTGCACACTATTATCACTATGCCTCCCCGTTGCTAAGGCTCTGGGTGGATACATGACTAGTAACACGGCCTTCCTCCAAACATACTCCAGTGAGTACAACCCTTTCCATTAAGCAATTTTAGAATCTGAACCCCAAAACGGCATTCTGTTAATAAAACTTCTACATGGGAATATGTAAAAATACATACTAAATTCTAGATACAGCACACCACAAACTATTATTTTAGTCACCTAATCGAGGAGGAGCTAATGCAGGTCGCGGGGACTGAAAGCATCTTGAGGGTACGCTTTACCCTGAATGACCTTTTTGTAAATACTGAACATCAATTGATGTGTTAAGTATGGCAGCTGATATGTATTAACACTGTTCTCTCTCTCACTTTCCTTTGAGCAGCTGGCACTGTGGCCCCTCGACCCACAGCAACATCTGAAGATGAGGCCCCATGTCCTGCACAGGCCACACAACTTCTGGCAACTCCTCCTCAGATTTTAGCAGGTCAGGTGGATCTGCTGGCCTTGGTTTCAGCCTCCTCTTCACCTGCCTCCAGAAAGCCAAAAACACAAATACGCGTACATGTCACTATAGTAGAAACGTGTACAGCAGTTAGGGCTACATTCATGATAAACAATTCAGTGTGTATTGCTGTAAGCTCAACTCGCCATTTTTTTCTTATGTTTCCGGTGCCTCAACGGAGGATCATCTCCATGTCCCAACACATAGGCAAACAAAACTAAAATTCCAGACTGATATATGGTAAAACAAATCTTGACATTTGGTCCCCTACTGATTATAATGGGATTATGAGATGATCAGTGCGAGTTTGGAGACAACATTTTGACACACACAAACGTCACATTAAATATTTAAGTAACTGCAACTAATTGAAAAGAAAAAAAAAACATCTTTGTGAAGCACGTTTCATAGGCAAATTAATGAAAGCACTTCATTGTTTGATAGTTCTGTCTCTTTAAGTGGGGAAAAATACAAAAGACACAATGTATCCAAAGGCATGACATAGAATATATTAAGATACCTTTAAAAGCCTCAATTACACATTTATATGTGGACAGAACTGAATTATCTGTGTGCATGTTTGCCTTGGTGGATAAGGTACTAAATTATGCTTCGACATGCCTATAAGCCCATTTTCTGCATAGATTCAAAGTTCAAATGTAATATATTCCTTGCTACAGCCGGCGCTGTAAGGAGATTTTAAGTGTACACAAAATATTTGTCATTACTCACCTTGAGTGTTTCTTATGTTAAATTAGGCCAGTCCAATTTTCTGCTTTATAAAGAATTATTAGCACAAACCCAGGACAACCGTAGGGATCCTTGAGTTTTGCTGTGGCATAGGCTGCCCGTGTAGTTTCATAGTTCAAGTGAATCTAAAAGAAAAAAAAAAAAAAGGCAAGGTGAGATGGAGGAGAAAGAAAATGGAAATGAATACATAAGCAGTTTATCCCTTGGAATTACACCATAAAACAAACCTAGTTGAAGCTAAATATTGTTTCTTGTCATTGAGCTCATTTAAGGAAGTTTTTTTTTATATATAAAAAAAAAAGACTCAAAACTTGCCTAATTGAACATCCATTTTTTTTTATTTTGCTTTTTTTTTTTTTAAACTAAAATTGCATTTAATTGCATTAGAAAAAAAAAATGGAATTTCATTGCAGCATAAAAATTATTGGTACTCTGGTTTTATGCATAATTAACCAGCTTTTTCAAAAAAAGAGCTTGATGCATCTCTTACTTTAAAGGAACCATGTCACCAAAATATTGCTTGAACTAGTTGGGTTGCCCCCCAAACCGGCAGGCAGGTAAAAAAAATAAAAAATAAATGAGCTTGTGGTCAGTGCTATGTCTATGGAGACGGAGGCAAAGATAGGTAATACTTTTGAAGTAAAGGTGACAAGCAAATGTAGAGAATAACAAATTATCTATGTGTTGTATTAGCACAATTGCAAACAAATACATTTATTAGGAGTAAGTCTGTGGCCATAATAACATTGAGTGTATTTTTTTTAAGCAAAAAGGTGGCAAATCTAGTCAAGACACAAGATGATGTCATAAACAGGAGACAACACAAATACATTTAAAGAAACATTGTATCGTAATTTATGCATTTGCATGCAATTCTGCTCACGCAATGTGTACATAATTTTTCATCACGTGTATTCTCTACACTATATTCAAAGAATATATATGTGACATGGTTCCCTTAAAGATCCGTTCCGAGTATATATGTGTTGTCGGCTTAGGGTATAGCATGCTGCAAATACTTTGGTTTGCTTGCTCCAATATGCATAGCTATTGCATACTCCAATATGCAACAATTAACAGTTTTAGGTTGAAACTTAGGTCTTTCTCCGAGTTCATTCTGCTGTGTCTTTTTTTTCCCTAGAGAAGTACACAGGGACAAATAACAACTGCAGAGTTGGAATTTAGTTAAACATCCAACTAAAATAAAAATTAAAAATAAATACAAGTGGAAAGAGGGATAATACAATACCAAACCTCACATCCAGAAAAAAATGAAAATGGGATTAATATTTCATCCTCTGATGAGTAGAGAAACTTTGAATCCTGAGCATATAGAATTAAATGATTTCTCATATTACCCCTATAGCGCCGTTGGCTGATTGTATTGTTGTGTTAAGTCCATGTTTAAATATTTTTATGTTGTTCTATGTTAAGCGTGCATGATAAGTGTACATTGTGTTACTCCAAATACTGAATTTAATTATTCTTTTTCATGGAATTTATATGGGAACAAATTGATAAAATAAAAGATATAAGGGAAAAAAAAATCATTAATGTCTGTCTTTGTAACCTTAGTATTTGTAACACAAATTTCACTACACTATCATCTATATCTATAGAATTAGACCCTTTATTTATTCATGTATGTCTTTCAATAATGTATATCGGCCCCTTAACAAATGTCGCACTTAAGTAATGATCCCTAATACGTATTAATGCACTGGATATTATAGAACATATATGAAATGCATTAAGAGTCAAGCAGCATCAAATTGAAATCAGTTTCAAGTATCTGAACAAGAGAGGAGGACACTTATCTTTGGTACAGGGCGACTTTGATTGAATGCATTCCTGTTAATGACACAGTATGGGCATTTGCCATTTTCTCTAGCAATTCAAATAAGGGTCAGTGGCAAAGGTTGGGGAAAAAAATGGAAATAAAAGTATGTCTTTTGAAATTGCCGAACTTTTAAAAAGTTAAGTTTCTTAAGGTTACATTTAAGATGCTCTGCCACAAGCAGTGTCATTTACCCCTCAGCGGGATCTACAGGATTATAAAGTGTATAAAATAATTATAATAATAAATAACTACAATCTGTGTGCACTTACTACTATGCTAAAATGAAACTTATATTGTGAGCTAACGTGGCAAATGTCTTTACTCAATTTCCAGTTTAGATCTAATGTTATAAAAATGTTAGTTTTAAAGGATCGGTTCCAACTCCAGTGTCTAAAAAATATTTCTAGGTAAGGGCCACATCATGTGAAGCATAGATAAAAAAAATAAGAAAAGGAATGAAAAAAATAAAATAAAGGGAAAAAACATACATTAAAAAAAGAAAGGAATGGGAAAAGAAAAAGATAATAAAAAATAGAAAGAAAAATGGAAGACGAAAAAATCTAGAAGAAAATGTAAAACATACGAGACAAAAGAAGAAAATAAACATAAAAATATACAGAAAAAATATAAAACAGAAAATATAGAAAGATAGATAGAATTTTACTTATTCAGGATCCATAGGCATAACGCTGGCCGATGACCCAAGGGTGCCTATAATTTATTTTATCAACCCCTTAGTGACATGACCTTTTGACCTTGTCTTTCCCTTGGTGAAATGGGCTATTTCTGGGGTGTTTGTGTTTAGTTGTAATTTTATTTTTCACACATACTGTACCCACACAAATGATATATTGTTTTTATCATCATAAGAGGGGCCTTCATTAGGTACCATTATATTCATCATATCTTAGACTTTACTACAAAAAAGTCATAAAATATGATGAAAAAATAAAACACTTGTTCTAACTGAAGGGGTTATAATGTATCGGCTGCATTAAGTCATCCTTTTTTGGGGTTTAGTTAATGGGTAAAAATTAAAGCCTTTTTGCTTGTGAATTTTCATGGACTGTCCTTGAATCACAGTTTGCGTGGTAATGAGTGACTCAGAATAGTGTTTCAATGCCGTTTTTTTTTCATGGTAATGTAAACCTGCACTGAAAGAATGGGGATATGTAGGGGGTGCGGTCATTTCTTTAACTGGGACGGTAAAGATATAACTGCACCCTTTAATGGCATTCGCGGCAGGCATTGGATCAAAAAGGCTCGTTATTTTACCATTAATGACACTTTTCTTGCTAACATTTAAAAATGAATATGACTTTTGTCTGACAATTACTATATGTTTTGTAAAACACATTTTTTTTTGTAGAAATGCTGACATAAAAGAATATTGTTATTGTGGATTCAGAATTTTTGGCCCCTGTTGTATAGGCACAGCACACACATGGGATGCACATACATATACACAGGGATATACATACATAGATATGAAAATAAACAAGTACATATAAATAGATACAAGTTTATAAACTAGTAACGGGCATATTCTGTTTATTGAAGCCGTAAGGATTTTAGATTACTGGTGGATTAATATTATCTTGAAGACTATTCTACAAATGAAATGGTACCTCAACCAAATTCTTTTTTGTAATGGGGATTGGCTGGAAAGTACAGTGGGGGAAAAAAAAGTAGGTAAAACATGAGTAAGAAGCAATTTTGCGCTTTTTTTCCGTTTATTTTTATTTAGCGTGCATCTTACCGGTTTCGCTAATAAATTGCGATTATATTTGCACACGCTAAAGAGTTTTGCGAATATTTTGTGAAAAATTATTCTTATTTGTGTATGAAAATTATACCAGCTTTTAGCAAGTGCTTTCAAAAGAGGTAGAAAAAATAGGCGCAAACTTGCCTGTTCTTATTCGCAATTTGTTCACATTTACTATTTATGTTAAATGTTTAGGACGTTGCAAAAGGAGCAAAGCACAAAAATAGTTTTGCACATAAAATATATTTGCGTTTTTTTTGGTACATGTCCCTTTTAGTCCTTAACATTTTGCAGTGATGTGTATGTAGCATATTCACACCGGAGGACAAAGCGGCTTCATGAATTAGATAGTTTTCTCTCTGTCAAGGTGACAAATTTAGTAAACCTTTGCGAAGACCTTTAGGATCATTGTGATAGATTTCTGTTTTGTTGACGGTAGTTTAGGTCTCTTACACAGTATTTTAACAGCCTACTCGTAAGTAAAACGAGACAACTAATCTATGTGATTCATAAATATATACCAAATCTCAGTATAAGCAGCATATGTTCCCCTGTAAATCGATACCTGATACTAATCCACGGAATCTGTTCACTAAAAGTGAGTTGAGATTAGACATGTGCAAAACTAAAATTTTCGTTTCGTTTTCGTCCATTCGGACGAAAATTGTATTTATTTAGTCTAAAACGAATTTCGTTCATTACTGCATTCGTTTCGGACGAAATTCGTTCATTATTTTCGTTTCGTTTAGTTGTATTCGTTCGTTTTATAGAATACTTGTAATACTATTGGCTTTCTATAAACCGAACGAGAGCCCCATTCATAAGAAATTCTTATGAATGGGGCTCTCGTTCGGTTCATAGAAAGGCAATAGTACTACATGTTTTCTATAAGCCGAAAGTCTATAAACCGAACGTTTGGTTTATAGACTTTCGGCTTATGGAATACATGTAATCCTATTGCTATTCTATAAACCGAACGTTCGGTTTATAGGCTGTCGGCTAATGTAAGTACACAGAGACACAGTCTCCATTCATAATGAATGGAGACTCTGTCTCCGTGTAGTGAAATGCCAACAACCTATAAACTGAACGTTCGGTTTATAATCTGTCGGCTAATGTAATACATTTAATCCTATTGCTATTCTATAAACCGAACGTTCGGTTTATAGAATAGCAATAGGATTACATGTATTACATAAGCCGACAGCCTATAAACCGAACGTTCGGTTTATAGGCTGTCGGCTTATGTAATACATGTAATCCTATTGCTATTCTATAAACCGAACTTTCGGTTTATTGAATGTCAATAGACTTACATGCATTCCATATACCGAAAGTCGTTCGGTTTATGGAATGTAAGTGTACTATGCTATTGTATTCTATAAACCGACTCTATTTCGGCTTATAGAATGCAATAGTACTACGAATGGACGAATAAACGAATGATTTTCGTTTATTAACCATTCGTTCATTCGGCTTCCGTTAGCTTAGCATTTTCGTTTTTCGGACGAATGGACGAAAATGCTATTTTCGGACGAAAATGCATTCGTCCAAAAACGAATGCACATGTCTAGTTGAGATGTCGTCAGTATTTAAATATTCAAGCATGTATTTTGCAGTGGGTGAAGTAAGAGAGCATTGATAGGAATCCATGTTTTCTAATCTGAAATGAAAGTCTCCAGTTTTGTAGGTTTTTATATTCCTGTGAGAGCATCTATATATCTAAATGGTATGTTTGACTTCATGCCCAGTCATTACTCCATGAGGATTGCTTTCCATCCTTTCAGTCACCCTCAACACAGATACTTGATGTCCATTAGGACATGGTAGATGAGCCAGATCCAAATCATGTAGAAAAAAAAAAAGATAATAATTTTAGACAACCATTTAATAAATGTATTTCACCACTCTCTGCCGTGTACTGGCCGATAACTTCTCCCTGGAGAGGATAATAGTGAGGCCTAGGCCAAGGGTAATGCTCCTTATTCTGTAAGGTTTCCCTCCATTCCATTGTTATGATGTAGTAGTAAAAAGTTTTAAAAAATCTGTTATTTTCCAAATATCAATGAAAAGCAGATCCCACAGTTCAAACTCCCATAAGGCTGTTCCCAAACCTGCACATAAAACATTATGTTCAACGACACGTGTTTATTTTTGGGCAGACTAGATGGACCGAATGGTTCTTATCTATGTTTCTATATATTTGGTAGCACTTATGTATTATTGACAAATGTCATACACAACAGCCTGGATAAATTAACTCCTTCACTGTCCTGTAGTACAGGTTGAGTATCACTTATCCAAAATGCTTGGGACTATAAGAATTTCGGATAACAGATCATTTTCACCAGTAAGATATATTAAAGCCTCTCAGCTCTCATGAAATCCAGTAATATCAATGTAAATACTGTATAGAGCAAATCAATCACTGTTACTGTGATGTGAGGCATCGTTGGGAACCTGCCGTTGGCGTGTCAGGCCTGCACACGTGTCATTGTATGACCCTTCGTGGGTGTGGGGGAGTCTGAGCATGCATGGAAAGGCTAAATCACAGCTTAAGGGGGCTGGAGACTGAATAAACTGCTGTGCGCTGGCATTCTGACAGGTGTGTGCGGGATTTGCAACTTGTGTCAAAATTTGAAAACATTTCTGGACAATGGATTATTTTGGATAATGAATTTCTGCATAAAAGATATTCAACCTGTATGTTTACTAGAAATGTAATTTGAAGGGAGGACAATATTATAATGACCTTTAATTATTCATGTTAGACTTGATGCTATATTGTACTTTCTGGCAGTTCTTTTCAAACATGTCACCAAATCTATATTATTTACAACAATAGTGGATTCTATCATCACATCAGCAACAATATCACACTTCATAGGTAATGAGAAGACTACTATGGAAGATTGGTTATATGTTTTGCCCATTTGCTTTCCCATCATGCCACCTCTGTTAGGCATGTTCCGTCACCCAGCTAGCAGGTCTGTAGTAATACAGAGCACTCATATTGCTGCCCACACCTTTTAATATTCTGATCATCCTAGGTTTCGCCAAGGACGTCCAATACATTAATATTGAGCCCCAGAATTTTGGCACAAAACCCATTATTCCCCAAAAAAAGGACCAACCAAGTCTCTAAATTCAAAATACTCAAATACCTAGTAATAATAATACAAATAATAAAATGCAAGCAAGGCAAAGATAACTGGAACAATGAGTGATTTGGCTCCATTCCTTCTCCTACTCCATTGTGTCTCAGCCACTCCATTCAATATTTTGCTTAATTTCATTATTTTTTTCCCCTAACCTTTGGCATGGCAGATGTTGTGGACGTTTAAAACATGTTATTTTTGCGGTGATATAATACCGACCATAGTTATCTTTAAATCAGGTCAGCAGGATTGTTTTAAATCAAAGATTTACACCATTATATTTTGTAACTTTGTATAATGGACCATAGTGGAAAATGTTGCATTATTTCTTATTTTCCCTGCACTATGGAATGGTTAAAAGACAACTACAGGTTTGTTTGTTTTTATTCATAACCCCTTTTGCCTATTATGTTTAGATATGTCTACAAATTAAAAAAAAATGATTCTGTAGTGTCCATTAGATGTATAGTTAGCCAGACACAGACAGTGGTATAGCATAGCTTCCATCAGTATATAGTATGCCATGTATGGATAATGCTACAGCATAGCTCTCCTCTATAAATAGCCATCTGTAAATTAACAGTCAGAGAAATGTCCACAAGTACAGACACAAGTGATGGCACAGAATAGCACCAATACATATAAAAAAAGAAATATGTGTATAGCACATATTACGAAACTTAGCAATGCTGTTACATTTTGTTTGGTATTCCATACTCTAACCCATGATATTCATCAACTCATGATACACAGCTAGTAGCTCTATAATCGTTTCCCCGTTGCCAGGGGAGAAAGTAAAGGAGACATAAAGAAGATTCTTACACACAGCGAATGCAGTCAGAATTAGCAAGGAATCCTGTGATTATGATCAAGACCAGCAGCAAAGGTTCACAGGCAAACAAATAACATCATCGTGTTTTATACAGTCGCCATGGGAATGACATAATTCATTCCAGAGAATAGTTTTTTAAAAAAGATGAACACCATTGTGAGTATGATGGGAATTATAGTTGTAAGTGTTCAAGCAATTCCAGAGTTCAACTTGAGATACGCAAATACATATTTTTTTTTTTTTTTTTAATCTTTCATATTTTTTTAAGTTATATATACATAATATATCCGTTTTAACAAGCATCTTTTAAAATGACAATAGAAAAATACATCATATAGAAAAAAAAAAAGAACAAAAATATTTTATTTATTTTATTAGAAAAAAAAGCCGGATCGTCATTCTTCGTCCATCTTTCTTTCCTCATCCATCTATTCACACCTGGGCTCACTTGGGGGAAAAAGTGATCTCAGATAACCCATAGCAGATATAAGTGTTGTGGGATTGTGATATTCAAAACAGATCAATAATAAATACATAATTATGGTATTTTAGCATGGCTTGTAAGTTAGCCACAATACCCAAATGTTATCATTCTGCCTTGTCTGATGGATGTTGATACTTAATCTAGTTAACAATTTGAATCCATACAACAGGACCAGACTTCTGCCCGTGTCTGGCTAAGCCGAGAAAGGTTCATAGGAAACAGAAACATTTGAGGACAGCAGGGTAACACTTACATCACTATATAGAAATGATCTCGTTGGATTGACCACACGGGCCAGTAGCAGTTCTTGAAGAGGAAAGGCAGGTGAATGAAGTCACACCCAAAAATGAACTAAGTGAACAATTATAACAGTGCAATGATGTTCTAAGTATTGCACTGTTCTAAGTATGGCACTGTTATAATTGTTCACTTAGTTCATTTGTGTTTTTCTTGGGTGTGACTTCATTAGACACCTGCATTTTCTCACCATTTAAATTGTGTTCAGATTAGATCGCACTTTGTGCGACACGTTAAAGGCATTTCTAATTGTCTATTTTTCCTAGTGTCTATGAACTGTGCGCTGCAAATATTTGTTAGTTTGAGGCTGTCTGTTCCTGTTGGTAGCTGAAGGTTCACTGTGGACATTCCTATTATATGATAGGGGTTTACATACCTCACTTGCAGGCACTGCAGGTTTGCTCGTCCTTATTCTTTTGCTATTGGTTCTTGAAGAGAGGCAATCTAGTGTTCAATCCTCTTGAAGGAATAGAGGTCTGTCTTGGTTCTACCAGATCTTCAGGGGAGCTGCACAATCACTGCTGTAATGACATCCTATTCAAATAAAATAATTCACTGCTTATCTTTCATTCTAGAGTACTCATGTGTTCTATTAAGGTATAACAATAAAAAAAAAAAATATATATATATATATATATATATATATATATATATATAAAAAATCCCATCTAAGGGGAACTGCACTTCTGTTTAAAAAGGAAAAAACTTTGGGGCACATAAGATTAATACATAAAATATGTTAGCATACTGTTTTAAAACAAATCCCTGCTGTAGGACATATTTCAGCAATTTCTTTCATTTTGAGGCTGAATAGTTTAATTTTTCAACCTGTCACCACCTCTCACTGAATCTCGAGGCATTTATCAAAATATATCACTGATCTTTAGACGTCTTTTTCCCTTATAAATCAGACATATTTCTCAATTGTTCCCTTTTATCTTTACCATATGACAAGCGTTGACACCTGGCCGGTATTTTACCGGCAGTCCTGTAAAAAATGGGCATCGGGCCAATGTTAAGTCTATGGAGACAGAACCAAGGCCGGTATTTTTTTTAAGGAAAAGGTGGCAATCCTAGATATGACCCCATTGCCATGTATAAACATTTTACTGGTCATACTAGACTATTATGATATTTCTTGTTCCACGAAAAGCACATTTCCCATCACTGTATGCCGCTTCCGCCATATTTTAGTAAAGGGATCCAGGATCCCCACATTGAAACTACTTGTCTAGTCAGACAAACATATTATCTGGACCAGTTCTGTCAATTTGCTCATATAACTCCCACTAATATTGTCATATCCCTTACACATATACTACAAGTGCGTCCACTTTGGACTAACTCACCAAAGAAAATTCACCACCGTGAGAAGCTATCACATCAGTGGTGCTCACCATAGAATATTCACCACTGTGAGCAGCTATTACATCAGTGGTGCTCACCAAAATATTATTCACCACCGTGAGAAGCTATCACATCAGTGGTGCTCACCAAAATATTATTCACCACCGTGAGAAGCTATCACATCAGTGGTGCTCACCATATAATATTCACCGCTGTGAGAAGCAATCACATCAGTGGTGCTCACCAAAATAATATTCAACACCGTGAGAAGCTATCACATCCGTGGTGCTCACCAAAAGAAAATTCACTACTGTGAGAAGCTATCAAATCAGTGGTGCTCACCATATAATATTCACCACTGTGAGAAGCAATCACATCAGTGGTGCTCACCAAAATAATATTCACCACCGTGAGAAGCTATCACATCCGTGGTGCTCACCAAAAGAAAATTCACTACTGTGAGAAGCTATCACATCAGTGGTGCTCACCATAGAATATTCAACACTGTGAGAAGCTATCACATCAGTGGTGCTCACCAAAATAATATTCACCACTGTGAGAAGATATCACATCAGTGGTGCTCACCATAGAATATTCAACACTGTGAGAAGCTATCACATCCGTGGTGCTCACCAAAAGAAAATTCACTACTGTGAGAAGCTATCAAATCAGTGGTGCTCACCATATAATATTCACCACTGTGAGAAGCAATCACATCAGTGGTGCTCACCAAAATAATATTCACCACCGTGAGAAGCTATCACATCCGTGGTGCTCACCAAAAGAAAATTCACTACTGTGAGAAGCTATCACATCAGTGGTGCTCACCATAGAATATTCAACACTGTGAGAAGCTATCACATCAGTGGTGCTCACCAAAATAATATTCACCACTGTGAGAAGATATCACATCAGTGGTGCTCACCACAGAATATTCACCACTGTGAGAAGCTATTACATCAGTGGTGCTCACCAAAAGAAAATTCACCACTGTGAGAAGCTAGCACATCAGTGGTGCTCACATAGAATATTCACCTCTGTGAGAAGCTAGCACATCAGTGGTGCTCACCAAAATAATATTCACCACTGTGAGAAGCTATCACATCAGTGGTGCTCACCATTGAACATTCACCACTGTGAGAAGCTATTACATCAGTGGTTCTCACCATTGAACATTCACCACTGTGAGAAGCTATTACATCAGTGGTGCTCACCAAAATAATATTCACCAACGTGAGAAGCTATCACATCAGTGGTGCTCACCAAAGAATATTCCCCACTGTGAGAAGCTATCACATCAGTGGTGCTCACCAAAAGAAAATTCACCACTGTGAGAAGCTATCGCATCAGTGGTGCTCATCATAGAATATTCACCACTGTGAGAAGCTAGCACATCAGTAGTTCTCACCAAAATAATATTCACCACTGTGAGAAGCTATCACATCAGTGGTGCTCACCATAGAAGATTCACCACTGTGAGGAGCTATTACATCAGTGGTGCTAACCAAAATAATATTCACTACCGTGAGAAGCTATCACATCAGTGGTGCTCACCATAGAATATTCACCACTGTGAGAAGCTTTCACATCAGTGGTGCTCACCAAAATAATATTCACCACCGTGAGAAGCTGTCACATCAGTGGTGCTCACCAAAAGAAAATTCACTACTGTGAGAAGCTATCACATCAGTGGTGCTCACCATAGAATATTCACCACTGTGAGAAGCTATCACATCAGTGGTGCTCACCAAAATAATATTCAGCACTGTGAGAAGCTATTACATCAGAAGTGCTCGCCAAAAGAACATTCACCACTGTGAGAAGCTAGCACATCAGTGGTGCTCACATAGAATATTCACCACTGTGAGAAGGTAGCACATCAGTGGGGCTCACCAAAATAATATTCACTACTGTGAGAAGCTATCACATCAGTGGAGCTCACCATTGAACATTCACCACTGTGAGAAGCTATCCCATCAGTGGTGCTCACCATTGAACATTCACCACCGTGAGAAGCTATCACATCAGTGGTGCTCACCAAAAGAAAATTCACCACTGTGAGAAGCTATCACATCAGTGGTGCTCACCATAGAACATTCACCACTGTGAGAAGCTATCACATCAGTGGTGCTCACCAAAAGAAAATTCCCCACTGTGAGAAGCTATCACATCAGTGGTGCTCACCATAGATCATTCACCACTGTGAGAAGCTAGCACATCAGTAGTTCTCACCAAAATAATATTCACCACAGTGAGAAGCTATCCCATCAGTGGTGCTCACCATAGAATATTCACCACTGTGAGAAGCAATCACATCAGTGGTGCTCACCAAAAGAATATTCACCACCGTAAGAAGCTATAACATCAGTGAAGCTCACCAAAAGAAAATTCACCACCGTGAGAAGCTATCACATCAGTGGTGCTCGCCATACAATATTCACCACTGTGAGAAGCTATTACATCAATGGTGCTCACCAAAATAATATTCACCACCGTGAGAAGCTATCACATCAGTGGTGCTCACCAAAAGCAAATTCACCACTGTGAGAAGCTATATCATCAGTGGTACTCACCATAGAATATTCACCACTGTGAGAAGCTATCACTTCAGTGGTGCTCACCAAAATAATATTCACCACTGTGAGAAGCTATCACATCAGTGGTGCTCACCACAGAATATTCACCACTGTGAGAAGCTATTACATCAGTGGTGCTCACCAAAAGATAATTCACCACTGTGAGAAGCTAGCACATCAGTGGTGCGCACATAGAATATTCACCACTGTAAGAAGCTAGCACATCAGTGGTGCTCACCAAAATAATATTTACCACTGTGAGAAGCTATCATATCAGTGGTGCTCACCATTGAACATTCACCACTGTGAGAAGCTATCACATCAGTGGTGCTCACCAAAATAATATTCACCACCGTGAGAAGCTATCAAATCAGTGGTGCTCACCACAGAATATTCACCACTGTGAGAAGCTATTACATCAGTGGTGCTCACCAAAAGAAAATTCACCACTGTGAGAAGCTAGCACATCAGTGGTGCTCACATAGAATATTCACCACTGTGAGAAGCTAGCACATCAGTGGTGCTCACCAAAATAATATTCACCACTGTGAAAAGCTAGCACATCAGTGGTGCTCACCAAAATAATATTCACCACTGTGAGAAGCTATCACATCAGTGGTGCTCACCAAAATAATATTCACCACCGTGAGAAGCTATCACATCAGTGGTGCTCACCATATAATATTCACCGCTGTGAGAAGCAATCACATCAGTGGTGCTCACCAAAATAATATTCACCACCGTGAGAAGCTATCACATCAGTGGTGCTCACCAAAATAATATTCACCACTGTGAGAAGCTAGCACATCAGTAGTTCTCACCAAAATAATATTCACCACAGTGAGAAGCTATCCCATCAGTGGTGCTCACCATAGAATATTCACGACCGTGAGAAGCTATCACATCAGTGGTGCTCAGCATAGAATATTCACCACTGTGAGAAGCTATCACATCAGTGGTGCTCACCAAAGAAAATTCACTACTGTGAGAAGCTATCACATCAGTGGTGCTCACCAAAATAATATTCACCACTGTGAGAAGCTATCACATCAGTGGTGCTCACCATAGAATATTCACCAGTGTGAGAAGCTATCACATCAGTGGTGCTCACCAAAATAATATTTACCACCGTGAGAAGCTATCACATCAGTGGTGCTCACCATAGAATATTCACCACTGTGAGAAGCTATCACATCAGTGGTGCTCACCAAAAGAAAATTCACCACTATGAAAAGCTATCACATCAGTGGTGCTCACCATAGAATATTCACCACTTTGAGAAGCTAGCACATCAGTAGTTCTCACTAGACATGTGCAAAACTAAAATTTTCGTTTCGTTTTCGTCCATTCGGACGAAAATTTTATTTATTTCGTCTAAAACAAATTTCGTTCATTACTGCATTTGTTTCAGACGAAATTCGTTCATTATTTTCGTTTCGTTTAGTTGTATTCGTTCGTTTTAGTTGTATACGTTCGGTTTATAGACTTCCGGCTTATGGAATACATGTAATCCTATTGCTATTTTATAAACCGAACGTTCGGTTTATAGAATAGCAATAGGATTACATGTATTACATTAGCCGACAGCCTATAAACCGAACGTTCGGTTTATAGGCTGTCGGCATTTCACTACACAGAGACAGAGTCTCCATTCATAATGAATGGAGACTTTGTCTCCGTGTAGTTAAATGCCGACAGCCTATAAACCGAACGTTCGGTTTTTAGGCTGTCGGCTAATGTAAGTACACGGAGACAAAGTCTCCATTCATAATGAATGGAGACTCTGTATCCGTGTAGTGAAATGCCGACAACCTATAAACCGAACGTTCGGTTTATAGGCTGTCGGCTAATGTAAGTACACTGAGACAAAGTCTCCATTCATAATGAATAGAGACTCTGTCTCCGTGTAGTGAAATGCCGACAACCTATAAACCGAACGTTCGGTTTATAGGCTGTCGGCATTTCACTACACGGAGACAGAGTCTCCATTCATAAATTTATGAATGGAGACTTTGTCTCCGTGTAGTGAAATGCCGGCAGCCTATAAACCGAACGTTCGGTTTATAGGATGTCGGCTTATGTAATACAGGTAATCCTATTGCTATTCTATAAACCGAACTTTCGGTTTATAGAATGCCAATAGACTTACATGCATTCCATAAACCGAAACTCGTTCGGTTTATGGAATGTAAGTGTACTATGCTATTGTATTCTATAAACCGACTCTATTTCGGCTTATAGAATGCAATCACGTCAGTGGTGCTCACCAAAAGAAAATTCACTACTGTGAGAAGCTATCACATCAGTGGTGCTCACCATAGAATATTCACCACTGTGAGAAGCTATCACATCAGTGGTGCTCACCAAAATAATATTCAGCACTGTGAGAAGCTATTACATCAGAGGTGCTCACCAAAAGAACATTCACCACTGTGAGAAGGTAGCACATCAGTGGGGCTCACCAAAATAATATTCACTACTGTGAGAAGCTATCACATCAGTGGTGCTCACCATTGAACATTCACCACTGTGAGAAGCTATCACATCAGTGGTGCTCACCATTGAACATTCACCACCGTGAGAAGCTATCACATCAGTGGTGCTCACCAAAAGAAAATTCACCACTGTGAGAAGCTATCACATCAGTGGTGCTCACCATAGAACGTTCACCACTGTGAGAAGCTATCACATCAGTGGTGCTCACCAAAAGAAAATTTAAAATTTATGAATGGAGACTTTGTCTCCGTGTAGTGAAATGCCGACAGCCTATAAACCGAACGTTCGGTTTATAGGATGTCGGCTTATGTAATACATGTAATCCTATTGCTATTCTATATACCGAACTTTCGGTTTATAGAATGCCAATAGACTTACATGCATTCCATAAACCGAAAGTCGTTCGGTTTATGGAATGTAAGTGTACTATGCTATTGTATTCTATAAACCGACTCTATTTCGGCTTATAGAATGCAATAGTACTACGAATGGACGAATAAACGAATGATTTTCGTTTATTAACCATTCGTTCATTCGGCTTTCGTTAGCTTAGCATTTTCGTTATTCGTTTTTCGGACGAATGGACGAAAATGCTATTTTCGGACGAAAAAGCATTCGTCCGAAAACGAATGCACATGTCTAGTTCTCACCAAAATAATATTCACCACTGTGAGAAGCTATCCCATCAGTGGTGCTCACCATAGAATATTCACCACTGTGAGAAGCAATAACATCATTGAAGCTCACCAAAAGAAAATTCACCACCGGCAGAAGCTATCACATCAGTGGTGCTCACCATATAATATTCACCGCTGTGAGAAGCAATCACATCAGTGGTGCTCACCAAAATAATATTCACCACCGTGAGAAGCTATCACATCAGTGGTGCTCACCAAAATAATATTCACCACTGTGAGAAGCTATCACATCAGTGGTGCTCACCATTGAACATTCACCACTGTGAGAAGCTATTACATCAGTGGTTCTCACCATTGAACATTCACCACTGTGAGAAGCTATTACATCAGTGGTGCTCACCAAAATAATATTCACCACCGTGAGAAGCTATCACATCAGTGGTGCTCACCAAAATAATATTCACCACCGTGAGAAGCTATCACATCAGTGGTGCTCAACATAGAATATGCACCACTGTGAGAAGCTATCACGTCAGTGGTGCTCACCAAAGAAAATTCACTACTGTGAGAAGCTATCACATCAGTGGTGCTCACCATAGAATATTCACCACTGTGAGAAGCTATCACATCAGTGGTGCTCACCAAAATAATATTCACCACTGTGAGAAGCTATCACATCAGTGGTGCTCACCATAGAATATTCACCAGTGTGAGAAGCTATCACATCAGTGGTGCTCACCAAAATAATATTTACCACCGTGAGAAGCTATCACATCAGTGGTGCTCACCATAGAATATTCACCACTGTGAGAAGCTATCACATCAGTGGTGCTCACCAAAAGAAAATTCACCACTATGAAAAGCTATCACATCAGTGGTGCTCACCATAGAATATTCACCACTGTGAGAAGCTAGCACATCAGTAGTTCTCACTAGACATGTGCAAAACTAAAATTTTCGTTTCGTTTTCGTCCATTCGGACGAAAATTTTATTTATTTCGTCTAAAACAAATTTCGTTCATTACTGCATTTGTTTCAGACGAAATTCGTTCATTATTTTCGTTTCGTTTAGTTGTATTCGTTCGTTTTAGTTGTATACGTTCGGTTTATAGACTTCCGGCTTATGGAATACATGTAATCCTATTGCTATTTTATAAACCGAACGTTCGGTTTATAGAATAGCAATAGGATTACATGTATTACATTAGCCGACAGCCTATAAACCGAACGTTCGGTTTATAGGCTGTCGGCATTTCACTACACAGAGACAGAGTCTCCATTCATAATGAATGGAGACTTTGTCTCCGTGTAGTTAAATGCCGACAGCCTATAAACCGAACGTTCGGTTTTTAGGCTGTCGGCTAATGTAGTACACGGAGACAAAGTCTCCATTCATAATGAATGGAGACTCTGTATCCGTGTAGTGAAATGCCGACAACCTATAAACCGAACGTTCGGTTTATAGGCTGTCGGCTAATGTAAGTACACTGAGACAAAGTCTCCATTCATAATGAATAGAGACTCTGTCTCCGTGTAGTGAAATGCCGACAACCTATAAACCGATCGTTCGGTTTATAGGCTGTCGGCATTTCACTACACGGAGACAGAGTCTCCATTCATAAATTTATGAATGGAGACTTTGTCTCCGTGTAGTGAAATGCCGACATCCTATAAACCGAACGTTCGGTTTATAGGATGTCGGCTTATGTAATACAGGTAATCCTATTGCTATTCTATAAACCGAACTTTCGGTTTATAGAATGCCAATAGACTTACATGCATTCCATAAACCGAAAGTCGTTCGGTTTATGGAATGTAAGTGTACTATGCTATTGTATTCTATAAACCGACTCTATTTCGGCTTATAGAATGCAATAGTACTACGAATGGACGAATGAACGAATGATTTTCGTTTATTAACCATTCGTTCATTCGGCTTTCGTTAGCTTAGCATTTTCGTTATTCGTTTTTCGGACGAATGGACGAAAATGCTATTTTCGGACGAAAAAGCATTCGTCCGAAAACGAATGCACATGTCTAGTTCTCACCAAAATAATATTCACCACTGTGAGAAGCTATCCCATCAGTGGTGCTCACCATAGAATATTCACCACTGTGAGAAGCAATCACATCAGTGGTGCTCACCAAAAGAATATTCACCACCGTAAGAAGCTATAACATCATTGAAGCTCACCAAAAGAAAATTCACCACCGGCAGAAGCTATCACATCAGTGGTGCTCACCATACAATATTCACCACTGTGAGAATCTATTACATCAGTGGTGCTCACCAAAATAATATTCACCACTGTGAGAAGCTATCACATCAGTGGTGCTCACCAAAATAATATTTACCACCGTGAGAAACTATCACATCAGTGGTGCTCACCATAGAATATTCACCACTGTGAGAAGCTATCACATCAGTGGTGCTCACCAAAAGAAAATTCACCACTGTGAGAAGCTATCACATCAGTGGTGCTCACCATAGAATATTCACCACTGTGAGAAGCTAGCACATCAGTAGTTCTCACCAAAATAATATTCACCACTGTGAGAAGCTATCACATCAGTGGTGCTCACCATAGAATATTCACCACTGTGAGAAGCTATAACATCAGTGAAGCTCACCCAAAGAAAATTCACCACCGTGAGAAGCTATCACATCAGTGGTGCTCACCATACAATATTCACCTCTGTGAGAAGCTATCACATCAGTGGTGCTCACCATACAATATTCACCACTGTGAGAAGCTATCACATCAGTGGTGCTCACCATAGAATAATCACCACTGTGAGAAGCTATCAAATCACTGGTGCACACCATAGAATATTCACCACTGTGAGAAGCTATCACATCAGTGGTGCTCACCAAAAGAAAATTCACCACTGTGAGAAGCTATCACATCAGTGGTGCTCACCATAGAATATTCACCACTGTGAGAAGCTAGCACATCAGTAGTTCTCACCAAAATAATATTCACCACTGTGAGAAGCTATCACATCAGTGGTGCTCACCATAGAATATTCACCACTGTGAGAAGCTATAACATCAGTGAAGCTCACCCAAAGAAAATTCACCACCGTGAGAAGCTATCACATCAGTGGTGCTCACCATACAATATTCACCTCTGTGAGAAGCTATCACATCAGTGGTGCTCACCATACAATATTCACCACTGTGAGAAGCTATCACATCAGTGGTGCTCACCATAGAATAATCACCACTGTGAGAAGCTATCAAATCACTGGTGCACACCATAGAATATTCACATACGAATGGACTCGCTCCGTTTCGGGGCACTCAACGCAAAATGTAATTGGTTATACTGGGTTGTCACAATTCCACAATTACCACAGTACATTCACCACCATTGGTGCTGCACGTAGCCTATTCTGGACTCGAATGCTATCACTTAACATACATTAACCTGATCAGAAGAGAAGAGAAGGGTAACAACCCAATTCTAAAAATCAACAACAATACAGTTGTCTACTTACTCAACTTTTGGATTCAGTCAGATGGACAACCAGGACAGCATTCCCCTCATACACACAATCATTAAACCGAAGGCATTTAAAAAAAAAAAACAGTGAGCTGACAATTAAATTGTAATAATAATGTATTAAAAGCCGCGTTAGAAACATTCTCCATCTTGCCCGAGTTTTGCTAAAGGGTTTTCAGTTCAACACAGACTATTTTCATACAAATTACTTTATTCAACACCAGCACCACAAGCTTTCTGAAAATATAATAATAGGAAAAAAGCTAAATGGAGCCAGATTTAGTTTACAGGTCATAATAGAATGCATGTAGTCAGTTTGAGATTTCCACATGTTAATTCTCAGTGGGCTAATGCGCCATCTATTAAATCTCTTCAACCCAGAGGGTTGCAGGTTCAATTCCCAATGGGGCCAATTCAACCCTACATCCTTCTGATGTAGATACAAAAATGCTGTAAAATTGTGTACTAGTAACCACCCCCTGTGTTTTGGACAAAAGTAACTGGGGCCGATTCAAGGATGTCCTGTTATGCAAACATTGCAAATTATGGTCCATTGATTAGAGTTCCCTCCGGCGAATGCAGTAACTGGTGTGACCAAATCATTAACGCACCCAGTAAAAAATCATGCTAAGCAAAACAAGGGTGATACAATAAGGTGTGTTAACAATTAACAGGCAAAAATAGATCAATTTCAGTTTAGTTAAGCCTCAAAACTGTGCAAAGGCTTCTTATCGCAGATGGGTTTTGCACGTTAAGCCTTGGGGTGCTGTCGGGAACTTAAACAGAGCTGTGGCTAGGGAAGCCTCTCATTGGATGACTTGAATCAGCCTATCAGAAGTACTATGTTACCTGTGAAATCCCAGCCCCAACAAGCTTAGTTTTCACTCTGTGGTCCTTCTCAGCAGAAGATATAGCTGGTGTCAGTGATGTTTCTATCATTTTTCCTTTAGAAATTATTAGGTGGAATATTTTTTGGATGGTGCTTTTCAATGGGAGCGAACATCAGAATTCCAGGGTGTTATATATCCTCAAGGGCCTTTTAATCACTCATTTTTCCCATTTCACTACCCCACCTCTTTTTTATTCACAGGATCCAAGGGCATTTGGGCAACCGGCCCTAGTATGGCTCAGAGGGGTGGGGGCATTTGGCCATCCCTGGGCTCTGGGATTACAAAAATATAGTGGGTGGGGGGCATTTGGACCCAGGATACTGTGGAGGAGGCTGGGGGCCCTTGGCGCAGACCTCTGCCCCAAGATATTTTGGGGCTGGAAGCATTTGGGTATGTTCATTTATTGATGGGGCTGGGGACCTTTGTCCACTCTCGGTCTCCATGATTAGTAAAGGTATGTTTTCCCCCCCTTAAGTTGTAATGCCCCGTCATTGCCTTACTTAGCATCAATGATTTTATTGCACCAGTTAATGCATTTACTGTAGGGCATTGAATCACATTTAAAACAAAACAAATAAGTGAAATTGTGCGCTTCCCAAAACACTACACACTGTTATTTACCTTTATAGGAGGCAATATTCTCCGTATACGTAGACACTTGAGAAAGCCTGAAAAAGTAGAAACGCGTTGTGTGTGGGAGAGGAGCATTCTACTAGAACTTCATGCACCTTACAAGTCTGGAACTACATGCACTTTGCTTTTTGCAGCTGTTTGCTTTTATGTAAGATTTTATATTTTTGTATTCTGCATTATTAAAGAAAGTTTTACTGAAGATATATCTCCTTCCTCCCCTGTCCTATTCTTTATGGACCTCGAGGATCATCTGATTACACCTGTGAATTCAAGACCCCTAGAGGGGCTCCCGAATACCTATGACACTGAGCAGGGTACTGCTCAGGAAGATGTGAGTGGAACCCTCATATATTATATGTCTTTTGGTCCACTTATTAGTCTTAATATACTACACTATATTACTTTATTTTGTGTTTGTTTTTCTTCCCCTTACATTATATACGGAGAATATTGCCTCCTATAATGGTAAATAACAGTGTGTAGTGTTTTGGGAAGCGCACGATTTCACTTATTTGTTTTGTGTGTATTTTTCATCTTGGTCCATGCCTTTAATACTCAGAAATGTACAAGATCAAGAGAGAACTGCAGGGAATCGAGAGCATGGAGGACTTCTGCTGGAGTACAATGAAACCCTTGGAGTTGGGAGACTCTAGGAGGAGTCTGGTTCTGCACAATATCCTCAGTTACTGGAAAACATTTAGGAGAACTTTTAAGCTGAACAACAAAGTTTTGGGATTTAATAACCTAAGCACGAAAGCATTTAATATTGAAGATGTAAACCTTAAAAAAAGGTACGACTGCGAATACTTAAAAAGAAAATTCACCACTGTGAGAAGCTATCACTTGAGTTACTTGAAGGGAATCTCATTAAGAACTTTGGCAAAATAGGTCAGGAATCCCCTGTACTCAAAAATGAAGTGTTCAATTACTTGAGGATCAAGGGATACCTGATAAAATATCTTAGCGTGGAGTCCGATAAGTCTGATAAGTGTAAATATACAGTATATTTTGGGGGGCGGGGGCGGGGATGCCAGGGGCACTCTGGCACTATGTGTTGACCTGCTGAGATCGGGTAAAGACCCAATGCCAAGCAAGGTCATGGGCACTTGGGGTAGAGACCTAGAGGTAAATATTGATCATAAGACAGTATGGGGAGCATTTCAGTCACTCTACAAAGAGGTCAGATGCTTGAACCGGGTAGAACTCCAATTGAAACTGGTGAATAGGCTCTATTTGGTTCATTTGCTAAATAGGATGAACACAAGCTATGCCAGCAGCTGCTGGAGATGTGAAAAGGATGTGGTGGACTTAGTCCACATATGGTGGCACTGTGGACGGATCGTGGGTACTCTGGAGGTTAGCGGTAAATAATGAAGCAAGAAGCAAGAAGTAAAAAAAAAATCAACTCCTCTTCCAGTTAAAAATGGAATAGATATCCATCAATCAGTTAACCCAGAGAAGCACACAAAATGGGACAGCAAGATAGATTTGATCTCCCAACTTGAGCAGTAGCATAAAAAAAATAAAAGAACACAGGAACCCAATGAGAAAGGAGCCCCCAGAGAGTTTCCTCCTTTGTTCCTTTGATTGTTATGGTTTTATCATGTTGTGTGTTTTTCCTCTTATTGCTCCAATATTTTCTACTGATATATATGTGAAGAAAGGGAGAAAATATTTTGATATGTTTTATTGTATTGTATAATGTTTAAGTAAATAAAGATTTAAATATTGAAAAAAAAAAAAAAACTTGCCAACCTGCTGATTCTTCTATTTATCTTTAAATCGTCTGAAACAGTAAACTCTTTTTTTTTTTCAAAACTTCTTTTAACAGAAGCCATACAATTTACATATCTGTATAATTTAAAATTCAAATTATTTTAACAGTTATATGATGGAAGTAATACAAGTGGTAATCCTAAAAGGTGATAATTTAAAAAGTAATGCAAGAAATCATCGTGATTAGACTAGTTTCTCCTAATTTAGGCATTTGCTCGCAGTTTTGCTAACACAGTGCATAGATCATTTTCAATATTTTTTTATTTTTGTACAGTCAAAGTAAAAATGAGGTTTAGGTGATCCAGTCCCTTTAACTGACAAGTGCAACCTTATAATTTACCTTTTCTTTTTTTCAATACTATATTATACCATTTTACTTATTTTTCTTCACAAGCAGTATTACATTTTTTTTTTATTTTTTTTTTTAATATTAAACTATGTATTCCAAAGGGAAAAGTTGTGGATTTAGACAAATCAGCAAAGACATTCTATTAATCTTTCCATAGATAACAAAACTATACAGAACTTCCCATTCGCTTTTCTCTTTGCAGTGCTCCTTTTTCATCCCAAGAAACATAGCCTAGTGTCTTTTAAAGTGAGTAATGAAAATAATTTTAGGTCTGATCCTATCGCTGGCAAAGCCGATCAGCTAAAGATTGGAAACTTGACAAAGTGTCATTTTCCCCTTTAGTATTTTTGATTAGCAAAGGTTAAAATCGTGATTTTTTATTTTTTTTTTCCACTTTCCTACTTACGTTTTTTGCCAAAAAAATAATAAGAACAGAAATCATGAGTACTTTCGAGTTGTCAGATTCTATTTATTATTAATAGTTACTATTATTCAAAACAGCAGTTACATGCAAATCGAAAATCGTCGGATCAGTCTTAAAAACGAACTCCCTGGTATTTAAAAAAAAAAGTTATTGATCGAAAATAAATTAAACTGAACTTTTAGAAAAGTTTGGTGACGCATAACTAATTCCAGACAGAGTACATTAACAGTTAACCTTAGCTCTCCCATGCTTTAATGGCTCTCTCTGGGAATAGGTCTGCCTTTAACTAGATTGGTTTATGATTGTTTAAATCATTCTTTTTTTTACTTTCCAGAACTTCACATGGAGTATTTTCAGTATCAAATACAGATATAAATCCCAAGATTGAAATTATGAATGGAATGTCCTTATCCTTTCATAGGATATAAATCTTATTGGTAGGAAAAGAAATAAATAATTTAAAAATGTATTTGATGATTATTTTACTCCTGCACAAAGCCTCCTGGTTATTTATTTTATTGCAAATGTAATTTGTTAACTTATTTGTAATTAGTGCAAACAATGATACTTTTGCAAAATAAAATAATTCAAAGTTTCAACTCTAATTTCTATTTTAAGGGAATATATCCCCTGAACATTGTTTCTACAGTACATGTAGAGCATAAAGTATTATTGCAAATGATCTATACATTTTATTAGCAAAATTCCAAGCAAATGCCTAAATTAAAAGCAAAATGTGGTTTAAATATGTCTGTGGAGTCTCCTGCTTATGACATCATCTGTGGCACGGTATGCAAATGAACTGCTTTTCAATGAAAAATATGTGAAGAAAGGCATCTAAAACCTGTGGAGAATTGGTTGTGTTTTGTCCTTTCTACCAAGCCCATAACAATGTATAGATCATCCTCTATAATAAAGTACAAGTGTCTCTGCGTCCAGTCCCTGTGTCCGTGGGATTGCGCTACTGCGCCTGTGCCCCACGGACAGCCGTTGGGACTTGGAGCGCAGAGACTTCGGGCGGCCAGGCGAAACTGTTGAAGCGGCGGGTGTGCATGGGCACGCGGCGGGGTGCGCGCTCTCGTGGACTTACTTCTAAGCGGCAGCGGCCGTTACAAGTAAAGGCGGGCGAGCGATGTCAAGCGAGAGCCTCTCGGTCAGCTCTGCTCATGTCCCCGACGTTGCTAGGGCAACAGGGACGCTATGCGCAGAGCTGGCTACGTCAGGAGGCTCTCGGGTTGTTAGAAAAAAAAAAACACGTGTAAAAGAAATCTGCCACTGAAAGTGCATTATCAACAAATTGAGACAAAAAAAGAGACATCATAAGGGCTGGTGCACACTTAAAAGTGCTAGCGTTGTCACAAACAAATTTTGCCGTTTTCTTTGAAAGTTTTACAGATCAGTTTCAGGCACTTGCCTAAAGAATCTGTAAGTTTAATAAATGTATATAGAAGCGTTTTAATGTAGCAATTTGAATTTTTCTTACAAAATTTGAGCTGAAATTTTGTACTGGAACAAGTCTGTTTTTACAAATGTTTGACCACATATGTTCTAGCGCCCGTTAATTTAACGGGCTTAATGTCTAGTTTTTCATAATTTAACAAAGTAGAATAGCTGGTTATTTAGGACGTTACTAATGAAAGAGAAATTTGCAGAGAAATAATATGAAAATTTCAAACTTAAGGCCAATTAGCAGAGTTGGATTTTTTTCCCCCAACTCTGATATTTTAACCTTACGTTTAAAAAAAACAAAAAGTGAAACCCAGTAAGATTACTAGGAGAAAATGTGTTTAATCATTATTATTCACACTGAATGTGATAATCAAGTGTGATTGAAAAAAAATCAATGCTATCATCTCAGATTTTATTTATTTTTATTTTCACACTTAATTGTCATATTCAATGGAAACAATACTGATACTGATTGATCACATTTTTTCCTAGTAATCACACTGGGTTTTACGGGTTTTTTTAACCACTCTTAATTGTTTTTTTTTTTAAATAATGTATTATAAAGAGTAGTTAAAACCAGTGAAACCCAGTATGATTTCTAGGAGAAAAGGTGATTAACCCCTTCCCGACCTTATGACGAGTTAACGCGTCATAAGAGCCGCAGCATTAGCGACTTTATGACGAGTTAACTCGTCATGCAGTCTAGCCGGTGGTGCGCTCCGTGGGCACCGCCAGCCAGTGTGCAACGGGTCCAGGACTAAGCCTCGCACCCGTGGCAAAGCTCCTGGACCCGATCGGTCAATTTCCGGGCATGTGATTGCGGTGATAACGTGATCACCGCGATAACATGCAAATTAGATGCAAAGTCAATGTGTTCACACACTGACTGTGCCTCTAATTCACTCTCTGTGCTTCACATTCTTATAGTGAAGCACAGAGAGTGACCTGTAAGTAAAAATAAATAAATCAAGAACGTTGTATGAGAGAGAGAAAAAAATTAACCCTATCAATGCTGATCACAGTTTGTAACTGTGATCAGTTTCCTTCCACTTTATGGCCCTCATTTAGTTTTTTTTTTTTACAATTTGTTTTATTTTTGCAATTTATAAAGTTTTTTTAATAAATAATGGTAATTTGAATATATTTATTTAATAAAATTTAACCCCTGCATGTCTTTTGAGTGATTTTTATGGATCTGACATCGCACTATTCGAGTTTTTTTTTGTCTTTTTTGTTATGGGGGGTTTGGGAACCAATATTTTTCTTTTTTATTAGTTAGTTAATTAGGGGGGATAAGTGGGTTAGTGTTGCACTAGTTGTGTAGCTTATTATTGGGAAAATAATGGGGAAAAACTTTTTTTTTCCCAAAAATTTCCTCGTTTATATGTATTTTTTAATACTAAAATGTAAATAATGTTTATGTATAGGGTATCAAAAGAAAGCTCTAACTGTCCTTTAAAAAACAACATATAACTTGTATGGGTGCGTTAAATGAGAGAGAGGAAAATTATGTTTCAAAAACCGTATATTAAAAATTGAAAAACGCTCTGGTCCTTGGCCTTCGAAAATCCCTGGTCCTTAAAGGGTTAATCACTATTATTCATACTGATCATGATAAATCAAGTGTGAAAAATAAAAATAAACAATGAGATGGCATTATTTTTATTTTGACACTGGTTATCATATTCATTGTGAATAATAGTGATTGATCACATTTTCTCCTAGTTTCATGGTTTTTAAGCACTTTAAAAAAAATAAAAAATATTTATTATAAAGATTAGTTAAAAAAAAGTGTAATCATAGTGTGATTACTAGGGAAAAGGTGATCAATAAAGTATGAAAATAATGCTATCATCTCATATTTTTATTTTCACCCTTTATTATCACATTCAATAAGAATAATAGAGATTATAAAAAATGTATTGTTGGAAAAAATGCTTAAACATAATTGAACTCAGTCTAGGACATGTGCTCTGTCTCCTACTTGGATAGTTTTTTTTTTCTTTTGTTCCAGTTTGATAGGAGGCGGTTTTGCTCCTCCCAGCACCCCCTCCTTCTATACACATCCAGTAGAGAGGGGGAGGCGCTGTGTGGAGCAGAGCTTCCTCCAGTGCCATTACTCCGCCCACCACCATTCATTTTGTAGTTGCAGGGGGCGGGGTCACGTGACCCGCGCCACCACACTGACCGCGGATAATCCTGTTTAAGTCCTCCTCCTCCTAATATGATTTAAATGGCATTGTCTTTTTATGCCGCCCAGCACCCCACGCAAGCAAGCAAAGTGCTTGCTCAAACTGGCTATGTCTCGACGCCTCCCCTATATTTTCAGTTCCTTTGCACCTGGGCGTGGTGCACCCCATGCACCTGCCCAGGATCGGCCCTGAGTGTAATCTCTCACCACTCACTTGGGTGTTGTTCACTAATACAATATACAGAAAGCACGAATGGGGGGCATACATGAACATATAATTTTTGCAAAATACTGGCAAAATTGACGTGTGCGCCAATGTATAAAGCAGTCTCACATGAGTCTGCGTTACCTACACTGAATGCATTGATTTAGGTTGTGTCGGTGCTCGTTGCACTGAAAAGTGTCTGCTTTTTGTCGGGGACCTATGTCAAACTTTGTCCCGGGAGTTATAAAAAAAAGCGCAATCACCATTATACATAACAAAAGGTGATTGCACTTTTTTTTAAATACAACTGTTGAAACATTTTGCAGTACGGGAGTTTTTATAATAAATACAAAACAAAGTGGTAGGTGCGCTATGTGACAAACACCAGTATAATAAAGGAAATCTGATAATTGCCTGATAGTAGGTAGCCCTTATATGACGGTGTACAGTCAATATCTTAAAAAAGATAAAAAAAACACAAAGACCATAGTATAATACAGTCTAGACATAGAGTAATCTTGTGCAGGAGAATAATGCACTCACAAACAGAAGAAGAAAGGAATCTTATATGTAGTTTCTTGTGTGGTCCTCTTATTCCTCATCCAGTGGATATGTTGTATGGAAATAGATGAAAAGAACCATGAGTATGTAATAAATTACAAGATTTTAATAAAGCAATGAGGTAGCTTACATCTAAAAAAGGAGATATGCAGCACAAGAGATGATCCCAGACGATGTTTCTCGAAGCAGGTCCCACGCCAATAGAAAAATCCAAATGAGAGCAATATTCCAGAAAATAGGATAAAAAACAATAAAATGTGATAAAAGGTCCGCAGTACAATGAATCACGCTACGCGTTTCGCCTTCCCGAGGCTTCCTCTTGGCGTGTGATTCTTGTACTGATGTGTAGTCTTTAAAGTCTTTTAAAATTTGCCCAATTATATGCCAGTGTAATTTTGTCATTAAAATGCCACAGTCAATTTTTGTGCCATTCAGATGCCAATACCATTGTGCCATTCATATGCCAGTAATATTGTGCGAATCAGATACCAGTAATATTGTACCATTCAAATACCAGTAATATTGTGCCATTCAAATACCAGTAATATTGTGTCATTTAGATACCAGGAATATTGTGCCATTCAAATACCAGTAATATTGTGCCATTCAAATACCAGTAATATTGTACCATTCAGATACCAGGAATAGTGTGCCATTCAAATACCAGTAATATTGTGCCATTCAGATGCCAGTAATATTGTGCCATTCAGATTCCAGGAATATTGTGCCATTCAGATGACAGGAATATTGTGCCATTCAGATGACAGTAATATTGTGACATTCAGATACCAGTAATATTGTGCCATTCAGAGCCCAGTAATATTGTGCCATTCAGATACCAGTAATATTATGTCATTCAGATGCCAGTAATATTGTGCCATTCAGAGCCCAGTAATATTGTGCCATTCAGATGCCAATAATATTGTGCCATTCAGAGCCCAGTAATATTATGCCATTGAGATGCCAGTAATATTGTGCCATTCATAGCCCAGTAATATTGTGCCATTCAGATGCCAGTAATATTGTGCCATTCAGATCCCAGTAATATTGTACCATTCAGATGCCAGTAATATTGTGCCATTCAGATGCCAGTAATATTGTGCCATTCAGAGCCCAGTACTATTGTGCCATTCAGATGCCAGTAATATTGTGCCATTCAGATGCCAGTAATATTGTGCCATTCAGAGCCCAGTACTATTGTGCCATTCAGATGCCAGTAATATTGTGCCACTCAAATTCCATTAATATGTCATTCAGATGCCAGTAATATTGTGCCATTCAGATGCCAGTAATATTGTGCCATTCAGAGACCAGTAATTTTATGCCATTCAGATGGCAGTAATATTGTGCCATTCAGATGGCAGTAATATTGTGCCATTCAGATACCAGTAATATTGTGCCATTCAGATGCCAGTAATATTGTGCCATTCAGAGCCCAGTAATATTGTGCCATTCAGATGCCAGTAATATTGTGCCACTCAAATTTCAGTAATATTGTGCCATTCAGATACCAGGAATATTGTACCATTGAGATGCCAGGAATATTGTGCCATTCAGATGCCAGTAATATTGTGCCATTCAGATACCAGTAATATTGTGCCATTCAGAGCCCAGTAATGTTGTGCCAATCAGAGCCCAGTACTATTGTGCCATTCAGATACCAGTAATATTATGTCATTCAGATGCCAGTAATATTGTGCCATTCACAGCCCAGTAATATTGTGCCATTCAGATGCCAGTAATATTGTGCCACCTGAGCCCGGTAATATTATGCCATTCAGATGCCAGTAATATTGTGCCATTCAGAGCCCAGTAATATTGTGCCATTCAGATACCAGTAATATTGTGCCATTCAGATCCCAGTAATATTGTGCATTATTCTCAAATTGACTTTTGCTCAGCTAGTGTGGGCAGTCCTGGCTTCTTGCTAACTGCTATAATTTCATAAATGCATCTAGCGGTAAGTATGTTATATTTTAAGCAATGCAAAATGTAAGATATGCATTTTAAAGTACTTTGAAAGCATGTTAATATGCATTAACATTTGGAAGATGCATTTTTGGCACCAGACAGTCCCTTTAATTATACTTCTATGATCATGGAGAGTACAACATGCACAGCTATACTGTGGTGCCGATTTTCATTCTCTGTGTGAAGGAATTGTAATTGTCACTGTTTATTAGTTGTTTATTGAGCTAACCTAAAACCCCTGAAGTCACCACTCAGTGGCCTGCGAAACAAATAAACTCCATCTCATGAAAACCGCAGAATAGAAACAAAACCTGAGCAAAGCAATTAGTCAGATGCTAAATGCAACATGGAATATATGTAGGACGGGAATTTGAACTAGCGCTGGGAAGAATTGCATAGAGCTGAGGCTATAAGACAATAACAAGCAAAACAGCTATGAATGTGGATAGAACACAAGATAGAGGTGATGAAAGCATGCAGCTAGCAGCCTTATCCTAATGAAAATCAAAAAGTTAATTGACATACAAAAAAATAAAAACAAGCAAACAATGTTACTGTGTGAATTTCCCAGAGAACATTACCTCCGGAGTAAGTACAGTACAAGGCATTATAAACACAGCCTGCAGGATGACAGTGTACATTAATTAACACAACTACTGGGAACACACACCAGGATTAAAGATCCAGTGTGTGCCTGAAGGCTAGTCTGGGGACTCATAGTTAGTATTATTCATACCAGGTTATATTGCAGATCTTGGCTTTGAGTCTTATGTGCATGTATTGTATAAATCCATCATAACACTAAAACCAGCTCATCTGGTAAAGATTATGCTGGATATGTATTCCGGTGCACATGTAAATAGAGCCAAAAGGTGGCGCTATTTATGTATGAGCCTATGTATGACGCTAATAAAGCTATACATGGCCGCTATCAGAAATTTGAGGGCAGAACAAATTGTCTGGACCTCCCCATGAATATACCCCCACTCCTGACACTAGGGTACTACTAATTTTAGGGAGGCTCGCACATGTATGAAGAACTCTCTTCAAGAGCTGGTTGGAACTATCGGAGCACATCCGCTCGCCATTCCTCTCTTTATCAAAGCGTGCTGGATGCACAACAAGCAGGACAGCGGTATCTACTGCTTCAGCTGCCCCCATACCCAACCAGCAAGGAAGCTTTGCGGTGCCCAGCCCCAGGTACAACCAGGCACTTTGCCTCCTAAAGGGATAGTGGTGCTGGTTACTTGAGGAGGCAGCAGTTCACGATTGTATTGTTTTGCTCAAAAATAAAGCCCTGATTGTAAGGCAACACTCCAAACGAATACAGTCTAAAAACAAGAAAAAGCCTGAAGTTATTTGCACGGATGCCGCACTTCTGAGATGCTCGGACGGTTCTTGTGCCGGCGCACTCTATATGGTCTTATAGTGAAAAAAATGTGATAGGCGCTTAACAATAAAATATGTGGATAAATGCAGCAAACACTAGTGTGACTTCCCCAAAAACAACACAGTATATACAATAGTAAAGTGGTGAAGATGTTGCGCAAAGTTAAACTGGGTAATGGTGAAAGTGAGAAACAATTATTGTAACTTTGCGCAACACTTCACCACTCTATATGGTCTTATACTTAGTTAAAAGAGAACTGCAGGCAATTGAGACAGGAATTTCAAACTAAAGGCCATCGTAGCTGAGTTGGAAAAATTCTCCCATTCAGTTGCTTTGAATCATTTTTCCAACATTGGTCTAAACTTTGAAATTTCCATCTCAATTCCCTATTCTCTCTCTTGAGTAGACCCTCATGTCTAAAAAAAAAAAAAAAAAAAAGGTACTAAAAAGCACTTAACACCAGAAAACCTCAGCTAAATCCATTGTGCCAGAGGCGCTCTTTCCCCACAAAAAAGGTGCAGCAACCATTATGTGCAAAATATTTGGCAAGTGTACCTGTTCATCCTTTTTATACATAACTCCCTATATCTGTATTGGATAACTCAATAAATAATAACTATAAAGGTATTCCCGTCAGAAAAGTAGTAAAAAAAAATAAAAAAACACAACACAACACTTACGTTAAAATAAAACAAGTGATCGAATTATTGTTTGAGAATTTTGTTGCATGCTATTTCTAAATTGTGCCTGTTTTAGACCACTTCATTTGGGCAACAATTCCAGGCCTAATCTGGAGTTATCTGCACTGAACAAAGAGTCACAAAATGGGAATAAACTTGTATACATCCTATAGAGGTGCAAGGGCAAACGACTGACTGAAGGAATCAACATTAGACAACACAGTGCAATTATTTATACATAATCCTCAATGACAATAAAGTGCAAGCTCTGCAAACTCTTTTTGATTCATTTTCTAGGCATATTAGAATATGATTAAAAAATTCAGAATTGGTATAAGATAGAGACAGAATTGACTGGGGGGATACCACTAGAACAACTTCTATGGGTTAAGAAGGAAGGTTATAAAGAATTAAAAATGGACATTGAGGGATCTCCACTGGGTGATATCTTAGAGTTAAGGCAAGGATTGAAGAAAAGATGGGACATAGAAGGAAAGATCATCAGTACAGCACCCATGGAAGTATTAGAAAGGAATATTCAAGATATTGAAATAGGTAGTTGGGCAAGAAAAGGGTGAAATAGGATACAACAACTATATCATATGGGGAAACTTTTCATAATTAAGACTAACATTCGATCTAGCGACAAAGGACCTATTTAAGTATTTAAGGATTGGACACTATCTAAATAAAGAATTACTTAAGGACTCAGATGGGAAGGATATGGGAGAAGAGTTAATGGAGTTATTTAATGGGAAAAAAAGAATTCGGGCCTTAAAACAATGTATAACATTTTTGAAAAAAAAACATATAAATCCCCCCCACTAAATGCATGGATAAAATGGGATAGGGATTTGAATGGTAGAAATTACTAAGATGTCTGGATAAGGGCAAGGAATGAAGTCAGGAAGCATGTCCATTGTTTGAACCTTTAAGAAGTCTATTTTAAATTGGTCCACAGATGGTATAGGATCCCAATTATAATGAATAAGATAGACTCCGCAAATTCATAAATGTGTTGGAGATGCGGAAAAAATCGTGGCACTTGGGCCCACATTTGGTGGGATTGCCACATGATAAATGGCACCTGGGAAATGATAGACAGAATCTTGACTCTCTTTACGAGAGCCAACAAAGTATTAGCAAATTCTGCTTGGGATGTGTCAGTCTTGTTATTTATTGTATTTTTGTAATTTGTTTAATAAAATTTAAAAAAAAAATACAAAATTCATAATTAAAATATATGTTTATTTATATATATACACACATATCAGTGGCAATAAGAATTGCCACTGTTTGGCAAACGTATTCATTATTTTAATTATCTTACTTGCTATCATATTTTATTTGAACGTTTTATAACTAATTAACCCGTTAAGCACCAAGTTGGTGCTTTTTTTTAAAAATGTCCCTCACTCGTATTTAATGTAACAACACAAAGAATAAAAATATTCATGAAAATGATTTAAACGTATTGATTTATTGAAAAACACAATTTAGTGTTAACAATAGTTAGAGTTAAGTAGTAACAAATGTATATATGTTTGGAAGGAATAATTGATGTTCTTATATACTGCAGGTGTATGTCTTTTATGATAAGTTTATGTCTTTTATATGAGTAAAGTCCTTTACAAACGTCGGGGTCTATTTACTAAAATTTGCAAGTCGTGGGAGGTTGACTTTAACTTTAAAATTTGGCCTCCCCACATTATTCACTATAGCCAACTCAACGTTTCTCTCCCCCCACTTTGCTAAAGTTCATCTTCACCTCCCACCCCCCTCATAATTAAAACGGTGCCGATGCAAAGACCCAATGCAACTGTATGCGTTTTCAACACAATATTCAGCTTTGCTGTTGTAAAATATTCTCAGAATATGCTAAAATTCTATTTAAAAAATTGATCCATCTGCTGTATTTATATAAGTGTTCTGAATTTTTTTTTTTTACGTTCCTTGATGTATATTTACAAGCCCTTCTAAGTGGAATAATTTTGCCATACGCGTGATTAATATGTTTAGTGTCATTATGTAGATTAAAATGATGCAATGTACCATCCGAGCTCAATTTCATTTTTTTTTTCTCTACGTTCGAACTGATCAGAGAACATCCTGACCAGGTAATATTTGTGCTGCAATAAATATATATGCGTTAGTCCATAACCCTCTATCAATAAAATCCAAATACGATGATGAGTAGATCTTCGCTATGAAGCTACTAAGTCACAAATATTATTTGGAAAATATTCAAAATTCTGCAAACAAGACATGCTCAGTGCACTCCAGAGTACATAAAAATATGTTAGCGGGGATTTTATGTCTTATTTTAAGAGGAAAGCAATGTCTTTCCGTATATGTGCTGTCAATGTTATTTAATGTATTTTCTTTCCTTTACTTGCAGCGTTCCACATAAATCCACGCGGCTTGTTAAAAACAAATCCTGCATATTTTATTATACAACAAATTATAGGAAGACCTCATATTCAGCTAAAAAAAAAAAAAAAAAAACCTTCCCTTTCTAACTTCGTATTACTTAATTTTAATGCAAATGATATATTTTATTTATAAATAAAAATAAAAAATGGATTAGACCCTGAATCCAAATGATAGGCATTTTAACCTAGGTTCGCCATATATATTGTATTTATTATTATTATTTATCCAGTAGGCCCCATTTGGAGGGCCCGCCAGATTTAGAGATTAATTATATTTTCACACTAGTGATAACGTTGCTATAGATAGAAATATTAAAAATATACGACAATCGCAAGTCATGCGTCGCAGAAATTTCCCAAAGACACGTTTATTATTATTATTATTGATAAAGTGCCAATATGTTCCATAGTGCTGTGTACAATGGAACAAACCAACTTAGAAGAACATCAGAGGTGCTTAGGTAAATATAGTGCAGTTGTTACCAAACAGCCCTCTCATGACTGCTTAAGCCCATGACTCCCACCCTCCAAACCAGAAGACCCCAACCAACCTCGTAAATCATAACAAACAACCTGTTAGTGGGTAAGGGCTCGGCCATAGTAACATAGTAATTTAGGTTGAAAAAAAGACACAAGTCCATCAAGTTCAACCCTTCTACCTATCATTCCAGCGTTTTGATCCAAAAGAAGGCAAAAAAAACCCTAAGGAAGCTTTTTCGAATGTTGCCTCCTAGGGGGAAAAAAATTCCTTCTTGACTCCAAAAGGGCAATCAGATTTCTCCTTGGATCAAAAAGCTCTATTATTAATGCTTATTCTATTATTAATACCCCTGTATGTTCTGCTTTTCTAAAAAAAACATCCAGACCATTTTTAAATGCATCTATTGTGGTTGATAGCACTACCTCTCTTGGCAGTGAGTTCCATAATTTTATTGTCCTTACCGTAAAGAATCCCTTCCTTTGCTGTCTATGAAATCTTTGCTCTTCCAGTCTCAGGGGGTGACCTCTTGTTCTTTGTACCTTTCTGTTAATGAACAGGTCCCTGGAGAGCTCCTTATATTGGCCCTGCACATATTTATATAATGTTATCATATCCCCTCTAAGACGACTTTTTTCTAAAGTAAATAAATGCAATTTTTTAAGTCTCTCTTCATAACTAAGATCTTCCAATCCCCTTATTAATTAATTTTGTTAATTTTGTAGCTCATAGCTTTATCAAATACTCAACAAGCAAATTATACCATAACTAAAACGAAGGCATCAGCCTCAGCAGACGCTTGACCCGACGATTATCTCTAGCGCCCTTATGACATCACTGATCACCATCAGTAAACAGCACTGAAGTCCCAAAAGGTTGATTTCAAGGATAACCAACAAGCGCTTGAGCCAAAGGCAATTGGATTCTGCTTGTGAGACGATATTTTCCATGATAGTGTGCAAGTGGGGGGAAAAAAGTAGGTAAAACATGAGTAAGGAGCAATTTGCGACTATTTGTAACATGTTGCGCTTTTTTTACCCTGATTTGCGCCTCTTCCGTTTATTTTTATTTAGCGTGCATTTTTCCGGTTGCGCTAATAAATTGCGATTATATTTCCGCGTTCTAAAGAGTTCTGAGAATATTTTGTGAAAAATAATTCTTATTTGCGTTTGAAAATTACACCAGCTTTTAGCAAGTGCTATCAAAAGAGGTAGAAAAAATATTTGCAAACTTGCCCGTTTTAATTCGCAATTTCCTCGTATTTACTATTTGAGTGTTAAATGTTTAGTACGTTGCAAAACGAGCAAAGTGCAAAAATAGTTTTGCACATAAAATATATTTGCGTTTTTTTTTGGTACATGCCCCTTTTAGTCCTTAACATTTTGCAGTGATGTGTATGTAGCATAATCACACCGGAGGACAAAGCGGCTTCATGAATTAGATAGTTTTCTCTGTCACGGTGACAAATTTAGTAAACTTTTGCAAAGACCTTTAGGATCATTGTGATAGATTTCTGTTTTGTTGACTATAGTTTAACCCCTTAAGGACAGAGCCTTTGAAACATTTTTGTCCTTTCTGGACAATGGCTATTTTAACATTTCTGTGCTGTTTGTGTTTAGCAGTAATTTTATTCTTTGTCATTTGCTGTACCCACACATATTATATATTGTTTTTATCGGGACAAGAAGGGCTTTCTATGGATGCCATCTTTTTGATCATATCTTATCATATTATTAAAAAAAATAATAAAATATGGTAAAAAAAAAAAAAAATACACAAATTTCTTTGTTTTTATTTGAAACAACTTCTCCTCATCGACAATAGCGAACGAAAAAACATGCTAAATAGATTCTACTATTTCTCCTGAGTACAGGGATACCACCCATGCATAGGTTTGTTGGGTTGTTTGGGGGCTAAAATGCCACATTTTTGAGGTGCAGTTTTTTGTTTTCCAACTTGAAATTTTTACATGCCGACAGCCTGCACCCATGTCCCATTTGGGACATATTTGAAGCCAGCTAGTGTATTTTACCCCATCAACCCATATATTTTTTAAAAGAAGACACCTTAGGCTATCTCAAATGGTGGTATTTTTACACTTTCCATGCACTAATTCTACCACCAGCCTTTGTCAAACTTTGTGGTAGTAATTTTTTGGTGTTTTTTTTTCACAAACCTTGTACTTCAGACATGAATTCACAGATTATGGTTTGTGTCACTGCCAAATAACACCCTAATAAGTGTTCAACAACATCTCTTGAGTACAGGGATACCACCCATGCATAGGTTTGTTGGGTTGTTTTGGGGGTAAAAGGCCAAATTTGGTAGGTGCAGTTTTTTGTTTTCCAAATTAAAATTTTGACATGCAGACCGCCTGCACCCATGTCCCATTTGGGACATATTTGAAACCAGCCAGTGTATTTTACCCCATCAACCCATATATTTTTTAAAAGAAGACACCTTAGGCTATCTCAAATGGTGGTATTTTTACACTTTCCATGCACTAATTCTACCACCAGCCTTTGTCAAACTTTGTGGTAGTAATTTTTTTGTGGGTTTTTTTCACAAACCTTGTACTTCAGACATGAATTCACAGATTTTGGTATGTGTCACTGCCAAATAACACCCCAATAAGTGTTCAGCAACATCTCTTGAGTACAGGGATACCACCCATGCATAGGTTTGTTGGGTTGTTTGGGGAGTAAAAGGACAAATTTGGTAGGTGCAGTTTTTGGTTTTCCAAATTAAAATTTTGACATGCAGACCGCCTGCACCCATGTCCCATTTGGGACATATTTGAAACCAGCCAGTGTATTTTACCCCATCAACCCATATATTTTTTAAAAGTAGACACCCTACGCTATTTCAAATGGTGGTATTTTAACACTTTCCATGCACTAATTCTACCACCAGCCTTTGTCAAAGTTTGTGGTAGTAATTTTTGTGTGGTTTTTTTTCACAAATATTGTATTTTAGACATAAATTCACAGATTTTGGTATGTGTCACTGCCAAACAATAACCCAATATGTGTTCAACAACATATCCTGAGTACAGGGATACCACCCATGCATAGGTTTGTTGGGTTGTTTGGGGGCTAAAGGGCCACATTGTGAAGGTGCGCATTTTCAACTTGGAATATTGACGTGTAGTCAGCCTGAGCCCATCTTTCATTTGGGACTTTTTTTTTAAGTAGGACAGTGTATTTTACCCCAAAAAGTATATATTTTGTAAAAGTAGACACCCTAGGCTATTTTAAATGGTGTTATTTTAACACTTTCCATGCAGCAATTCTACCACCAGCCTTTGTCAAAGTTTGTGGTAGTCATTTTATTGTGTATTTTTTCCCACATACATTGCACTTTAGACACAAATTCACATATTTCGGTATGTGTCACTGACAAACAATACCACAATATATGTTCAGCAACATCTCCCGAGCACAGGGATACCACCCATGCATAGCTTTGTCAGCTTTGTTAGGGGTTGAAAGGCTACATTTGAGAGGTGCGCTTTTTGATTTTCAAACTTGGAATTTGAACATGTAGAGCAAGGAGGGGGTTAATAGCTCTTATAAGAGCCTTTGTAGTACTGTACAAAAAAATTAACCCCTAAAAATGCACAGACAAGAAAAAATGTTCTGCTGTGCAGTGATCAGTGGCAGGGAAGGGGTTAATACACTACACTATACAAAAGGTATGGCTTTTATAAAAGCCCTTGGGACTCACAATTTATTAACATTTTATTTAATTTATTACAATTAAAAAATTATGTTATACAGATCTGTCTCTTTCCCTCACTAAAACTCAAGTGAGGAGAGGGAGGCAGATCCATATGGGTCAGAACAATATTTACGAACCAGACGAATGGTGATGCTCATCTGAGAAATCACCAAACCACCTTTGCCACTGATCGGCTGTTACTGATCACTATACACGCGTTCAGACAGCTTCAAAAGGAATACACGTAATCCCCTAGTGGGTATAATTAACCCCTAGTGAGTCTGACAAAAGAAATGCTGATAGCAAAAAAAAATCCTTCGGCGACTAGATTGCTCCATATGCGCTGCTTAGGCAGTGACCATATGCACTGCTTAGGCAGTGACCATATGTGCTGCTTAGGAAGTGATATACGGCAAGGAAGGGGTTAATAGCTCTTAAAAGAGCCTTTGATATACTGTAATAAATCAAAGTAAAAAAAAATAACCCCTAAAAAAATGCACAGACAGCAAAAAATGTGCTGCTGTGTAAGATCACTGCGTACACAGCGATCAATTGCAGGGAAGGGGTTAAATACTGGAAACGGCTTTTATAAAAGCCTTTGGGTCTCAATTCTATTAAATATATTATAATTAAAAACTTACATTATACAGCTCTGTCTCCCTCCCTCACTAAAACTCAAGTGAGAGGGAGGCAGATCTACACGGGTCAGATCAAATATTTACACATATTGATCTAACCAGACGAATGGTGATGCTCATCTGAGCAAACGCCAACCCGCCATTGTCACTTATCAGCTGTTACTGCTATACATGCGCTCAGACAGCTAAAAAAAATTTTTTACGTTAAACGTAGTCCCCTAGCGGGTATAATTAACACGTGACGGGTGTAATAAAAAAGTTTTAAAAAAATTAAAAATGCTTCTGCAGCAAGATTGCTGCATTTGCGTCAGATCGCTGATTAGGCAGTGATCTACGGCAAGAAAGGGGTTAATCTCTCTTAAAAGAGGTTTTTTTATACTGTAATGAATTACAGTAAAAAAAAATAACCCCTAAAAAATGCACAGACAGCAAAAAATGTGCTGCTGTGTATGATCACTGCGTACACAGCGATCAATGGCAGGGAAGGGGTTAAATGGCTTTTATAAAAGCCCTTGGTGTTTAAAATGTTATTAAATATTTTTTTTATTATTTTATTTTATTTTTTTACTTGATCTGATCTGTCTCTCTCCCTTACTATAACTAGTAAGGTGAGGGAGGCAGATCAATACTTGTCAAAGGCAATATTTACTAATATTGCCTTTGACAGTATGGTAAGTGCTCATCAGAGCACTTACCATACATGCCTGCACACAGATCACATAGATCTGCTGTGCCGGCATCGACTGGCTCCCCCTAGAGCATCGGAAGTGAAATACTTTCACTTCCGATGCTCTTGCCATTAGAAGGGAAGCGCTGCCTGTACAGGCAGCGTTCCCTTCTACTGAGCCGATGGGGTCGCTCAGGAGAGCGACCACCATCGGCTCTGGGCAGCCTGGAGGTGTTGTTAAGTGCCTCGCTGGCGAGGCACTTTAACAACACCGCAGATGCTTAGAAAGCGAACGATCGGTCGCTTTCTAAGCACATGTGTGCAGTGGGCGCAGCCATTTTTAAATGGCTGCTACGATCACTCCGTGGAGTGATCGTAGCGCGCCCCTGCACATTTGGGGGGTGTTGCACAATGCCTCTACCTAGAGGCATTGTAGCAACACCGTTAGAGTAAAGAAAGCGACCGCTGGTCGCTTTCTTTACTCCATTTAGTGCATGACGTGCCAGGCACGTCAGCTGTCGGCAAGTCCACGATTTGCCGTGACGTGCCTGGCACGTCATCTGTCGTTAAGGGGTTAAGTCTCTTCCAAAGTATCCTAACAGCGTATTCAGGAAGCGAGACAAACTAATCTATGTGATTGTTGCTATGAAGTGCCATCAAAAGAGGTAGAAAAATATTCGCAAACTTGCCTGTTTTTATTCTCCATTATGCCCATTTTTATTCACAATTTGCTCGTATGTACTATTGGAGTGTTAAATGTTTAGTGCATTGAAATAGGAGCAAAGTGCAAAAATAATTTTGCACATAAGATATATTTGCGTTTTTTTTGTCAAATCCCTGGTTAAAAAAATGAACGTGTATCTTTTGTATGGATGTTTCAAATTACCTTTCTCCAAAAGACAAGTACTGCTGTATGTTTCAGTTTATTTATAAACCAGTCTGTTCTTTAGAACATACATTGACTTATTGGCCAGAGGGTCACTAGCACGGTTAGATGCCTCACTTTATGACTACTAAGGATCGATAAGCTGCAATGAAACATTTGTCTTTACATTATAACTCTGCTGTAATTAACGATATCAGTGTTGCACATCACTAAGTAGTTAGCTTATTCTTTGTATGCTGTACAAGCTTTTAATACATGTGAAATGCACTTATTTTTACTTGTGCATTAGACATGATTTCACAGCGGTCTCTAAATACAGTGAGTTCAGTGAGAGGCAGTGGTTGCTTCCTTTGCAATGGTTTCCATGCTCCCCTTTGAGGAAGTGCTGTCATTAATGTGGAATCAGCCTTCCGGGACAGTGGTAGAGCTCGGCAATCCTGTATTCCCAAACTAATTGTCCGGTGAATGGGGAATGGGAGAATGAATATGTCACATGCGAGCATAATGTACATGCACAGAAGCATTGTGGTTTGAGTGACAGCGCTACCGCACAAGCGTGGTAGAGCTGACACTCGAACTCACAAGGTCCACAACCCGGCGACCCAATTTTCTGGGGGCAGAAGTTGCGAGGTGTGCAAAAGCAGTCCACAAACCGGTTCAATCAACCTTTTCTATTTTTGATGAGATGATAGATTGGTAAGCCAGTTGGGCTGGACTTTTCCTGTCAGATGGGCTGTGTTTGACCCACTGTTATAGATGCCTTATGCTGTTATAGATGCCTTTTAAAAGATAGTTTTGAGCAATTTAAAATGCTGAGACTGTTTTGTCTGATTATCTGATTAGTAACAAAGACACCAATGCATTTGCTTGTTCTATAATGTACATTATTAGCTTATGCAGAGAGCAGAAAGTCTTTTCCAGTCAGGATACGGTAAAAAAAAACAACGACTGCTAGAGAAATTGCACATCAGACTGAACATTGAGTCAGGATCAAGCGTGTCTCAGAATTCCTGCAACTGCATTGGTGGGATCCATACATGGCAGAACCTATAGTATGTCTGCTTCATTACAGTGAATAAATGAAGCATTTCATTCAACAACTAAAGGTCCATTTTACCTCTATCTTGTTTCAGATCATTTCTATTAATGATGATTTGGTTAAAAAATTTAAAAAAAATTCCTTTATAATTCTACTTTAAACGGTTAAAAAAAACTGCATGAACTGCATCCCCGTAGGTTTTTTTTGCCATCAGGTTGTGTTCACTTAAAGCTTGTCACCTCTCTGATTCTTCTTTTCCACTTGGCTGCAGATAATTAAATTGTAAACTGTTGCAAAACATGGCTTCTCTATAAGCTTTTGGCACTGTCTGTCTCATTAAAATGGCCTGTAATACATTAATTGTCCTTATGTAAATCACTGCACACATTGATAATAATAATAGAACACATGATAAAGAGACCAAACATTCCATTTTAACAAATATTTGCAGGTCTGAGAATACAGAATAAGGCATTCATCAAGGAGAAAGCTAGAACTCATACACAATACACATTACAGTAAAAATTGACATAACAAATTCATCCAGACATTTAGGTTCTACTTTATTCTTGTTGTACTGAATGTTTTTTGTGCCTTAACGATGATCTCTGTTTAATATTATTCTAATGTACTTAATTCCAGAGAACTGCAGTTCTTCATGCTCAAGTTCAATGCATTTAAATTCAGTTCTGATTAGTTGTTTTTTTTGCCATTACTTTGCTATCCAATTAGTGTAGAATATTTCTTTCGGTTTGCTAACAATGATTTCAATGTGTGTGTGTGTGTGTGTGTGTGTGTGTGTGTGTGTGTGTGTGTGTGTGTGTGTGTATAAAAAAAATAATAATGTTTTATTATCAATTCTACAATATCCTTCCGTGACTGTTGATGTACAAACATTTGAAAAAGAATAATTACCTTGTGTCATTGATATATTTATTCTCTTTGTGACATGGGAAACATGCATTACTTTACTGCGAAGCCAAACATAATAGAATTTAAGAAGAAGATTAAAGGGGGATGGAGGATCTTAGTTATGAAGAGAGACTAAAAAAGAAGCATTTATATACGTTAGAAAAAAAGGTGTCTCAGACGGGATATGTTAACATTGTATAAATATGTGCAGGGCCAATATAAAGAGCTCTCCAGTGGCCTGCTCATTAACAGAAATGTACAAAGAACAAGAGGTCACCCCCTGAGACTGGAAGAGCAAAGGTTTCATAGACAGCAAAGGAAGGGATTCTTTACGGTAAGGACAATAAAGTTATGGAACTCACTGCCAAAAGAGGTGGTGCTATCATCCACAATAGATGCAGGACATACGGGGCTATTAATCATCGAATAAGAATTAATAATAGAGCTTATTGATCCAAGGAGAAATCTGATTGCCTTTTGGAGTCAAGAAGGAATTTGACCTCCCAAGTGGCAAAATTCTAAATAACTTACTTTGTTTTTGCCTTCTTTTGGATCAAAAGAAGGAATGATACGTAGAAGGGTTGAACTTGATGGATTTAAGTATTTCAACCTAAGTTAATATTTTACTATGCAGGGAAACATGGGGGTCTATTCACCAGGAAAGGTTAACGCATCTTAACCTGTATAGCTTGGAGGAAAGACGTAACAGGGGGGATATGATAGAAACATTTAAATACATAAAGGTAATCAACACAGTAAAGGAAGAGAGTATATTTAAAAGAAGAAAAACAACCACAACTAGAGGACATAGTCTTAAATTAGAGGGGCAACGGTTTAAAAGTAATATCAGGAAGTATTACTTTACTGAGAGGGTAGTGGATGTATGGAATAGCCTGCCAGCAGAAGTGGTAGAGGTAAACACAGGCAAGGATTTTAAGCATACGTGGGATAGACACAAGGCTATCCTAGCTATAATCAAGAAAAAAGGAGAAAACGCATGTGCACTCCAGTGCCTGCATGAGCCTTCAGATTCTGCCTCTCGGTCCTCCACCGATCAGACTGAAGTAAAAAGAAAGAAAGTTCCAGTTTGGGATGAGGCAAGATGAAATGGCGTCACAGCGAATGATGAGACAAACTTCTGGAGGTCTGTGCATAAACGTTTTAATAAGTAAACGGCACAGATATCTGCTTCAGTGAAAACCAGGTGGGTTTTGTCTATCCTAGCTATAAGATCGGGAACTGGGGCCTAATAAAAGTATTTAGAACATTGGGCAGACTAGATGGACCGAATGGTTCTTATCTGCCGACACATTCTATGTTTCTATGTCTATGTTTCACTAAAAGGGAAGTTGCAGGTGAGTTGAGGTGACATGAACATTCCATCTCACCATTTTAACTATACACTGTGCGGGGACAAACCTGGTGGGTTTCATTCACTGAGCAAACTCACCAGGATTGTCCCTGCACAGTGTGATAAATGTTCACCTCACCTCAACTCACCTTATCTCACCTCCATTCCCCATGCAACTCACCTTTTAGTGAATAGACCCCATAGTGTGGTCCATTCAGTGAATGGGGAACAAAAAAAAAAAAAATCGGCAAAAACAAGGCATTAATGGCCAAGCTGGAAAGTTCCATATCTTTGCAACTCAGTTATGAGTGGTGTGTATTCACTAAAAGGTGAGCTGCAGGTGAGTTGACTTGAGATGGCCATTTCATCTCAATCCTTTAGCTATACATTGTGCGGGGCACAAACCTGGAAAGTTTGCTTAGCAGGGGACACATGGTGTATTTGTCCCTGCAGAATGTAGAGATAAATTGGTGAGTTTGGTGAGTTTGACAACGAAGTTGACTTCCACGCCATACCTCGCCACATCTCGACATCGTAAAAATGTTAGTGAATACCAAGGTGCGAGGTCGAGGTGAGGCATTTGAGAGGGTGGTGAGCCTGTTCGAGTCTGAAGGTCAAATCTCAAATTTTAGTGAATAGACCCATATGAGTATGTTATTGCCCAATAGAAGTTCTGCGTATTTCACCATGAACTTATCTTTAATGGAAGCAGAAACTTCCCTTAAGAGCTCACCCGACTCTTTAGTGCCAGAGTGCAGAAGTAGCTCAGTGAGGATCACTCTCACTGGCTCTAAGTGGTGATAGAATAGCAGGTTAGTGCTTTTTTTTTTAGGCAAACACAAGCGGATGGGGAAGACAGAGCCAAGCAAAGAGTGTGGGATGAGGCAGAGCAATCAGAGAATGAGGGAGGAGGCAGAGCCGATCAGAAGGTAGTTAACATTGAGCTAAGCCCTCGAACAAGGTAGTTAACGTTATTTTAATTCATCTTGTCTAGCAGCTCTGGACTGTCATTCCTATTATGCTTATCCAGCAGAATAGAAGGCTTTAATCTGGCTGGGCATCATAAGAATTGTAAATCACATGATAATGGACTGTAAGATCAAATGTTCATCTGACCGAAGCTCACCTTTTAACAAATAGTCTTCAATGGCCTTCTTAAAGTTATAGTTTGTGCTACCCTAGTAAAAACGAAATGAATTCAGTTCCTATCTCTCTTTAAGCTTACTAATGAAACCATTGTACTTACTGCCCCACTTCTAGGAGAAAATGGTTGCTCGGTTCGCTGTAGCTTGTCTTAAGAAGTCTAATGCGTTTAGCCATTTTTCAGTGAGCAGGACACTGTGGTACGTTAAACTCCCAAGTTTCTTCAAGAAGCGAAATCATTGTTAATGCTACCTGTGCCTGCTGGATAAATGAAACATATTGTATTACAAACAAGCATGGATCAAAACTATTTGTAAGCTGTAGATTTTAGATTTTTAAAAGGTTGTTTAGAATGAATTGAATTCATAACTTACAAGTCCAAACATACCATTTCTTAAAGTGTTACACATATAGTTTGTCGCTGTTTGTCTCTTTTTTGTCTTTTTGGTACTACCAAAAAGAACGGGGGAACGGGGGACTAATAAAAGTACTCAAAAAAATTGGACAGACTAGATGGACCGAATTGTTCTTATCTGCCGACACATTCTATGTTTCTATGTTTCTATGTTTCTACCAGCTTTCATGATGTTGTATGATAATTTATTATTTAGTATATATTTAACAAGCATTGGTCTGCTCGTGCAGACTTACTGCTTTAAAAAAAAAAATGATCCAATCGTTTTACATGTATGTATGCGTGTTGATCTTTTTTAATAATAAAGATGTTTTTTTCATGGCCATTTAAGCATGGTTAAGCGCACTATGCCTTTACCACAAATAGGTTAAAAATGTTTTTAGAGTGTTGGCGCAATCAGTGTGTGCGCCGATATAAGGAGGAGACTCTCGTCAAATATTCTGCCCAATCTTTGCTGAATGCCCAATTTTTTTTGCTCATTATTTCGGCTCAGCTTATGAATTAAAAAGCAGGTGTCGAAAATCACCTGATGTCTGTTGGGGCACCTCTGCCAAATAGTTTGACAAACGTCTCTCTCTTGCACTGCAAAGTGTTGTGAGTTATCAAAAAAGCGCAATCACCATTGTACATAACAAATGGCGATTGCGCCAACTCCCGACACTTTGCAGTGCGAGAAGTTTTATATACTACCCCCATTTTGTCAGCAAAATTGCAATCAAATGCCTAAATTAGGTAGAAACCTTTATTTTGAATGTTCCTGTGGAGTCTCCTGTTCATGACATCACATGTGGCTTGACATGCTAATGACCGGCATTTCAGTTGGAAATGTTCCATGTCCATACTAAGCCACTTGTGATGTCATCAACTGGAGTCTCCACAGACACGTTTAAAACACATTTTTCATCTAATCTAGACATTTGCTATGTTTAGATAATTTTCAATTTGCTAATGTCACAGAAAAACAGTTATAAAGGAGATAGAGTATGTGCAAGTGAAATAAAAAAGATAATAATAAACTTATCTTACAGATAATTGATGGTGTCAGACTTGGAGGTGAATGTAGATGAAACAAGATACAGGTGGATACATATAGTGCAGTATATTTTGTACAATTATGAGGATATTTTACCCCACAAAGTAACAAAATCGCACTTTGCTGAGACTTCGATAACTAGGCTCAAAGTGTTGTCCCAGAGGACAAAACACCAGCAAACCAGAGTGCCAGGTATTGTTGATCTTGACCACCATGGATCAGCAACTGCAGGTTGTTCCAGAGTGTACACAGGGATTGAAAGGTGCTTAACACATGTGAGTGTATAGTGAAACAGCTTGATCATTGTGTAATTAGTGGCACAATTCTAAGTCTTTCCTCCAACAGTACAATTCAGATTCCCTGTAGTTTCCAGCAGTAGTAGATTCAAAGTGTTCACCTGGAGGACCAAAGATGATATAAACATGGCTGCCAGTGGACTGGCACTGTATTTCCTGTGTCAATGCATTTTTTTCATTAACTCTTATTCTGTCTCAAAGAGAAGCAATGGCAATGTATTTCAGCTCTCGCGCTTTTATTTCTGTCTGTTATAAAATGGTGTAAGTCCACTAATCCTTCAATAGGAGATTCTCTTGCATGACTTTGACAAACACTCTTAATTCATTGTGGTGAAACCACTAGGAACAACAGAAGAGAGGACTGAGTGATTCCAAGAATTGGATTGAACAAATCTTAAAGGGTCTTTAAAATCTGAATTAAAGCGATTATTCCATTTCTCCATCGGCAAAGCCTACTAATTTCTATGTTAAATGAAACTCGACAGACCTTTGCTGGTAGGCACGTGACCACTTCTACAGAGATGTCTTTCTGTCACTTATTTTAATTAAATGTCAGATATTTATTAAGCCCAGGCGTTTGTTGTCTGCTATTCTTTGTTACATTCCACTGAATTTGGAAAAGTTACTATTTCTAGCTAATACAAAGACATCAATGTAACATGTTCACATCAGTAGATAGTCAAATATGGTGTATGTAAGCATGTATTCTATCAGTACAACTTTTTTTTATTTTGTTAGGCCTACATGTTATGCACTCTTTCACTTAAACATAACTTCCTTCTTTTGCAGACAATTGATATAGACTTCTGAGCAATGGGGGGTTTAAGGGAAGTGAAGTGTTTGCTGATGAACCCCTGTTCTCTGACCAGGGATTGGGGAGACCAAAGGTTAGGGAAGTGAAGATTCAGTGTTTTGAAGCTGGTCACAAATAAGGACACGTTCCATACTGTGAAGACAAAACATAGGGGATTATTGATAAAAAATTGTGTTGGGGGCAAAAAAAAAACGCAATCGCCATTCTCGATATATATAATGCCAATTAAACCCTTTTTTCTAAATTTCAACAGTTTTTGGCTGAGGTTCTCCTACATTAATCAGGAGGCCCAGTGTGTCTGCACATATTGGAAGCATGGGTCAGGGCGATATGGCTCAGACTTCCGACTTCTGATGTATACTTAGGCACAGTATTCGCCGCTATCTACGTGTGCACCATCGCCATACATCACTTCGAAAGTGCTAAAGGGAAAAATAATCAAAAATCAAATCACGGCAAAGTGTATCATCGTATGGTTTGAATCAGTAAATAAATCACTTTCTGTTTTCAAGAGTTAATGACTCCCGGCATTTTACTATAGCTACACAGTAAAAGCATTTCCGTTGCTATGAGAAATAACTTTGAAATATGTTAACACAAATTAAAACGTAAAAAAAAAAAAGTTAATGTTGCAGATGAATATGATCTGGACATATTCTGTGTGCATTTTTTCAACATCATCAAATGTTTATTGAGTACTTGGGGAATGATAGATGGAGCAATTCAAACGACAGGACATAATACAGCATGAATTGAGTATGTTCCAGGTATGTAATGTATTTCTGGTGTCCAGGTTAAAAGGTAGTATGTTGTATCCACATGCTTATTTTTTGAGTGTAGCCTCTAGAACTTTATGAGAAATTTTGTACGCATTGTGTGAAAACTGCAAGCAAACGCTCAAATTAACTGAAAAACGTTTTTTTAAATGTGTCTGTGGTGTCTCCTGTTTATGACATCACCTTGTGACTCAGTATGCAAATTACCTATTTTCAATGGACAATGTGTCATTTTTATACCTCCCAACTTCTGTTGCCGAGGGATTGAGACACTGGGGGTGGCAAAGCTTGGGTGGTCAAGTGTAGGAGCTAACGCCAATGTATTTATGCGCTAAATCAAGTCTGCGTATCATTCCCCTGAGTAGTAGGTGTGTGCGCCAAATGAACAGTACGTCAACACGAAATAGAGTCAAAAGGCTGATGGTTGCAGTCAATTCAGCATCAGAGTCACTCACTCTCTTCGTATTCCTTCTCGTGCTGGTCTAATAGGCAACAGAGTGAGTGACTCTGATGCCAAATTCGCTGCTGCCGTCAGACTCCCGACTCTATTACATGTATTTTCAGGGTTTGTGTGCTGTCTGTTCAGAGCGGCGCACACCTAGCACACAGAGAGGATACACGCCTTCTGCCCCGCATGAAGAGGGACCGTTGGGAGGTCTTTAATTTGCATATCAGGCCATGAATCAATGTCATAAAAAGTGGACACCACAGACACATTTAAAGGGACACCACAGACACATTTAAAGGGACACCACAGACACATTTACCTAAACAAATGTAGAAAATTAAAGATCCTGAAAACGATCCATACATTGTGCATTTCTTGAAATTACATGATGTAAGAGAAAAGTGTGTTTTGAAGTTTCTGTGGTAAATCCTGTTTATGGCATAATCCTGTGGCTTCATTTGTAAATGAACTATCTATTTTCAGTCGGAAATGTGCAATTTGCCAAACAGGCCACATGGTGATGTCATAAACAGGAGACCCAGCAGGCACATTTAAAACACATTTTCTCTTGTTCTATTTATGTGCTTGCAACTAAATGCTAACTCAATGTATAGATCATTTTATTCTCTATATAATGGATAGGTCACTGAACCTGCACCATGTCACCAGACACTATGCAAGTCAATATTTTTATATAAAAACTGAATATACACACTTTCTATAATATGTTATAGCGTGCACCTCTGGAACCTATCTTCAGAGTTAGTTTTGGGTGAGACAGAATAAATTGGTCAAAAGGACATCGCTATTTAACCATCTACCGATTTATATAATATGTTTTATAAATACAAATATTCCTTGGATGCTGCCATCAACAAAGGGTTAGCATCACGTGACAAGAAATCAGTGGCATTGCTAGGGGTGGGCTACTAGGGCTATAGCCCTGAATCCCACCTCCATAGCCCCGAATGGAGACTCTGGGGCTAAAGTATATGTCAAGACCCCCTCCCCTGCTGGTGTCGTAAAAGGTAAAGAAGTGGATGTGTGACAGAGTGTATGTTTGTGAGAGACAGTATGTAAATGTGTGACAGAGACAGCGAGTGTGTGTGTGACAGAGAGAAAGAGACTGTGTGTGTGAAAGAGAGTGAGTTTGTATGTGTGAGTGACATAGATGGTGTGTGTGTAAAAAAGAGACAGTGCATGTAAGAGAGAGAGAGAGAGATGGTGCTTCTGAGAGAGAAACGGTGTGAAAGATAGCAAGACGGTGAGAGAAAGAGACAGGGGGTGAGTGACGCTGTGTGAGAGACAATGTGAGTGTGTAAGAGAGAGAGACAATGTGTGTGTGTAAGAGAGAGAGACAATGTGTGTGTGTGTGTGAAAGAGAAAGAAAGAGACAGTGCGTGTGTGTGTGAGAGAGACGATGTGTGTGTGTGTGTGTGTGAGAGAGAGAGAGACGATGTGTGTGTGTGTGAGAGAGAGGGGGATGATGTGTGTGTGAGAGAGACAGTGTGTGTGAAGAAATAGAGAGACAGTGTGTAAGAGAGATTGAGAGAGACAGAGTGTGTGTGAGAGAGACAGAGTGTGCATGTGCATGTGTGAGAGATAGAATATGTGTGAGAGACAGTGTGTGTGTCGGAGAGAGATAGTGTGTGTGTGTGTGAGAGAGAGAGAGAGGGAGATGATGTGTGTGTGTGTGTGTGTGAGAGAGACAGTGTGTGTGAAAAAATAGAGAGACAGTGTGTAAGAGAGATTGAGAGAGACAGTGTGTATGTGTGAGAGATAGAATATGTGTGAAAGACAGAGTGTGTATAGGTGTGAGTGATGGTGTGTGTGAGAGAGCCTATCTGGGCTCTAGCCCAAGATCATTTAGATTCCTAGCAATACCCCTGCAAGAAATGCTAATAAGTAGCAGCATATTTAATATGAATTTGGATGAGGAACTAGATGGACATTTTCTCAAATTAGAGAAGATGTTCATTTATTCAAGATCAATATATATTGCAATGTGTTGGCAGGCAATAAAGGGAATTCATTAAAATGACTGGCTTAGTAGGTAAATTTTGTATCTACATAACAATATCCATTTGAATGTGAACTGAATGCATTTTCTAGAATTATAAACCAGGTTTATTTGTTATTTTTGCAACAGCGAAACCTGGAATATTTTTTTTTTTACTCTTTCAATTTAAATGTAAAACACTCCTCCCCCCAGAATTTTATAAAAATAGGTGCTCAGACTGAGAGATAGATTGTGACCTGCTGAGATCACTGGTTCTTGAATGCCAAGGGATCTTAAAACATAAGGGTGTTTATGGTGCAGTCCACGTATCTTTACAACAATACACTTTTAAAACAAACACTCTGAGCTACAGAATAATATGAATGATAAAAATGCACTCTAATTATGTTTAATTTACTAGAAAACATAATTTTAGTAACTTTTATTACAACCACCTTCACAGCATTCGGCTCAGAATCGCAAAGGTTAACTGTACTTATGATGTGTGCATACATATATTGCACAGAAGCCTGTACAGAGCACATATAGTATAATACCAGGTGAATGATAACTATACTTGCAATGTGTGCATACATATACTGCACAGGAACCTGTACAGAGGACATATAGTATAATGCCAGGTGAATGATAACTATACTTGCAATGTGTGCATACATATACTGCATAGGAACCTGTACAGAGGACATATAGTATAATACCAGGTGAATGATAACCATCCTTTTAATGTGTGCATATATACTACACAGGAGCCTGTACAGAGCACACATGGAATTTTTCTCCATTAGGTTAATAGCTAGGGTGTACCTGATGTCCATATCGATTCCATACTTAGGTGTCCTCAGGCATTAGGAGTTGAATGATTGCTCTCCTATATTAAGTCTCAAGGTTTGTCCTGACACGTACCTCAACCCAAAGTTTGTTTAACCCGTTCGTGACGTTGACAGTCCTGGACCGTCATGGCAAAAATCCCTTTGCAATTTATGATGGTCCAGGACTGGTAAAACTGACGTGGCTAAGTGCCTCGGTACCGAGACACTTCAGTAATGTCTGCTTCAGCCCCACCCACCCCCGAAAAATCTGGTCACTGTGACAGCTAATCACAGCAAACAGATGTTTTCACAGCTATAGTTTCTCCCTAGTCCACTGCATCTCATTGTTTGGGGCTTTATATGATGCCAATGAACAGAAAGGTTATGTCCAAAGTTTTATACCAAAATAAATATCCAATGAGCAGTACGCCCATACACTTTGTACATAATGCCAATGATCAGTAAATGCCAACATTTTGTATGTTATGCCAATGAGCAGTAAATGCATAATGTGTGCATACATTTACTGCACAGGAACCTGTACAGATCTTATTAAGCCAATGATCAGTAAATGCGTATATTTTGTAAACAAGCAGTGAGTGCATAATCTTTGTATATGATGCACATGAGCAGACATATACACTGTCTCACACAGACACACATAGTGTCTCTCTCACACACAAGCACACACATGCTGTCTCACACAGGTACACATAGCGCTTTTCACACAGACACACAGTATCTCACACAGAGACACATGCTGTCTCCAACAGACACACACACGCTGTCTCACACAGACAATCCATCTCAAACAGTGTCACACATGCATGCTGTCAAACAGACACACTGTCTCACACACACAAACTCACATACTTTCTCACACACACACACATATACACAGTGCCTCACACAGACACACACACTGTCTCACATAGACACAGATACATCTGTCTCTAACAGACACACACACTCTGTCTCACACAGAGACACAAACTGCCTCACACAGGCACACAAACATGCTCTTTCATCCCGACACACACACACATCTGTTTCCAACAGACACACAACACAAGCTGTCTCCAACAGACACACACACTCTGTGTCACACAGATACATAACACAGACACTGTTTCAAACAGGCACATACACATGCTGTTTCACAAAGTCACACAATTCTTTAACACTATATATATTTTTGGGGATTTATTAAGGAATACATTTCTCACACAGACTCACGTAGTCTCTCTCACACACATAGTGTCTCACATAGACACATTCTGTGTCACACAGACATGCAAACTGTCACATATAGTCTCACACACACACACACACAAGCTGTCTCGCACAGAAACATTCTGTCTCACACAGACACACAAACTGTCTCACACAGACACACACAAAGATGCTGTGTCACACAGACAAACTGTCGAGTTGCCTGACCCGCCGCAACCACTTCCCAGGGGTGCCCTACCTGGTCCAGCCACCTCCACTCTCTGCCCGTCCTGCCCGGCCTGAAGTAAGGTGTGCCTCGCTTATTGTAAGCATGAGTACTACGCTGCCACTGAGGGTGTGTGTCCGCGCTCCAATGGGGGAAAGCAGGGAGTAGGGAGTAGGAGGTCTCTGCCCTGCCTTCATGCATAGCCCTACCAGAGGGAGGATTGGCTACCTGGCAGGTGGTGGGGGGAGTCTTGGACTGGGCAGGCTATAAAACAAGCATGCACTGTTTATTCAGTGCTTGCTAATTTTTCAAGCTCACTTACTCAGTGCTGTCCTTTTTGTTTCACTCATCCTTGCATTCAGTCTCTTTACCCTCCTCTAATTTTATATCCTCTGTCTTATGACCTATTTTGGACTGTACCTGGTTTACGCTGCCCTCTCTGCTGATTTGACCCCGGCTTGTCTACCTACTCCTGACCCGTTTCTGGGTGCCTTGGTGTCTGGACCGAATTTCACCTCCCTGTTGACTTCTCCTCTGGTTCTTTCGCTAATGGTCTTTTTCTATTTTCGTAGAGCTCTCTGAAGTTGTGACCCCTACACTTCGCTCCCTGGTTCACCCCTTAACCAAACTGTCTGACACAGATATGTTGTCTCACACTGTCTTTCACACACATACACACTCTCGATGTTCAGCGTAGTCTGTGGCTCTTACATTGACACAGAGCTCGTTGAGCTGCTGTTGTCCATGGGGTCTTCTGAGCACTGGGATGTCATGTGACACCCATTGCTCTCATTCAAAATGGTAGCTTGCGAGGGGGCGGAGCGGCAGTGCAAAGCATCCTCATTCTAAGGTTAAGTTGTTGGTAGTCCCAGAATGATGTTGAACCGCACGTTAAGGAGGATGTTAAAGAAGAAAAAAGATTTTAAAAATGTAAGAGATCACGGAGGGAGGAAACTCCTGCACGTGGGAAAAACAACAACAACAAAAAGCAGGAAAGCAGCTTCAGACACCTGGGGGCTAAAGTTTACCAAGCATCTCCATTTGAGGCTATGGAGCTGAGATTCGGCTCTTTATCTCCAGAAGCCCCTCCCCTAGCGACAGCAATACATATTTCCATTAATTTATGCATTTGCATCACATTTTGTTTAACACAATGTATGTCATTTTCGATCATTGTTTTAATCTTCACAAACACAGAACAAACAGTTTCAGGTGACAGGGTCCCTTTAAGATCCACACACAGAACAGCTACCTCCTCCTTGTTAAACTCTCCAAACACGCAATACTTAATGTAAATATTATATAGAAACTTCTTTTTTTTTTTTTATTACAACTGAAAATATTTGTATTGAATAATGCTTTTTATACTGGACTTTTATTCCTTACGTACAAGAAATAAGGTGAGTATATCCATTATTTATATTGTATACTGTAAAGGCTAATGCGTGCGTATTTCTATATTATGGAAAGTTTTATGTCAAATAATAACAATTAATGGAATATGAGCATTCATATCAGCAGAAATGGCAGGAATTCATGAGCTCTAAAGTATAAAAACACCCATAACTTTTAAAGGTCGGCATATTAATATAATTGTTTAATGGGTATGATAATAATATTATGGGCACTCGCTAGGTAATATTTTACCGTAGCAATCTTTATTGTCAGTGAAGAGGAAAATACTCACATGGTTTAGTAAAACTTGCCATGCTTTACTTGGTACATATTTCTTCTTAACTAAAAAATAATATATATATATATATATATATATATATATATATATATATATATATTTATTTTTTTACAAAGGTAAACAGGGTACACTGCAAATGTAGAGACCATTATTTGACCACTCTGACGTAAATATATAATTTTAACTATAATCCGTTCCAGGTTTTGGGGGATTAACCAAAAGTTGTAAATTTCACACAACCCTGTCAGAATGCAACCCCCCCCCCCCCCCCCAAGCATCCAATAAAAGCACTGTTTTAGGGGAGGGAGGCAAAATGTGAGAGGCATCTGTGGATATGCTAGATTTTGGAATACGCACCTTAACTTAAAGGGGAGCTGTGCAACTTGGGGAGGGAGCACCCTGTTTCGGTTCATCTGGATAGTTCACAACAAGGCGCTGGGGGGGGGGGGGGGGTTGTGCCAGGAAGAGGCACAGGAAAGTGCGATTATCTGAATGAATTGTTGTTTTACCCCAGTACACTGCTCTTGCCTGGGGATTGGGGGGGGGGTCAATGGTTATACTCTGCTAGCCAAGCAGAGTCTCAGCTAGTGACAGTTTGAATTGAGCTAGGATCAAGGTTCCTGGCTGTCGTAGATCCTGAGTATTCTCCATGGGCTAAAGGAAGCACAGTTTGGTGGAGCTAATCTGTCTGGGTATAACGGGTCACATTTGGTGGCAGTGGTGGGATGCTTTCTAGCTCTGAAAAGCACTTCAGAGATATCGGGACAGCAGTCGGGGAAGGATCAATGCCAAACAATTTTGGAAGATGAGAGGAAAACTTTCAGTATTGCTGGTCTCTGTCCACCACTATCTGTGACCCCAGAGCCTATCTGGGACAGCCCTACATGTCCTATACATCAAGCGCTGGCATTGGGGCAGAGCACAGCTGGTCTATGCCCACCCCTATTGGTAGCCCCAGAGTCATAGGATATTACAAGCCAATAGGAAAGGTTGTAATCTTGACAGAGGGATATGAAATCCTCCCTACCAGCACTGAGGGATATTTGCATAGTGGATGAGAACATGTTCACCACCTGTACTGTACAGATACTAGGCAGTCCGCCCAAATCCCCATCCTTGTTCTCTGTAGTGACTGAGTGGACTCCTGGGAGATTTATGTTTTGCACATGTTTTTATTCATTGGTTGAATTTATCACTTGATTTGTATAAATTAAAACATGATTGCACATTTGTACCACTGTTCTTCGAATCCATGGAAAACAACTTTTCAACTATATACAAGTTTTTTTTTTTTTTTTTTCCGAGACTTAAAAAAAACTTGTATAGAGTTGAAACATTGTTTTCCACGGAAAAAAATATCCTTGACACTGAGTGTTGGACATCGGCTTTATTTTGGAGGTTAGGGTGTGGCCTCGTCCTGGACACCAGTTGCTTTGTTGTTGTTGAGTGCATTTTCCGATATTGTCCATTGTAATATTGTTTTCCTGTGTCAATATACTTCTGTGGCATCGGGCCACAAAAGCTGACAGTGCACCTGGAATGAAACCATTTTGGAGGAGGTGGAGGTTACGATAATCACAGATTACATTTAACCCTAGAGCCATTTGGCTGGATCCCGGTAAAGTTCTATTGATTGTTTCCATTTTTAGACCAGCTATCCAGACACTTGCTTTAGTTTCCAGTGCCATTTTCTATATCCGATCAGTATTTATTACAGCGTTATTCACATTGACCTGTGAATTGAGCCGGTTTTCCTGCACCTGGGTGTTTTAGTTCTATCCTGTGATCCGGCTTTCCTGACTATACCTGATCTATCTTCTCCGGATTTACATCTTTTTTGTACCTGGTTTATTCCATTGGATTAATCTAAGCCAAGGGCTCAACTTGAGGTGAGAGTTAGCCTTCCCTAGTTTATCCATGCACTAACCTTCTCGCTTCCTCGCTGGAGAGTCAGTCTGCAGAACATTACACCATACGGCAAAAGCTATATTTACTCTATAAAGTAATTTTAAATGAAGCCAGCATTTACTGGATCAACCTTGATTTTTTAAAATTGTATTTGTTTATTTATTTATTTTAGCTCAAGCTGTCGAAAACTAATCAGACGGCACAAAAGTCAACATTTGTTGCTGACAATTGGGATGAGAACATAGCTGTGGTTTTTATTGACTTTCTTCGGAGAATTACATGCAAAGCAAAAGTTTATTCAGCAGTAATTAAGACCTGATGTCGAGTTCCTGTAAACAAATATCAATTGTAGTCAAGACAATTCTTTTTTTTATTATTATTAAAAGCTCTAAACCAAGTCAAAATTATGTTTTCGTGATGATGTATGCTTTATAAATCAAAAGAAATAACGTTCTAAGCACTTTTTATTTTATTTTTCCGCAACTTTTCTCTTGAAAATTGGATTACAGTCTGTTTTAATTGCTAATTATTGTAAAAAAAAAAAGAAAGAAAGAAAGTTCTGAAAGTTATAAAACAACTAGAAATGTATGCATGTTCAAGCCTTTTAATTTACTCATCTATGATTGCTCAAATCTTTTAATTTACTTGATTAATATGCTACATAATCCTATTTTAAAATGAACAAAAGCTTGTTAAAAGGAAAATGTTTTGGAAACGTCATTGTATTTGTTGTAAACTTCAAATGTATTTTTACATATTACTACTCAAATGCTGCTTAAACGGAGAAAAAAAAGTTGAATATTTTGAATAAATCATGTCGCAGAGCTCAGAACGGTACAGTAGCTCAGTTGGTAAACAATCTAATTGCTATATATCCTTACAACTCTAGGTCTCCGATGTGATTATTAGGTCAGTAAAATGAGTTCCTTTAAGTTGTTTAGTGTTGATTTTCAGCAACATTTTCAGTTAAGTCTAAGAGTGTGCGCTAAAATGCTTTGAGTATCCTAGGGGGTAACAACATCACAAAAAAAATAAATATATATAAATATATATAATATATATGTATATTCGTTATTATGACCAACAGAAAAGCAGGAACAGGATTCACATACTGTACAAAACCAAAAATCAGAACAAAATAACAAAGATATTTACTTTGCACTTGAGGAAGCCTATCAAGGGGGCAAAAAGCGTTGTGCGTGTAACCGCCCACACAGAATGTGGAAGAGAGAGAGAGTAGCTCGGGAGGTTGTTATCGGAACTTCCATTTTTTTCTTATATAGGTTTATATGATTGGACCCAGACTGGGCTCCTCATGCCTAGATTGATGGGCAACTAATCTTTCCACAGATTAGTGACTGCTATTTTGGAGTGGGAGTGGCTATATACCCTCAAATATAACTGTATCACACTATTTGTCTATTTCTCTTTTCTTTCTATAAATACATGTTCTTGGTTCTATGGACTGCTCCCTACATGTGAATTAATATTTGTTATATTCTCCTCACCATTGGTGGTATTCACTTAGTGCCCAACACTCTATATTTAACTCCTTGTTCTTACGCACCTTTTTGTGGTTAGTGTGTGGAGGTTGCAGCACATTTCAAACATTGTACTTGTGAGGTGATTCAATCCATCATAAGAGGTAGCATTTTGAGGCTTGAGAAGGACTCCTGCTAGTCCAAACGTTGCCTCTTATAACGGATTAAATCACCCCAAATGTACAAGAAGCACAGTTTGGTGGAGCTAATCTGTCTGGGTATAACGGGTCACATTTGGTGGCAGTGGTGGGATGCTTTCTAGCTCTGAACAGCACTTCAGAGATATTGGGACAGCAGTCGTTGAAGGATCAATGCCAAACAATTTTGGAAGATGAGAGGGAAACTTTCAGTATTGCTGGGCTCTGTCCACCCCTATATATATATATATATATATATATATATATATATATATTCGTTATTATGACCAACAGGAAAGCAGGAACAGGATTCACTTACTGTACAAAACAAAAAAATCAGAACAAAATAACAAAGATATTTACTTTGCTCCTGAGGAAGCCTATCAAGGGGGCAAAAAGCATTATGCGTGTAACCTCAGGTTTTGTCAGGTTTTTTTTCTGATTTATTGGAGGAGTGTGGTACCTTGGCCTGAGCTCTAACAATCTGGTGAGCTGTGATCACTTTTAATTTTATTTGTCCATATTTCAAATAGTGTCACATATTTAGCTCTTGTATCTCTCTTTAAGCTGCAATATTGAGCCAGGAGAGATGTGTGTTCATATAATTAAATGCTGAACATGTATACACTGTAACTAGCCAATAATTTGTCCTTTCTTTCATGTTTCTTTGGGCAAAGGGGGCATTTTGCATCATTCTTTTGCACAATGGCATGCTGGAAGTGGTCTAAAAAAAAAAGCTGTAGAAATTTCAGTAATTTCCATGTACGACAAAACTTACTAGAGTCTAATTAAATGAAAAAAATAATAATATGATTAATCTGTTTATAATTTTGTTTGAATTTAATTTATTCTGACATGTCAAGGTGAGAGCACATATAATCAGTGCGGAAGCATACACATATGAATATCTGGTATGTGCTGTAATGAGTGTGCACATAAACTTATATTTCAGAAATAATGTCTTACCAGTATGCACATGGCCTCTCTGACTGTACTGTGAACTTCAAGCAGTTCTATTATTTTTATTTTATACATCTGCTCATTAGCTTAATTGGGCTTGGATGCATGCACCTGCGAATGTTATAGGATAAAATGGCTTTTTTGTCCCTCTTCATTGAGTAAACTTCTCTTGAAGAAAGTTAAAAAGAATAATTCCTGATTTTAAAAGGTCCATGCGTTTTCTGTACACAGAAATAGCGCCACACGCGGAAATATATATCTTGGACTACCAAAAAAGGGCGTGTGCTTTGGTGATCCGCCTCAGTTAAATCGATTTTGGAGGAAGTGCCACTTCCTCATCATAAGAGTGTCAGGTTTTTCAAAAAAAGTCGCCATCAACATTGTACATAAGAAACAACAATTGTGCCTTTATCTTTCTTCCCAGGCACGTTCATATATATACACACCAGCCTGCATGGAGTGTTTTTCCATATTGGAGCATGCATCACGAAGTGCATGCTTCATATTTTTGCAGCTCTCGGCTTTCAAATGAATGCTCAGTACTGCACTTGCCTAGCGATTCCGTCGGTGAACAGATTACCATATGTATAATGTCATGCCCATGCATGGTGTATGCAGTGGAACTCTGTGCCTCTTCACAGAGAAGCATGGGGAATACAAATGGCATACCCCCCCAACTATCCCGCTTTGCATGGGACAGTTCCAGTTTTGGGGGGTGTCCCCACTGAGTTCTACCTCTGTCCCGATTTTGGGGACTGAGGTTGAGTTCGTCAAGATAGGGGAATTCAGGAACGCAATCTGGTGGTCTTGATCAGATTCTCCAGTGTCTGGGACACCAAAGGTAGCACCACTGTGGTAGTCCTGACACTCAACATCCCAATCTTTGCCCCCAGAATCTCCATTCGCCAGGGGCAGAAGAAGAGAAGGGGCATCCCCATCCTTCTCTGATTGGCTCCTATGAACTTCCATTTTTGCATAGAATAATGCATAGTTGCACACGCTTTGATATGGATTCATTATTTTATAATGAGAGGTATAGTTTAACAGATAGAATGGAGTGTCTTCCACAGGCCATTTTGTGGCTAATTTCTATAGCAAACAATGTAAATCTGCTAGAGTGAGGTCTTACTTTGGCACTGCAGATATTTTGGAACTGCATGTGCCATGATGCTCAGTCAGGCATATTACTGTCTGATCTTCATGGGACATGTAGTTCTCAAACATCTGCAGTGCCTACAAGATTAGCCCTCACTGTGCTGGAGGGTTATTAGCGCAAGGCAGTTGCCTCAGCTGCTACTACGGAAGAAAAAGGATACATTTCATTCTTTTTATGAGAAATAAATATTTGAACCATGTGGGGCATGCTGCTAGTAGTAGCAGCATTAAGACACTTGCAGTATGACAAGGCAAAGGATTAATATTAGAGTGACTTTTATTACACATGTTAAACTGCTTTTTAAATTAGTTCAGTATTGTGTTGAATTTTTAATGTTAAGTGTCAGCCATTAAAAAGCAGCAGCAGCAGAAGCACTGTGCATTGCCTATTGGGTTTGTATTTCAGATCCTATAACCCTAAAGAGACCACCCATCAGCATGGATCATGCAAATGACAAGCATGATACCTACTGAGTTCTGACAAAAGTGGATGGATGGATGGATGGATGGGCAGGCAAAGAGATAGATTGATAGAGACAAAGAGAGAGACAATGCAGAGTATTAGTGCATGACATGGTTTTGAATTAAAAACAACAAAACAATTTTCATAACTCAATATTAATTAGGTATGGACAGGACCGATAGACAGAGAGAAACAAAGAGAAGGATAATGAATAGTGTTGAGCGAACCCGAACCGCAAAGTTCGGGTTCGTACCGAACATTACGATTTTTGGACCCCGACCCGAACACAGACATTCCACTGTATGTCCGGGTTGGAGTTCGGGGTTCGGCGAAAATATTAATTAAATTAATATCGTCTTAAATTTAAAATGACTAGTGACTGGACAGCTATTGCTGCCCAGTCACTAGTAAAATAACCCCCCCCCCCCTGGTACCCACCCATTGCCCGTGGGTGAGGATCCTAATAATAATAATGAGGGGGGGACCTAGTGTGTCCCCCGGTCCCTACCCATGAGCGGCGGGTGGGGACCTTAATAATAATAATAATAAGGGTGGGACCTAGTGTCCCCCCCGCTCCCCACCCATGAGCCGCGGGTGGGGACCCTAATAATAATAATGAGGGGGGGACCTAGTGTCCCCCCCACCGGTCCCCACCCATGAGCAGCAGGTGGGGACCCCAAATAAAGTGACAAGGGGTGACCAGCCCCTAGTCACTTACCCCCCCAATAAAAAAAATTCTTACCTACCCCCCCTCACCCTAATAATAGTGAGGGGGGTGGGCAATAAGCTAACCTGTAAAAAAAAAAAAATTTTTACTTACCATTTGATGTCTTCTTTTTTCTTTCTTCTTTTTTCTTTCTTTAGCCCCAAAAAAGGCCAAATAAAAAACCATAATACGCGCCGCAACTGTAAAAAAATAAAAAGTCCACCGAGAGAGAGAGAGAGAGAGAGAGAGAGAGAGAGAGATCTAAAATAAGGTGTATCCGTGTACTAAAAGACCTTAAAATAATACAAAAAAAAACACTTTGTATTATGCAAATATTTAAAAAAAAGGCTTGATAGATAGGTAGACAGACAGAGAAGAAGATGGGTAGATGCAATATAGATAGACAGACAGACAGACAGACATAGATAGATAGATAGATAGATAGATAGATAGATAGATAGATAGATAGATAGTAACATAGTAACATAGTAACATAGTAATATAGTAATTTAGGTTGAAAAAAGACACAAGTCCATCAAGTTCAACCCTTCTACCTATAATTTCTGCGTTTTGATCCAAAAGAAGGCAAAAAAACCCCTAAGGAAGCTTTTTCGAATGTTGCCTCCTAGGGGGAAAAAAATTCCTTCTTGACTCCAAAAGGGCAATCAGATTTCTCCTTGGATCAAAAAGCTCTATTATTAATGCTCATTCTATTATTAATACCCCTGTATGTTCTGCTTTTCTAAAAAATCATCCAGACCATTTTTAAATGCATCTATTGTGGTTGATAGCACTACCTCTCTTGGCAGTGAGTTCCATAATTTTATTGTCCTTACCGTAAAGAATCCCTTCCTTTGCTGCCTATGAAATCTTTGCTCTTCCAGTCTCAGGGGGTGACCTCTTGTTCTTTGTACATTTCTATTAATGAACAGGTCACTGGAGAGCTCCTTATATTGGCCCTGCACATATTTATATAATGTTATCATATCCCCTCTAAGACGCCTTTTTTCTAAAGTAAATAAATGCAATTTTTTAAGTCTCTCTTCATAACTAGGATCCTCCAATCGCCTTATTAATTTTGTAGCTCTCCTTTGCACTTTTTCTAGTTCCTTAATATCCTTTTTAAGGACTGGTGCCCAGAATTGTACTGCATATTCAAGGTGAGGTCTTACCATTGATTTGTAAAGAGGCAAGATGATGTCCTCCTCCCGTGAATCTATACCTCGTTTTATACATGCCAATATCTTATTGGCCCTTGCAGCTGCTGACTGGCATTGGGCACTGTTGCCAAGTTTGTTATCTACAATGATTCCTAAATCCTTTTCGTTAATAGTTTTTCCCAGGGAAATACCATTTAACGTATATGTTGCTTTGTTATTATTTTTCCCATAATGCATAACTTTACATTTGTCTATATTGAACCTCATTTGCCACTTTCTTGCCCAGTTCCCCACTCTGTCCAAATCTTCCTGTAAAGAAAAAACATCAAGATTAGTCTTTATTACCTTACCTAATTTTGTGTCATCAGCAAACACTGAGACATGGCACTCAGCACAACGTGGGAGATCATTAATAAACAGATTAAAAAGAAGAGGTCCCAAAACAGACCCCTGAGGTACTCCGCTCACTACCCTGGTCCAATTTGAAGCTTTACCATTTACAACAACCCTCTGTGTTCTATCTTTTAGCCAATTTTCAACCCAAATACATACATTTGCCCCCAATCCTATTTCTCTCAATTTGTAGAGTAACCTTTTGTGTGGAACTGTATCAAATGCTTTAGCAAAATCCAAATAGATCACATCAACTGCCACACCTAGATCTATATTTTTACTGACCTCTTCATAGAATGTTATTAAGTTTGTTTGACAAGACCTGTCTTTCACAAAACCATGTTGACTTTTACTAATTATATTCTGATTCAAGATGTATTCTTGAGTGTACACCTTTAGCAATCCTTCAAATAATTTCCCGACTACAGATGTCAAGCTCACTGGCCTATAATTACCAGGCAGAGATTTTGATCCCTTTTTAAATATTGGAATGACATCCGCCTTTCGCCAGTCTGTTGGCACTATACCTGAACTGAACGAATCCCTAAAGATCATAAATATTGGTCTGGCCAGAATTATGCTTAACTCTCTAAGGACCCTTGGGTGTATACCATCTGGCCCTGGGGCCTTGTCTTTCTTAACAGAGTTTAATTGCATAAACACTTTTTCCTGTGCCAGCCAATCCCATGTTTGTGGTGACTGTTCCGTAACTTCCGGTAGCAGGGGCTCATCCATCTGTTCTTCCTTAGTATAATCCGAAGAAAAAAAAGTATTTAAAATGTCTGCTTTTTCTCTGTCCTCACTTACCAAATTTCCCATTTGGGATAACAAGGGCCCAACATTTTCCCTCTTTATCTTTTTTCCATTTATATACTTATAAAAAATGTTGGGGTTAATTTTACTCTCCTTGGCAATCCTTTTCTCGTTTTCCAATTTAGCCATTTTAATTGCCTTTTTGCAGGCTTTGTTGGCATCTTTGTATTTTATAAATGATAATGTTGATCCCTTGCTTTTATAATGTTTGAATGCCATTTTCTTGTTTTGCATTTCCTGTTTCACGGTACAGGTAAGCCACATTGGTTTTGATTTGTGTCTTTTGTATTTGTTTCCCAAAGGTATATATTGGGATGTGTACTTTTGTAATGTGTGCTTAAAGGCATTCCACTTGTCTTCTGTGTTTAGTCCAGAAAACAATCGTTCCCAGTCTAAATGTTCCATTGATGCCCTTAGTCCATCAAAGTTGGCCCTTCTAAAATTAATTGTTAATCTCAAACGAAACCATGTTATGGTCACTATTGCCCAAGTGTTCTCTTACTTTGACGTTTGGATAGATAGATAGATAGATAGATAGATAGATAGATAGATAGATAGATAGATAGACAATGGTGATCATAAGAAATAGAATAGCAAAGTATGTAGCAATAATAACTAATTCAGTACTGCAAATATGGGAGCAGGAACCTTCCTAGGCAGCTACTGTACAAAGAACATGAACATTTGGAGACTCAGGTAACAAGCTACCTACTGTGGAATCCATATCTTAGGGAATGAAAAGGTGCCATAATCCTTTTTTTTTTATATCACCTTAAAATGTAATATATGTATATTTTGGAATAAAATCTTACATACTATACAGTATTTTGTCTATTTTAATTATGCAACTCATCTAAAAGCAGTTCCCCTTGGCAGCTTTATTAATGTGTTCGGTGTCTGTGTACGACTGTGTGAATGGAAGTTAGTTATACAGTAAAAGTAAATTCTAGAGCAAAATTCTAAAAATGGAGCAATCGCCATGGAACTCAATGCAGTGTCCCTGCTGTTTAGACCACTTTTCGATGTTTATGCCAGGATTAAGTTATAAGTAACCCCCATTGAGTTTCAATAGCTCTGATTCTGCTATACTTTTCTTGTCATCATCATATCATTCGTCTAATAGTAGGATATTACGTGAAATCCACAGTAGAGATATGCAGTAGAATGCTTGTAAGGGCAAATGGAAATGACAAGGCATGGAGATAAAAATGAAAGGGTCTCAGTTACTTCTCATTAAACGTGTCACCATGCTGTCTCTGGTGGTCATGTACTGCATTTTGTGACGGACAATTGAATGATGTTCTGTGGACCTTCAAAGACCTTGTAAGGCCACTGCCCCTCCCCCCCCAAAAAAGAATAAAACCCACAGTCATAATAATATAAAATAAAATGAAACTTATCTGGAAGTGATAAGTTAATGCAACAGCACCTTGGCTATATGCAAAATTATATGAAATACTTTATTGGCCGGAGTATTGGCAGGCCATGATTAAAATGTGTGCCTTAAATGATGAGCATTTAAAGGTAATGTACAATATTTGAACAAGTCATGTTATAGGTCAGTGGTCACATATTATATATACATATACGTTTTGGGGAATTACACAGTGTATTTTCATACTAATGTTTGTTGTGCCCAGGGCCGGCCTTTTAGGGTGCGCCTGCCACTAAAAAAAAATAAATAAAAAAAATCTCCTCTCACCAGCCCTCTGAACAGCCAAACTGGAGGATTTGGGGAGGGGGCGAACCACACCGGGTGAGAGGTGAAGGTCTACCCTGTGAACGGGGGAGCAATGGGCAGCATAAGCTGTGTGTGTTAAACACACACGGAGCTGAGAAAGTGCTGCTCACGCTCCTCGCACTATTTACGATACCCTGCATTATCACTACACACAGGGAGTGCGAGCAGCACTTGCTCGCGGCTCCCCTGCTCTTCAAGCAAGAATGGGAGAGGAAGGGAGAAGCGAGGAGGAGGTGGAGAAAACAAAGGAGGGGTGCAGAGAACAGAAATGGGGGAGGGTGGAGAGAACAGAAATGGGGGAGGGTGGAGAGAACAGAAATGGGGGAGGGGGAGAACAGAAATGGGACGGGGGAGAGAACAGTAATGGGGGAGAGGGGAGAACAGCAATGGGGAAGGAGGGGATAGAACAGAGATGGGGAGGAGGGGATAGAACAGAGATGGGGGAGGGGGAGAGAACAGAGATGGTGGGAGGAGGGGATAGAACACAGATGGAGATATGAACAGAGATGGGGAGGAGGGGAAGAGAGATCAGATATGGGGAGAGAGAACAGGTAGGGGGTGGAGGGGGAGTGAGAACCTGTATAGGGTGGAGGGGGAGAGAGAGCAGATATGGGGAGGGAAAGGAGAGATAATCTACATGAGGGGGATGAAAAATAACAGTTAGGGGGGGTGAACAGATATGGGGGAGGATGAGAGACAGACAGACATTGGGGGTGGGGAGAGGAAAAACATACATTGTAAGTGAGAGAGATATAAAATGGGGGGTTGAGAGAGACAGACATGGCAAGGAAGAGGAAAGGGAAATACATGGAGGGAGAAGAAAGAGACAGGAATAAGGAGGGAGAGGAGACAGACAGACATGGGGGTAGAGAGGAGATGGGCGCCACGTGGTGGTTGTACCATTACTTTCTTTCCACATTGTGGGTGAGCTCTTCTTCTATACATAATAATAAAATATTTTTTTTCAAAGAGCTCACCCACGAGGTGAACAGAATAGTAGACATTTTTATGATAATAGGCTGTGCAATTCCCTAAAACGTAAGATGTGACCAGTGACATGTAACAAAATCCACATAGATATAGTCAATGTTAGAGGAATTAGCACCCTGGTTTGCTAGACAGATATAGGCCGTGTCAGAGGAGTTAACCCCTGGGTGGCTGGACAGATATACGCAGTGTCAGTGGAGTTAAACCCTGGATTGCAGGACAGATATAGGCCGTTTCAGAGGACTTAGCCCCTGGGCAAAGTGCCACCCCTGCCAAGGTGTCCGCCTGGGGCAGTTGCCCCAGTCTGCCCCATGGAAGACCAGTCTTGCTAGCTTTCAAACAATTGTAATGTTCGCCATTAAAAACATTTGCATATCAAGCTCGACATACAAATGCAAGTATAATGTGAACTATAGATATTGGGTACATCAAGTGCCAAGAAAAGAGAATAAACTACTAGTGAAATGTGCACTGTATGATCCTGTCATCCTGTATGTCCACAGTATCAGACTAATTTTTGAAACCTACATTCAATTCATATATATTGCATCACACAAATTTCTATATTTTCCTGTGTATAAGGCAAGGAAGCATCATAGGTGATCTGTTTGTCTATTCTTTATCTGATGTTATTTGTACTTGATGATTTATCTTGAGCCATAGTAATGTTCATTGCTCCAGGTGACAAGCTGATCAATTAGAGGTTGCTGTAATTGATGAGAACACTATCCTCTTTGGTTAAAACAAATTCAATTCTCTTTGTGATTCCCTTTTCTTCTTCAAGTTTTGAATAAAACTTTAATGTAGTTCTTTTTTCTAGTCCTGCGAAAACCTGACTACTTTACGTCTTTCTTTGACAAATTTATGCTTACACAAATAGCTACTAAAAAAAATAAAATAACATGCAAACAAAGCAATCACCCACAGATATCTACCCACAAACAATTACCTGTAAAAAAAAAAAAAAAGGTGGCGATAAACCAATTCTCATCTGGCATAGTCAGTAAAGGAACTATAAAAAAAAGATCTAAATCAAATATAAGTTACAATCCAAAAGTAGAGTTAAGCGGACACCTGGATGTTCGGGTTCGGCAGGTTCGGCGGAACTTCGAAAAAATGTCCGGGTCGTATTTGACCCCGAACTTCATTAAAGGCAATGGGGACATGAACTTTTGACCACTAAAATGCCTCTAAAAAAGTCCTGGAAAGGGCTAGAGGGCTGCAAAATGAAGTAAAATGTGGGTAGGAGTGTCCCCATTCATTCAAATAGGTCAATTGACCTATTCGTATGAATGGGGGCTCTATTTCGGTTTATAGAATAGCAATAGCATTACATGTATTCCATAAACAGAAAGTCTATAAACCGAATGTCTTTCGGTTTATAGACTTTCGGTTTATGGAATACATGCAATGCTATTGGCTTTCTATAAACCGAAATAGAGTCCCTATTCTTATGAATGGGGACTCTATTTCGAACCGAACTCCAACCCAAACATACAGTGAAATGTCCGTGTTCGGGTCCCGGGTCCAAAAACCGTAATATTCGGTACGAACCCAAACAGTGTGGTTCGGGTTCGCTCAACACTATCCAAAAGCATTAAGAAGGTTAATAGGCAACAATTACTAAGAGCAGTCTTGTCTCACTAATGCAAAATTCTTGTCTCACATTAGATTGAGTTCCAGAAAAAATATGATTTATCAGTCTGTATATTATGTATGTTGATACATACAAGGCGCTAACTAGCAAAATTGTGTAAAAAAAACGATGTACACATATTGCTTCTTCCTGATTGGTTATCCTAAAAAGGAAGGTATACTTGAAAAAAGAAAATACCTATTAGCTGTCATATAACTGATATGAACACTATACAATAGATCATCATATGTGGTAAAAGAGCTAAGATAGGACCCTCACAGCTACATGTCATAATATTAAAGGTCGTCATCTTGATAGCTCTGTTTCATCATGATTGAAGTTGTATTAGTTAAGACCCCCACCTTGAATATGCAGTTCCGTTATGCATGCCATTTATAAAAAAAAAAACTGAAACTAGAGAGAGTGCAGAGGAGGGCTACAAAACTAATAAGGGGAATGAACAGTTTTAGTCATGAAGAAAGGCTACACAAGTACATTTTGTGCCTGTTCATTAACAGAACAGTACAAAGGACAAGAGGTTACTTGAAGAAAGGAGATTTAGTCCATGAAAGCCGAAAGTATTCTTTACGTTAAGGACAATAAAGGTATGGAATTCACTGCCTGGAGAGGTGATGCTAGCAAATACATGAAATGCCTTTCAAATGGGCCTTGATAGGGATATGTATGTTACTATAGGCATTATTATTTATTCTGTGCTTGTTGTTTCAAGGAGAAATCTGATTGGCTTTTGGAGTCAAGAGGGATTTTTCTCCCCCATTGAAAGCAGAATTCATAATTGCTGAAATAAGGGGTGTTTTTCCTTCTTTTGGATCAACAGAGGTAAACAAGGAATAAGAAAATGGTTGAACTTAATGGGTGCACATTTTTTTCAACCTAAACTACTAAGTAACTATGTAACATTTAAAACACATTTTACTCTTAATTTAGGCATTGGCTTGCAATTATTCTAGCACAATGTATAATTCATTTGTTATTATTTCCCAATCTCTACACTCCCAGTGTAAGCAATGTGTTGGTGGCAGGGTCTCTTTAAATAACAATGTACATAGCAGGGCATAATTTGATGATAATGAATGCTAATAATGTTGATATTCACAAATCACCTCATTATTTGTTGATAATGAATGCTATCCTCAGTCAATTAATGCTAATTATGTGGATATCACATATCACCTCATACTTTGATAATAAGGAATGCTAATAATGTGGATATCACCCATAATTTATGGGTAATACATGCTAATCATATTGATATTCATATATCACCTCATAATGTCGATAGTCACATGTTACCTAATTTCATGGGATAAATTAATCAGAAAGTGTTAACCAAATCTCACCCTAATATTGAGGATTAGATGTCATTACCAAATTGCCTACTAACTGTTATTTCACCAGCAGTACTGGCCAGTACTTTTTTAAAGTCAATAAAAATATTGACAGTGATATCGAGTTTACTCTATAATGTTTATGACTTTTTTTCTTATTTCGGCTTTATTTTTGGATATTCTGTGTACTAGCTTGTTTCCTGACTTTTGTTGTCTCCTGTTGTCCAGAATTCTTGGCCTGTATTCTGACCTCCATTGACCTCTGGCTGTCCGGAACCCTTAGCTTGTATTCTGAACTCCATCTATCCTGACCTCTATGACCTTTAGCTTTCTCTGTCTTATGGTCCATGTGTATGCTTCTGTGATCCCTCCCCTTTGATTTACTGATGTTAAACCAAAAGTGTTGTATTAACTGAAAAGAAATAATAAAAAAACATCATATAAAAGTAGGCACACACGCAAGCAATCACACATAAAATGATATATTTCGGTATCTTAGTATGGTTACTTTCCTTTGTATGTTGTTGAAGCAAAGTGTATTGTAACAAGGTGACATTTTATTAAACCTTATAGATTGGGTGTTGCTTGTTGGGAGGTAAATTTGTGAGGTAAACAAATCCCAAAACACATGTTAAAATGATGTATAATTCCAATGATAACTCTTCAAATAAATGTGTGCTGCTCTAATAAGAGCAATTACAAATTTCATGCAACCTACAGGTAACTAATTGAGAGGAATTCTGTCAATGGAATACATGAGATATTGTATGTGTCTGTGTTCACAGGAACACTCATTGCAAGGATTCCAATTAAAACTTATTAGAAACGAAGGCAGGTGAATTAGAGAAAAATCAATTATAACTGGAAAGATTTGAAATTATTATGGCTTTTAGGTCTTCTGCTTAATGCAGACTGTATATTTAATTCATTTGTTTTTTTATTTTAATATTTTGTATATTTAAAAAAAGCCTGTATAGGGGCAGTGTCACTTTATCACATACTTTTACAGCCATCTATATTTTGGAATGTGTTTCACCTTTTTTGTTATCAATCTCTTGGTACCGTTATATCATATTATTATGGGAAGCATGCATTTATTACGCTTCATGACTGCCAAAGGTACATAAAATTAAAGTTGTTCCCGATGATTTGGGTCAAAAGTTCAGGTTTATTTTATCTTGAGGATAACATTATGCACATCCTATTCATTCTCAGTGTCTGTATAACATTTCAAATATTTCCTTCACGTGGGTAGGTACCAATATATTTTTTAAGATAACAAGTTGTTTTACTGAGGAAACAGATTGTTTTATCAATATAACCAGTTGATTTCTTAAGCTAACAAGTTGTTTTTCCCCCAAGAAAAATCGTATTATCTTGAGAAAACAACTTGTTATCTTGAGAAAACAATTTGTTATCTTAAGAAATCAACTAGTTATTGTGTGAAAACAACTTGTTATCTTTAGAAAACCACTTGTTATCTTGAGAAAACAATTTGTTATCTTAAGAAAGCAACTGGTTATCATGAGAAAACAACTTGTTATCATGAGAAAACAACTTGTTATCTTTAGAAAACAACTTGTTATCTTTAGAAAACAACTTGTTATCTTTAGAAAACAACTTGTTATCTTGAGAAAACAACTTGTTATCTTAAGAAAAAAACTGGTTATCTTGAGAAAACAACTGGTTATCTTGAGAAAACAACTGGTTATCTTGAGAAAACAACTTATTATCTTGAGAAAACAACTGGTCATATTAAGAAAACAACTGGTTATCTTAAGAAAACAACTGGTTATCTTAAGAAAACAACTGGTCATCTTAAGAAAACAACTGGTCATCTCGAGAAAACAAGTCAGAAAACATTAACATGCAGCTTCTCTGAGCTTCCATAGAATATTGCTTTTGCTCTCGTTTATATAATACCTGCCCCACTTGTTGGTTGCAACCTTCATTTTGTCTTATGAGGTTGTTGTTTTTTAAATGGTGCCAGTGCTGGTTTGGGATGTGTAACACCAGAAAAGCCCTGAGGATGATGTAGTCAAGTAAATGAAGGATCCATGGATTGAAGTTGATGTGAGTTTAAATGCAAATACTCGCCATGTCTCACTTACTCTGCTTCCTAGAGCCAAACTGAAGCAACAGTACGAAGCCGTGTGTGAATATTACATTTTACTTTGTTTCACTGTACATTAGGAAAATGTAAATTGTGTAAAACATGACATTTATAATACAAATTACAATGAAGCTTAACACCATTAAACTGCAGGTTTAACCAATGGTAATATATGGCTTTAATCAATGCTCAGGTACGAGATTCTCCAAGTGGGTGGCTTTATAAACCTATATTTTATATAACTATTAGAAAGAATAATGGTGTAATAATTCTGATTTGACAACGCTTTTAAATGTTTGTAGCCTACTGGGAAAATGATGTGCTTACTAACCCCTCTTTGTTTATCACCCATGATAATAAGACTTCCTTGTCGGAGCATTTGTTCGAATGCATTCTTCATTGGTTTTAATCAAGTTAAAATCCATGCATTTTTATTTGAACAAATAAGTCTCATTCTGTGCTTTGCAGCCGTGAAAAAAAAATAAAAACTAATAATCCTCTCAAAACATAAGTACATAAAACATACCGGAGGCTTACTGAACTCTCAGTGAATTACTGTATGATGTGTATTTGGGAGGTTATTAAAGGACAGTTATGCTTTTTTTAACCTTTGCCCCCTTAAAGACAGCAAGAATGGAAGCCTGATTGGCCTGCAGCTTGGGTGCCATGTAAGGACAGTTCACAGACCCCACATACAACATTGAAACGCCACAGACAACAGAGAAACAGAAACATAGTGGTCTATTCACTGAAAGGCAAGTTGAGGTAATATGAGGTGAGATGAGAATTTCGTCTTGCCAATTCATCGTGCAAACCTGGTGAGTTCACCAATAGTGAGAAACGCACAAGGTATATCCCTGCACAATGTATAGTTAAAATGAGATAAAATGTTCATATCACCTCAGTCAACCTGCAACTGCACATTTTAGTGAATAGACCATGTAAATGGAGATAACAATTAACTTGCCCAGAATAAAATATAAGTTAATATAATTACGTAATTAAAGATACTCTGTCTCCTAGACATTGTTTATACTGTGAATTGAGAGAAGAAACAATGTCTTTCAAATATGTCTATGGTGTCTCCTGTTCATGGTGTCTCCTGTTCGTGGTGTCTCCTGTTCGTGGTGCCTCCTGTTCGTGGTGTCTCCTGTTTATGGTGTCTCCTGTTCAAGGTGTCTCCTGTTCAAGGTGTCTCTTGTTCGTGGTGTCTCTTGTTCGTGGTGTCTCCTGTTATAGGTGTCTCCTGTTTATGGTGTCTTCTGTTCGTGGTGCCTCCTGTTCGTGGTGTCTCCTGTTCGTGGTGTCTCCTGTTTATGGTGTCTCCTGTTCAAGGTGTCTTCTGTTCATGGTGTCTCCAGTTTGGGGTGTCTCCAGTTTGGGGTGTCTCCTGTTTGTGGTGTCTCCTGTTCAAGTTGTCTCTTGTTCGTGGTGTCTCCTGTTATAGGTGTCTCCTGTTTATGGTGTCTTCTGTTCGTGGTGCCTCCTGTTCGTGGTGTCTCCTGTTTATGGTGTCTCCTGTTCAAGGTGTCTTCTGTTCATGGTGTCTCCAGTTAGGGGTGTCTCCTGTTTGTGGTGTCTCCTTTTTGTGGTGTCTCTTGTTCGTGGTGTCTCCTGTTCTAGGTGTCTCCTGTTCTAGGTGTCTCCTGTTCTAGGTGTCTCCTGTTTATGGTGTCTTCTGTTCATGGTGTCTCCTGTTTGTGGTGTCTCCTGTTTGTGGTGTCTCCTGTTTGTGGTGTCTCCTTTTTGTGGTGTCTCCTGTTCAAGGTGTCTCTTGTTCGTGGTGTCACCTGTTTGTGGTGTCACCTGTTCGTGGTGTCACCTGTTCGTGGTGTCACCTGTTCGTGGTGCCTCCTGTTCGTGGTGTCTCCTGTTTATGGTGTCTCCTTTTCGAAGTGTCTTCTGTTCATGGTGTCTCCAGTTCGGGGTGTCTCCTTTTCGAAGTGTCTTGTGTTCATGGTGTCTCCAGGTTGTGGTGTCTCCTGTTTGTGGTGTCTCCTTTTTGTGGTGTCTTCTGTTTATCACCTATGGCTGCATATTGTCCCATTTAGTTTTAGTACCTTCTTATTTTCAAATGACTGACCTAGTGAATAGTTCTGTTAACATGCCACTTTGCTTCCAATGTATTTTATACCAATCTCTAATATAAATCCATTTAGTTTTGTGTGATTCATGCTTAGCACTTCATAAAGTGCTATAAGTTTGTCTTCTTTAGTTTAGTAGACTGTATAGTTAATGCATTTTCTATTAATCACTTTATTCATACAGTAAATTGTATTAGAACATTGTATGCATTCAGGACTCGAGAGAAGATCTTTAATTCTCTCATGCGTAACTTCTTTTTCAAAGGGCTTTTAAGATAGCTGTTTTTAATTACTGGAATGTTTTATTATATCTCCTCAATTTTTAAGGCTACTTTTCTGAATTCCTTTTCCTGAGCACTAATGATTTCATTTGATCGTTATTGACTGTGTCAGTCATTTATTTTATAATTATGTTATACTCTTGGTGATGGTGGGCTAAAAAATATTGTTGTGACAATAGGCCAGTAACCAAACTCACGTTATGAAGACAAATTAAGGACAAAACAGTTGTCCATGTTTGACTCTCTGGCTCTGCCCCATCTCAAGCTATGCTTAACCCCTTGATGACAAAGGACATACAGGATACATCTTGTAGCGCCATGCACTTGTTCATAAAATACATACCCTGTACGTCCTGTGATCAAATGAGCGGTGGAAGCAATGTTGAGGCATTCAGCAACCCCGAGATCTGACCACAGGGGGCTGTGTGATCGTTCTCACATTCTCCAAATTGAAAGGAAGAATGCCTTTCAAAGATGGCGCTACCCCTTGTTGCAGGGAAAATGTTTGAAAATGATCAGTGTTTTGCTTCCATCGCATTGGGGCTGTTGCTTGACTCTCCCTACAGGCAGTCAGTAACATCCAAATGAAACAAAAGTTAGCGACAAATTTTTGGATGGCGGAAAATACAGCACTGAGAAGAAAGAAAAAAAAATTACATTTTTTTTTTCCAAAAAAGCTGCCCCTTTAAAAAACAAAAAACGTGCTAGCTGGGAGAGACGGAGGTGAGAGGAGATCGGAAGATCCCCCCCTCTTCCTGCAGGTTGCACGGGGGAGCCACACGGGCAGCACAGAGAAACCTCCGTGCTGCCTGTTCGGCTGCCCGTGCAGTGTGAAAGGGAAGTGCCGACAGGTCACGTGATCGGTGCTCTGATGTCAGAGGCGCACTGGGCCACGTGACCTGTCGGCACAACCGCCGGGAAGCTGAACAGGCAGCATGGAGGACACCATGCTGCCTGCCACTAGCCACCAGGGAAAAAGGTAAGTGCTGGGGAGATGGGGGGATTCGGGAAAATTGGCTGGGGCATATTAATGGCAAATAACACTGGCATATTATTGGACAAATTTACTGGGGCATACTAAAGGGCAAATAACACTGGCATATCACTGGCATAATTCAAAAGAACTTTCCCACGCTGTGTAAAATGACACAGAGCACTCTGATTGGTTGGATTGAAATCCAACCAATCAGAGTGCTCTGAGCTTAATTTCAGGGCGGGGCAAGGCTTTATAAGCATTCCCCCGCCCTGCAGAGCTCAGTCAGCATGGGGCCCTCCATGGGCGAAGATGGATTTTTTTTTTTTCACCAGTGGATTTTTTTGCGCTCTGTTTTTTTTTTTTTTTAACAGTTGCGGCACGTATTATGGTTTTCCATTTGGCCATTTTTGGGGCTGAAGAAAGAAAAAAGAAGATGGATTATTTACAGCCGTGGATTTTTTTTTTTTTACGCTCGTTTTTTTTTATTGGGGGGACACTAGGTCCCCCCTTCATTATTATTATTAGGGTCCCCACCCACCGGCAATGGGCAATGGGTGGGGACCGGGGGGGACACTAGGTCCCCCCTTCATAACACTAGGATGTTCGGGATCGGGGTCAAGTTCGACTTTTTTTCCCGAGTTCGGCCGAACCCGAACATCCAGGTGTCCGCTCAACTCAACTCTTTAGCCATGCCCCCCCCCTACCCCCACTAGCAGCACTCTGACCTGGATGCCATCAGACACAGGGAACATGTTATGATCGGCAAGGATGGTCAGTTCTCCATCCCGCTGTTAGCATCTACCTGAATCCTGCAATCATTCACCATTTTAGCACAGCTCATTATTTAAAATGACACCTAAATATTGCTTATACTATGGACATAGGAAAACAAAGATATGAACGCACATCATAAATAAGCTAAGTTCTCTGGGCACATAGAGTCTGAAGTGCGATGTCTGTTTGCAGGGCTGGATTACTGCCGGCTAGAAGCTCCCACTTAAGGAATCCGTTGGTATTGCATTACTCCAGAAGGAGTCCGTGCGGAAACAAAGCATTTCCACCCCTGATGAAGTGACGCTGTTTGTCTCGAAACGCGTAGGGCGGAAGTGCTTTGTTTCTGCATGGACACCGTTTTTTTGGACCCATTGCAGTTGGTACTGCGAGTGCAATACGTGCTGGGATCAAATCCTGTTACTTCAATGGATGCTTGGGGACAGTCCTGTGAGTGCAGTACATGCTGGGTAACAGTCCTTTGAGTGCAATACATGCTGGGGGCAAGTTATGTGACAGCAATGGGTGCTGGGGATCAAATACTGTTAGTGCAATACCTGCTGAGGGCAGGTCCAGTGAGTGCAATATGTGTTGCACTATGGGCACATGCTATGACTATAATGGGTGCTGGGGAAAGTCCTATGACAGCAATGGGTGACTTGCTGAGGCAAGTCATGTGAGTGAGCTGGGTGCTGGGAGCAAGTCCTGTGAGTCTAGTGAGTGATATATAGGTGCAATTAGGTGATGTGAGTGTAACGGCAAGGGATACGATTGTGTATCCTCTCCTTTTTGTCTTGGGTGCCAAATACAGAAAGATAGCAAGTATGATAAACAGGAGACACCCTTTAAAACACATTGTTCTCTTATTTTATACATTTGCATGCTGCTCTACTAACACAATGTACCTGTATATTGAATTTTACAGCATTTTTGTTTTCTCTACATTCACAGTATAAGTCCCTTTAATGAGTCAATCCCATTGGGATGCAGAAAAGTACAGTAATTAGCTTATGTGAACACTGCTGTAGGATTTACCAGTATTAATCTGTTATTTGAAACATTTCTCTGAGTAAATTGGATTTTTAAGGATTTCTTTAAACTTTTTTTTTTTTTGAATGTCTGGAAACGAGAGGACAGTATTGAATTTTTTTTTTAGCATTGAATGCACTAATTAAGTAATTGGAATACACATTTCCATTCTTTTTTCCCAAATTTACAATATCATTCTAACTAAAAGAAGCCATTAAAGATTAGTGCTTGCGATAACTTAGAAAGCCTCTTTCTAAACAGAAAACACTTACTTTTCATTCTTTAACATTGCAGAATATAAACTATCTTCATTGTATATATACTCAGGGGATGGAATAACTTTGATGCGTCCCATTATAATATCTAATACTCATTAAGTCTCTGAGCAGTTCATTGATCAAGCCATATAAAATAGTAGAGATCCATGCTCTAATTAATAATGGAAGAAATGGTAATAAACAATGCAGATTGTTAATAATATATACATACCAAATAAAATGGAATAGCTGGAGTGAGAAATAAAAGCTGCAGATATCTTTATCATAAAGTATGTATTTCAAGTTAATTGCCTTTGTAGCAATATATAGGTCTTGTCTCCGACAGTAGAGTCGCCAATGTTATTGTATGTATTTCTTTAACCCCCTTTGTGATGCAAGATGCTTTCATTCCAGATGGCGCAAGCAGCACAACGTCACTTTTGATTCCTGGCCACCGATCCCAAGGTGATCAGTAGCCAGTAACACAATGGCAGAGACCCGATCAGGTGTGACATCACGGAGGCGTGCTCTAACCCGGAAGTTCAGGCACAGCGTGATTCTGTAAAAAAAAAAAAATTCAAACTCAAGGCCAAAGTAGCCAATTCAGAAAATTTCTCCCATTCAGCTACATTGGCGATTTTTTTTCCACTTTTTTTTTTTTGTTTTTACAAAAGGAATATCTTGTTATCGTAAGTGGTGTTAGGAATAAACTGGCAATGCTTTTGCTACTGGTGCCTATTAAAGAGTTATGCATAAAAAAACAAGTTCAAAAAGTGGAATAATCAGCAAGAACATTATAGAGGTGCAATTTCATATAGCGCTGCCCCAGAATTGCTCACCGTTTCCTATCAGCACAAAAAGAAGCACTTCTGGGGCAAAGTTCTTAAAGTGGAACAATCAGCACCTTGCTGCTTTCAATGCTGAATGTTCCATTATTAGAACTCAGAAAGGTCCTGAAGGATCTGGTAGAAAATTATTATTTAAAGAGTGGATAGGATAAACAATAGGATGTTATTGTTTGAATGAGCTGGATGAACAGATGTATATGTAAGTAAATGTATATGTATGATTGGATACATACCATATTTAAACCCTTGGAGACATGTTTTTTTTGGCCACATCTAACCCTTGGTGACCAAGGTTGTTTTAACACTTATGTGGTGTTTGTATTTAGCTGTCATTTCCCTCCGTCTACTTTACTATGTACACACTTTATATATTGTTTTTTATCAGCATAATAAGTACTTTTCTTAGATACATTTAATGTGATGCGAATGTACAGATCCCCCATCTGTTTTTATGCATAACAGGCTAGATTGCATGCACATAGAGGTGTAAAAGCAAAAATCAGGAATAAAATAAAAAGAAAATAGCATTCAAACATTATAAAGAGGGATCAGCAGTGGCATTTGCAAAATATAAAGATGCCAACAAAGCCTATAAACAGGCAATTAAATTAGCTAAATTGGAGAATGAAAAAATAATTGTTAAGGCGAGCAAAAGGAATCCCAAACAACAATTTAAATACATAAATGGCCAAAAAAATTAAAGGCTAATAATGTTACATATTTAGTTATCCCAAATAGGTGAGATGGTCAGTGGGGACAGAGAGAAATCAGATATTTAACCCCTTTGCGACAATGGACATGCCTGGCACGTCCTGCGGTGAATCAAACGGTTTTCACGATCAACGAACGCGAAAACTGCTTTAACGGTGCTGGTCTATTGATGTCGAGGCAATAGCCAGCACCGAAATTTCCTTTCTGGGGCACCCACAATCGCCCCACAGAGCGACCGCGGAAGCCATATCGACAGAGCAGCATGCACACAATGTAATGAAAAGAAAGGTTCATAAAGAGTTTCCAAGGAATCTTCAAACAACTCTATTTTTATTTACTCAGGAAATGCTGAGCAGACTTAGTGAATTCATTAACCACAGAAAATGAAGATGGCGGCAGAATGCTGCAGAGGAATTAAATCTACACAAAAATTAAAAGATGTACTATAAAAAGAATGGTTCAAAGGTTCTACATTTGCACTTTTTAAGCATGCATTTTTCTGGGAATACTATATCGCGATAATATTTGCGCATAGAAACATAGAAATATAGAATGTGTAGGCAGATAAGAACCATTCGGTCCATCTAGTATGCCCAATTTTTTTTGAGTGCTTTTATTAGTCCCCCGTTCCCGGTCTTATAGCTAGGATAGCCTTGTGTCTATCCCACGCATGCTTAAAATCCTTGACTGTGTTTACTTCTACCACTTCTGCTGGCAGGCTATTCCATACATCCACTACCCTCTCAGTAAAGTAATACTTCCTGATATTACTTTTAAATCGTTGCCCCTCTAATTTAAGACTATGTCCTCTAGTTGTGGTAGTTTTACTTCTTTTAAATATACTCTCTTCCTTTACGGTGTTTCTATCATATCCCCCCTGTTACGTCTTTCCTCCAAGCTATACATGTTAAGATGCTTTAACCTTTCCTGGTAAGTTTTACTAAAGACTTTTGCACATATTCCGTGAAAAATAAGAGTGCTAATTAAAAAGGCAGAAACAAAACGGTACAAACATGACTGTTTTTATTCAGAAATGTGCCCATTTATATTCACAATTTGTTCATCTTTACTATTTGAGTGTTAAATGTTTAGTACTTTGTAAAAGGAGCAAAGCGCAAAAATAGTATTGCCCATAAAATACATGCCTTTTTTTAGTTCATGTCCCCAACAGTGTATAAGTAATTTTTATTCTTTTTTTTTTATTCTATATATTTTGTCCAGAAAAAAGGTCACCCAATTGACAACCCTAAATACATATACAGAGCTATGCTGTTCATGCCTTATTATTGGACTAAATTCCAGTACAGATCATTAAGCAACCCATATATTTATCTGCACAGACTGCCTTATCTAAACTGGAGCAGTTGGAAAAAGTCTCATCCCGAGTGACAGCTCCAGAAGTCTTGTCAAAGTTCAGGATGCACATAATTAAAATACAGTTTTAGAACAAAGGAAGCTAATTTCATTCTCATGTGCTCGCTGATTTTCTTTTTTTTTAGAATCCCAACTTTTTAATTATATTTTTCAGTAACATACTTTGCAATTTTTAAAAGTCAAGAAATGATTAGGAAAGTAAGTTTTATTGCTTCAGTAAAGAATTTTTTTTTTTTTTCTTTTTCATTGTATTGCTTGGAAACAAAATATTAAGAAATGTTTTAGCAGTCAGGGGTCATTATTAACCAGTTAATTAAAAGCATAATCAATTGGTCAATAATGGTCAAATTAAGAGAAGCATTTCATTATTTAATGATACTGTCTTTTAATGCATTTGATGTCATTATAAATGTGCTGCTTGTTTTTTTGGAAATTTGTTTTTGCGCAAAAATTATTTTGTCCATTCGTCTGAATTTTGAATCCAAAGAACCAATGAGCAACGAATGAAAATGTGATTTTTTTTCTTTTTTAGTCCATTTGTTTGCATAACACATAACACTCACTAATACACACAAACACACACTTACACATAACATGCACTAATACACACAAACACACTCTCACACATTACATTCACTAATACACACAAACACTCTCTTACACATAACATTCACTAATACACACAAACACACTCTTACACATAACATTCCCTAATACACACAAACACAATCTCACACATAACATTCACTAATACACACAAATACACTCTTACACATAACATCCACTAATACAAACAAACACACTCTCATGCATAACACTCATTAATACATGCTCACACTAATACACACAAACATACTCTTACACATAACACTCACTAATACAAACATCAGAATTTATGGGGCACCTTGCAGACCCAATGGTCTGGGACCTCCACTCCCCCCACTCCATTTCTCCTTTTGTTATTGCCCCCACACCTCTTGCCACAGCACCTCCTTGCCCACCCAGGACATACCCCAGCACCCAAATAGCACACCCAAGACTACGCCAGTACCCCAGGACATGCCACATCACCCAAATTGTGCAACCAGGACCTTGCTGTATCTCAAGTGGGGTTCGGGAGAGGCAGCATGGTAGGTTGTCTGTGCACCTGGGCAATGCACAGACACCATGCTGCCTGCCACTAGACACCTGGAAGCTGTGGGTGCTGTACATGTTCTGAGTCTGCAATGTGGTGATGATGTAAATCCTGCATGTGCAATGTGGGTGATGGGTAGCTTTTGGGTGAATAATGTGAGTATTGGGACATGTGGGTGATGGAGCATGTCCTGGGGTGCTGGGGTAAAACCTGGGTGTGCAATTTGGGTGATGGGATATGTCCTATGTGTGTAATGTGGGTGCTGGGCTAAATCCTGGGTGTGAAATGTGGGTGATGGGGCATGTCCTCGGGTTGTGGGACATGTCCTGGGTGTGCAATGTGGATGATGGAATATGTCCTTGGGTGCTGGGTGAAATCATGGGTGTGCAATATGGATGATGGGGCATGTCCTGGTGTGCTGGGGTAAGTCACTGGTGAACAATGTGGGTGATGGTGCAAGTGATGGGTGTACAATGTTGGCTATGGCGCATAACTAAGGAAGCTAAAGGATGCTTTCAATCCATAATGTCTGATGTCAACTGTTAACATCATGTTAGATTGGTGATGATATGGGCAGCCATTTTGAGGGAGTTATTAGAGTTAATATATTTGGTAGAATGGTACGATGAATGTAAAGCCATTTATTGGGACTAGGGACACCTAGTTTTTGTGGCTATTTCCACTTCCTTTGTCCTATAAATAGCTGTTTCTTTGCTCAAACAGGGTCTTTACCTTGCTATAATACAGCCTTGATTTGTTACTCTTAATCTGGCTCCTTGTTCCGTTGCTGTGATGGCTCCTGCCTTTCTCAACCACCTAAGGGAGGACTTCCAGTGTGTCTCATGTCATCTCTGTCTTACCACAACATTGAATCCAGCCTCTGCCCTACCTGAGAGACTGCAGCCTTTGCCCTATAAGAAAGCTTTCAGCCTCTGCCCTACCCGAAAGCATCCAACCTCTGCCCTGTCCGAATGTCTTCCTTCTTCTGCCCTGTCTGAAGGCTTTCAGCCTCTGCCCTGTCTAAAGGCTTCCACCCTCTGCCCTGCCTGAGAGCTTCCAGCCTCTGCCCTACCCGAGAGCATCCAACCTCTGCCCTGTCCGAATGACTTCCTACCTCTGCCCTGTCTGAAGGCTTCCAGCCTCTGTCCTGTCTAAAGGCTTCCACCCTCTGCCCTGTCCAAGAGCTTCCAGCCTCTGACCTGTCTAAAGGCGTCCAGCCTCTGACATACCCAAAAGCTTCCAGCCTCTGGCCTATCAGATAGCTTCCACCCTCTGCCCTGTCTGAGAGCTTCCAGCCTCTGCCCTGTCTAAAGGCTTCCACCCTCTCCCCTGCCTGAGAGCTTCCAGCCTCTGCCCTACCCGAGAGCATCCAACCTCTGCCCTGTACAAATGGCTTCCTACTTCTGCCCTGTCTGAAGGCTTCCAGCCTCTGCCCTGTCTAAAGGCTTCCACCCTCTGCCCTGTCCAGTAACTTCCAGCCTCTGACCTGTCTAAAGGCGTCCAGCCTCTGCTATACCCAAAAGCTTCCAGCCTCTGCCCTATCTGATAGCTTCCACCCTCTGCCCTGTCCAAGAGCTTTCAGCCTCTGCCCTGTCTAAAGGCTTCCACCCTCTGCCCTGCCTGAGAGCTTCCAGCCTCTGCCCTACCCGAGAGCATCCAACCTCTGCCCTGTCCGAATGGCTTCCTACTTCTGCCCTGTCTGAAGGCTTCCAGCCTCTGCCCTGTCTAAAGGCTTCCACCCTCTGCCCTGTCCAAGAGCTTCCAGCCTCTGACCTGTCTAAAGGCGTCCAGCCTCTGCCATACCCAAAACCTTCCAGCCTCTGCCCTATCTGATAGTTGTTTCCTTTAACCAGTCCTGTTTATAGCCATTAAAGCACATTGTGTAAATGCCACTATCACACAACCAACGCAGCAATAGACGTCTGATTCTCGTCTGCCTCATTATGATTCTATGCACTGACTACATGAACATCACAAACACAAAAAGCCTTCCTACCTGTAAAATATGAGATTACTTTTCGCTCTTTGGGGGGAAAAAATCCTCAGCCGGCAGTAGGTGTTCAATTCATTTTATAAAAACTTTAAGGCAGGCACTTTGGAGTAATTCTGTGCTCACTGCAAAGCTTGAGGGGAGATGAAATCCTGTCCAAGACACACTCTGTGTGAAATCCAAGACTTAATATGAATACTGTATCTGAATAAAATAGTTGCATGAAGCATACGTATAATATATATTTAAATATATATACACTGGAGGCAAAGTACTGAATAAAAAAGAAAAGTATTATCAGTTGTCATATACCAATCAAAGTGTTGTATTGGGCATTGAAACATTTGTGCATTTTATTTTTTATTTATTTTGGTTTGTTTTAGATTAACCCCTTCATGACGTGGGGTATTTCATCCTTTGCACATGTAGAATCATTATTTAATGTATAATATATTTGAAATAATTAAGAAAATATTGATTAAAAAAAATGTGTTTTAGAGTTTTGCCTCTAATAATTTGCAGACCGTTAAGAGAAGTGGAAGAAATATAACCCCCAAAATATATTTAGCTATGTCTCCTGGCTTAGAAAATATTTCAGATGATAAGGCTTTTAATATTTTTTGGCACTTATAGGGTAAATATTTAAAGGTGTACATTTATGTTTCCAAGACTCAGGGTTTCTTTTTTTTTTTTACATTGTATATTACATTGTATATTACATTGTCTTTGGTGTCAAAGGTGGTCAAATAATGTATAAGCTACCAGAAAAGCATATTTTTGGTGAAAGCAGAGAACTTGGGGTTTTTCATTTGGGGTACTTTTAAATGTTTCATGCAGCCTTTGTGCCACAATTTTGACCAAACTTAGAGCTACTTTATTTTTTTCTAAATTTTTTTTTTTTGCAAATGCTGTGTTTTTGCTCAGGATTTCTAACTCAGGTCAGGGTCAGCTACAAAAAAAGCTAAAACATGTTCGTCTACTTCTCCACATTACAGAAATACCCCACACACATTGGTACCCCATGTTTTTTGGAAGTTAGATGGAAAATATAATACCTGCATATTCTGGTTCCCAAACATGGCACAAATTTTTGTTAGGCGTAGTTTATTTTTTTCTGCAATTTGTTGAATCTTAGAAGAGCCAAAATAGTATGTGTCTTTGAAAAGTAAACAAACTAAATGAAAAACTTTAATTATTTAAAACTCTTTAGAACTTATAATGAACTGTTAATTTGATTTCAATTTTCCAACAACTGGAGAAATTTGTGGCACACTGCAATGTTCTCTACTAATATTTTATAAGACTTTGGTAGACACCAAAGCAGGTTATGCAAAGGCCTGGGAGTGTAGGGTAAGATGGGCAGTGGTAGCTTGAATTCTTTCTTATGCCCTTTTTCATGCACACACGGCAGCGTTTCTGTGGTGCACTTTTACAGGCAGTAGAGGGGATCCTACAAGGGAAATGCTGTTTAGTAAGTCTCATGACACATTCAGAGTGTAAGCTTTCTGGAATTGCAGATTGCTCAAAACTAAATTTAGAAATGATTTGTATTTGAAACTCCAGGAAGGTGTATTTCTTCACTGTGCAGCCTTTTGTGTACAACACAAATGAATGGAGCATTGCCATTTAGACAAGGTATATGGCTACCTTTTTGTACCATATATTAGTCTTTCTGTGCACAAGATATGGGACAAGGTATTGGTCCGCTAAGTCCACTCCCCCATGTGCCGATTATATTGCACTATGCAGCGTGGTTTTCTAGTGTGCTCAGTTGTCCCTCTCACACACACTGACACCGTGCTTTCATTGTGTATTGTCATTAGCATATACACGTCTTTTTTGTTCACATATCTGACAGCAAGTAGCTCCTTGACAAGTAAAGCCGTATAGCAGCAACAGCTTTGCTCCTATAATAGTTGTCAACGTACAAGTGGTAACCTCTATTTAGTAAAGGGAGGAGAAGCTCCCACACTATTTTTCCACTGATGCCAATTGAGTCACCCTTGAGGATCCACTTTTGAGTCCTTCCCCTCATAGATTCTGAATGCAGAAGGATAGACGGAGCTGCTCTCACACAACTTGTAGAATTGTATTCCATAGCGTGAGCGCTTCGATGGAATGTACTGCTTGAAAAGCATCAGCGATTCCTCGATACAATTTTTTTTTGGGGGGGAGGCATAAAGATCTTAGAATTTTTTGACAGATATGTCAGCAAAGGTCTTAGTTTGCACAGCCTCTCATATTGTGGCTCAGGTTTAGGGGGACACGTAGTATTATCAGTAAAATGTAAAAAAACGCAAGATGAGTTCAAATTTTGGTCTGCACATGATGGTTGGAAATAGTGGAGTAGCCAGAACTGGGTGCTTAGCCCAGTAGGACCAAATTATGTTTTTTTTTTATTATCCCCATTGCAAAGATCTAAGCAAATAATTTTTTTTATTTCCAGCAGGTAAGTGGGTTGCCAGAGATTGTGTCTTATATAAACTGAATTGGGGTGAGCTAAGTAAATTGTTTGTGTGACAATGTCCTCATAAAAGCTGTCCTCATAAAAGTGAACAAAAATTGATATGGCTCAAAATTGTCGGCATTGCAGGTGATGCCAGGGGAGGCTGTGAATGGGGGGATTTCTGGAGCCACTGCATTTGGAGGTGCTCATGTTTAACTTTTGTAGACAGGCACAGGATCAGTACTTCTTTTGGGGGGAAGCTGTGGATTGTCATTAGTTTCACTGGATGCGTCAGACATGGGCTCCACATCTGATGCAATTAGGGTCTCTGAGCTTGACTCATGTATAGAGTAAGCCTCCTCACCATAGTACATTTGAGTCATTTAAAAAAAAAAGTATCTAAAAATACACAGTGTACAGCTTCGATGTATCACAGTGGTAGAAAAGGTTAATACGAAATGTATTATCATTTTTACAAACAAATTAGAAATTTTATTAAAAATGGGGCAAAAAAATGATCAGCAAGGGGAAAAATGGTTTAAAAAAGTATTTATTTTTATTTTTATAATAACTTAAAAAAATCCCCATAGTAATTATACAAAAAAGGATTTGGGGGAAAAATGATCACACTTCCTGTGATCAGGAAGGGATATAAGGGGTTAATTTTTATTAAAACCTTAGAAACTTCACTCTGGAAAACTTTTACTCTGGAACACTGCAACTCTGTATCTCTGATTTGTCATTCTCGATTAGTGTGTCAAGTACAGAGGATGACAGGGATACAGTGCCAATGTTTCTAAACATTGACTTGGCCATGTGATTGCTATGATTGCGGATTCACTAATCAAAGTGATCACACGGCCAGGAAGACACTAAGCTACTTGGAGACTGCCTGTGTGGCCAGGCAGTCTCCAGTAGCCAGCAAACTAAACAGCAGCACGCACGGGAGCTCGCTCTGTTTCCGGCCGTGTGATCCTGTGTTTGCGGTGATTCTCCAATCACTGCGATCACATGGCCGGAAGATGATGCTTGCTTCTGGGAGATTGCCTATGTTGCCAGACAGTCTCCAATAGCTGGCAACACGAAACTGTATCACACACGGGAGCGCAATACGTTTCCTGCCATGTGAATTTAAAGTTTGCGGTGATTGGCCAATCACCACGATTCCGTAGCCCAGTAGTTGCCTGAGTTGCCAGGCAGTCTCCCGAAGCTGGGAAGCCACTTTAACAGTGCGCACCTGTGCACACTATTCGTTTAGATGCAGGGCGTGCTATGCCATCCTAGCGTCTTTAAGATTTGCAAAGAGGTTAAAGCTTAGAAACAAGGTAACATTTACTTTAATCAAAATATGTATTCTCCGCAGGTTGATCATGATTTAAACATAGTCAAGTTCAACTGGTAAACAAGAAGGAGGGTATGTTCTATATATATTTGGATTTTTTTCTCTGAAACGATTTTCGAACCTGCTGAATAGTTCATGGTTTATTATAACCATAGAATGTGACGGGAGATAAAAAAAAAAACCTTTTTGGCCCATCTTGTGGGCACAACCTTCAGAATACTTTTACAAGTCCCTGGGTTTATCTCGTATCTAGGACAGCCTTTTGCCAGAACCTCGCATGCTTAAACTCCTAAACGATCCGAGGGCAGGGATTAATAAAGGAATTTAGAAAATTGGGCAGACTAGATGGACTGAATGGTTCTCATCTGCCGACACATTCTATGTTTCTAATAAACCATGAAATGTACAGCAAATTCTGAAAGCATTGCAGAGGGGAACAAATCTAAATATATATGATTGGACCTGTTTTTCATGCATATTAAAGTTAAATAATTATTTTGAAAAATGTGTGTATTTATTACAATCTGATTATCTGCATTCTAAATAAATATGTTTACTTAAAGGACAACTACATTTCATTTTTCACTTGTGCTTCTAATGTAGAAGTTAAACATTTGTTACCACTCTGCTGTCTCTCTCTCTCTCTCTCCTCTTATTTTCACACAAGATCGATAATATCTCATTTTTTGTCTGGAGAAAAAAAAAGTTTACGTTTAAAGTTATTTTTTTAAAACAAAGTATCCAAATCATAACTTCACATCCAGTGTGTGAGTACATAGGAAGGAGCCTGAACAGAGGACATGGCAGAGATTTTCCCATCAGTTGGTAACTTTGTACCTATCCTCCTGCAGAATGTAGAATGCTAGTGTGTTCAGGGAGAACCAGGCTATGAACCAAGGAGTGGAGTGCAGAGTTAGCACCTTGATTAACTAACTGAATTACCTTTGGACACATATGTATTATACAGTCTGAGGGGCAGCATGTAAAAACTCAGGAAATGGCCGAGCATACATAATATGCATGGAATCAGAAGTAGGAGGCGTAAATACAAGATTTATATGCCCCACCAACAAAAATGTTTACCTTTTATTGATTTATTTTCTATAAAAATACTTGGGATTTTGAAATGGGGGTCCTAACGACACCCCCCACTCTACCATAATTTACTGATGTTATTATTCATATCACAAGTTGCATATTTCAAGAAAATGATTAGTGCAAAGTTATTATTAATATAACGGTAACACACCTTATTTCCTATAGTTTATATGCTTCAGTGAATTTTGAGCATTATATTTGAAAGGTTAAAATAGGTTAGTAAAATATAATTAAAAAAAGAATTTCTAATGAACTACTGAGTCCTATTTAAATGCCTGTAAATGAAGTTTTAGCTTCGTAGGTATGCACAGTTGTTAGCTAGTGCTATATTTTCACAGTCACACTGTTATTAAATATATAGATCGCAATCCACTGAGGAATTGTTCTTGACGATCTGTGTTATTATTCAGCTCTACGGTTTTCACACTTTCGGAGTATTTGAATATTAAGAAGGTCTAATGCAGATGCAGAACATTTTGGAAATTGTAGTACATTGTATCAAGAAAGGTTTTATTTTAATATTCAACAGAGGATCTTGCCTCCCCAGAGACATCTAAGTGTGATATATGGTATTAATCTGTTTAGTAAATTTTATCTCTAGGGTTTGATATATTAAACATATCCAAAAAAGTAATAAAAACACTCAACTGTACAATATATAGAAAACATAAAGCACACTATTATGTACCCATACATGTCAATATAGCTCCCAAAACCTATTCTCAGCATAAAACTTTAAATGTTTCCTGTGCAGTGTGGGAACTTTGGCAAAGTCGTGTATTGTGTCCATTCCATTCCTTTCCAAAATCGTTATTGAACTTGTTAAAGGGGCAGTACCACTGACACACTTTTTGTTTCTTATTTCCTGTTGTACATGATTTTGGTATATATTAAAGTATATATATAACTTGAAAACACTTTACATTCTTTTGTTATTTTTAAATTGAAATAACTGAAGCCAGGAACATCTTGATTTAGTCAGTCTGCCTCCTGTGACATCAGCAATAGCGAGTACACAGGAAGCTGCTGGCAGTTATGCGGTCACTGCGCTATTATGGTGCAATCAGCCTCTCTCTCAGTCTTACTCAGGGTTTATTCACAAAAAAATCAAACTGAGAGGTGAGCTAAAAAAAAAAAACCAGGCAGTGATAGCGGAGTTTGAAAGGTTGGCAAGTTAGAGATATTTCTAGGCTTGTGCAGTACATTTTAATAAATAGGGAGCGATGTGTGACGTAGCACAGGAAGGACGGCTTAGCAAGTTAGGCAGGGCTGTTTCTATGAAAACAATGCAATTAAGTATAATTTACACACACAGCTACATATATATTCCAAAAGTTTTGAATAATATGTATATTATAAATTATATGATTTTTTTGTGCATTGGTGACTGTGTGTGCAAATGGAAATCAGTGTGTAGATGACTGTGTGTGTGTGTAAAAGTAAAGCACACACTGTCAGAAGATGAAAAACCCATACACACAGTCACACAAAATCACACACTTTTTAAATACTATATACCTTTATTTGGATTTATTAGGTTATATTTCATTTTCTACATTGTGTCAATGTGTCAGTTAGCAAATTGTTTACCAGATTAGAGAATTTTTTATTATTAGAGAATTATAATGTAATTATTTACAAAGTATATGATATCAGATATACAACTTAAAATTAATAAAAGGAAACAAAAATGTAAATAAAATAGAGGTTTGTAATTATAAAAGAAAAAAAAACTTATACACACACACACACACACACATACAAACAGTCACATACACACATTCAGTATGTATGTTAGCGGCAAGCAGGCTGCTGCATCTTACACTGAACTCTCAGCCAATCATAAGAGTTGAGAAGCCTCTCCTGATTGGCTGAGGTCTTCACTTAGAACTCTAGGACTATGCATTGTCCCGGAATAAGGCTGCCTGAGACTGGGACATAATGTCCTATTACCGGACTGTCCCGAGCAATACAGGACGTTTGATCACCCTAGTAACACCTCCTTTACAATGTATTTGTTTTAATAGCTGGACATGAGCACAAGTGAGGGTAGATATATAACATCTACATTACCAATGTAGGATGTTTTTACCTTCGCGTCGTATCTGTCTATGCGGAATTGTTTCGTTGTGTCACGATGTTGAGCCATAAAAACATCCTATGCATTTTCCTACACCCCTACGGGAATCCATTACATTTATAAATGCAGTGTGCACTGGGTCATGTTGATAGATGCCAAATCTAACTAACCTTGAAAAACAAATGGGTGAAGATTTAGGGGAAGGGAATGCATTGTACAACAGTTTTGCAATACTCCCCTGAAGATCTGAATGGTGTAATGTATTACTATAATTCTCCATCTCATTATATGGTACCAAGAATCAGATGTAACTCATTGTTTCATTGAGTTTTTCTTTTTCTGGTATTACAACAAGAGGGTCATGTACTAAAAAAAACGCAAATATATTTTACATTTTGCAATGTAGGTGGTTCCATCATGTGTGGGCCTCCATGTGACAATTTTGTTTTTATACTTACTATCTAATAAAAGTTATGTTTTAAGGATCCGGCATTTCGTCTATGATTCCTGCAACATGGACATTTTTTTGCTTCTGTTTTCCTATTGCAACATACTAAACATTTTACACTCAAATAGTAAATATGAGAAAATTGCGAATAAAAACAGGCAATTTGGAGAATATTCTTTCTACCTCTTTTGATCGCACTTGCTAAAAGCTGGTGTAATTTTCACACACAAATAAGAATTATTTTTCACAAAATATTCTACAAAAATCTCTTTATTATACGCAAATCTAATCGCAATTTATTAGCGCAACCGGAAGAGGCGCAGATCAGGGAAAACAAGCTCAAAATGATAAAAATAGTCGCAAATTGCTCCTTACTCATGTTTTACCTACTTTTTTCCCCCACTGCACTTGTTTAGTACATGACCCCCTAAAACTGCAACTTCGCCCATGTAGGGCCTCCTATCTAGAAAGTATCACCCTGTAAAAAAAGTGCAACAGAGAAATCTCAAATAAACTAAAATCTTTGACACATTACAAGCCATATTCAGTTCATAGACTCATGGAGACTGCAATGTACTATAGAAACTAATGAGTCTTGTTATTGCAACATTCAGAAGAGTGAAAGGCATCATTGTATTGTCCCAATATCATCCAACATCATTGACTTTTCCCATAACAATATAAACCATTAAACAGTTCAGCATTGTTGCTCTCTTACCCATTGCCTCTCTGCTAAACAGATCATCATAGCTAATCACTCACGCCTTCGAATCCCTGAAAACATTTCAAGAGAATACAACATAATTAAAATGTAGATATTCCTCGAAGCAACTGCATCAAATCCACATTGTAACGGTACATCTTTATAAGGCTTGGCATCATTTCAAAACAGACAATAGTCAACACACTAACGAGCGAGTATCTATTCTGATACTCTGCCAACGCAGTTCTGAGGGGAGAGATAATCTCCATAACGCCGTAGCACCATTTCAAACAGTTAAAAAGTAAATACACTAAAGCTTGTAAACAACTAAACTACAATGTATGGAAATTATAAACCAATCCGTTATAACAAAATAGAAGCTAGAGGACATTTTGATTCAAGTCTGCCAGAAATTATTCCACAACATTCTACGGAAAAAAAAAGAATAATAAAACTGACCTTTTGATCGGTACAAAGAAAGTTGACAGACAAGACCTGAAAAGATTTTTTTTTTTTTTATGTGTATAATGATGTTACATTAGGATTGTGTCAAAATAAAACAAATACCACAATCTTTAATTTATGCAACCCAGGGATTTAGTTCTTCTCTTTCCATCAACAAATAACATAACCTATAATGGTATGGTGGTCCTGTGAATGTGGTGAAAGCGGTTGATTGGTGGTGTTCTCTTTCATTCCAGTCTGCAAGAACCAATAGCAGCATAGGTTAGATGGATCTCTCTTTGAGATTTGAACCAATCCGCTAATGTCTTAACAAATTTACTTCCTGTTTTTTTTGTCAATAAATGGATTTACAGGTAATTGTTGAGCACGAAAGAGTTGTCATAGTGATATGTGGTAACAATACATTTGTTCTGATTTGAAATTCCAGTGGAGTGTCGATAAATGTATATAATATGCAATATTGCTCATGTCTTTTAGAATTTCAGTATATTGGGGGTAATGTAAAACATCAACTGCAATACAAAGTTCCATGAGTTTAATAAAAAGACGCAATCACCATTTGGTGCGTATAACGCCGATGGCGCACTTTGTAGTGCGGGAGAGGGACCTCTGCCAAACGTCCGCTTGATTTCTTATGCATAGGCGGCGCCGGCACAGAGAACAGAGAGTACCCATGTTTTTACGTTTTTTGGATTATTTTGAAAGTTATAAGGCAATAAGCATTGCTATTTCCAAACCATTTTGTCACACCATCAGTCATGAATACCAGAATCACGCCTTACATGTAAATCTGGAGTATATACAGTGCTGTATTTACCGCGAGGCATCCTAGGCGGATGCCTAGGGCGGCAAATTTTGGGGGGCGGCAGCGCCCCCCAGCACTGAAAAAAAAAAAATAAAAAAAAAAAAATTTAAAAAAAAAAACGCGGCCCTTTAAAAAAAAAAAAAAAAGACCGCGCTTGCAGGCAGAGACGGAGGTGACAGGGGATCGGAAGATCCCCCCTCACCATCGCTCTGCCTGCCAGGCTGCACGGGGAGCCGAACAGGCAGCACAGAGAAACCTCCGTGCTGCCTGTTCGGCTCCCCGTGCAGTGTGACACGGAAGTGCCGACAGTCACGTGACGGGCGCGCTGACGTCATACGCGCGCCCGGTCACGTGACCTGTCGGCACGATCGCCGGGAAGCCGAACAGGCAGCATGGAGGGACCATGCTGCCTGCCTGCCAGGGAAAGGTAAGTGCTGATGGTGTGTGTGTGTGTGTGTGTGTGTGTGTGTGTGAGACTGAGTGTGATGGGAGTCAGAGTGTGTGTGATGGGAGACAGTGTGTGTGACTGAGTGTGATGGGAGTCAGAGTGTGTGTGATGGGAGACAGTGTGTGTGACTGAGTGTGATGGGAGATGGGAGTCAGAGTGTGTGTGATGGGAGACAGTGTGTGTGACTGAGTGTGATGAGAGTCAGAGTGTGTGTGATGGGAGACAGTGTGTGTGACTGAGTGTGATGGGAGTCAGAGTGTGTGTGATGGGAGACAGTGTGTGTGACTGAGTGTGATGGGAGTCAGAGTGTGTGTGATGGGAGACAGTGTGTGTGACTGAGTGTGATGGGAATCAGAGTGTGTGTGATGGGAGACAGTGTGTGTGACTGAGTGTGATGAGAGTCAGAGTGTGTGTGATGGGAGACAGTGTGTGTGACTGAGTGTGATGGGAGTCAGAGTGTGTGTGATGGGAGACAGTGTGTGTGACTGAGTGTGATGGGAGTCAGAGTGTGTGTGATGGGAGACAGTGTGTGTGACTGAGTGTGATGGGAATCAGAGTGTGTGTGATGGGAGACAGTGTGTGTGACTGAGTGTGATGGGAGTCAGAGTGTGTGTGATGGGAGACAGTGTGTGTGACTGAATGTTATGGGAGTCAGAGTGAGTGTGATGGGAGTCAGAGTGTGTGTGATGGGAGACAGTGTGTGTGACTGAGTGTGATGGGAGTCAGAGTGTGTGTGATGGGAGACAGTGTGTGTGACTGAGTGTGATGGGAATCAGAGTGTGTGTGATGGGAGACAGTGTGTGTGACTGAGTGTGATGAGAGTCAGAGTGTGTGTGATGGGAGACAGTGTGTGTGACTGAGTGTGATGAGAGTCAGAGTGTGTGTGATGGGAGTCAGAGTGTGTGACTGAGTGTGATGGGAGTCGGAGTGTATTTGATGGGAGACAGTGTGTGTGACTGAGTGTGATGGGAGTCGGAGTGTGTGTGATGGGAGGCGGAGTGTGTGACTGAGTGTGATGGGAGTAGGAGTGTGTGACTGGGTGTGATGGGAGTGTGAGCTTGATGTGAGTCTGAATGATGGGGCATGTCTTAGGTGTGTAACGTGGGTGTGCAGCTTGGGTAGGGGGGTGTCCGGATTTTGTCTGCCTAGGGCAGCACAAAATCAAGATACACCACTGAGTATATATTTATATATATATATATATATATATATATATATATATCATACACAAAATGGTTTTGACAGCTACAAACATCTGATCACTTTGATTGGCTGTCAATGGCTCTGTACACATGGCTGTAGTGCCTGCAGCATACTGCGATCCACTTGGTACTGCAGGACGGCACACCCAATGTCGTCAACAGGACACTGGCCTGGTACATCCTGTGTCACCAAGGGGTTAAAGGGAATGTCTAGTGCCCAAGATGCCTCCTCCAAATGTTAATGCCTATTAAAGTACTTTCAAAAGTACTTTGAAATACATATTTAAAATTTTGCACTGCATAACAAATGAAGATTTTTACACTCTAATACTGTGTTTGACAGAACCATCCATCACTGGGGTTACCCATAGACTATGGCCCTCGTCTGAGTAGGGGTACAATATACTGCCGGCACTGGGTTTGCTAAAATACTTTTAGCTAAAAACAGAATTAATGATGTGCAATTTAATATTGCAAAGGAAAATGTGTACAGACGTGTGATTTTTACATGTTCAATAGGTGTTAAGTGTTTCCCATTGTCTGTGTGTGAATCAGGTGCCTGTACCTTAAGGTGTGATGTTTGATTACGTTGTGTCCTGTGCACTGTCAATCTAATTGCCTGTGTCTTTGGTGTGAGTCATGCTTGTGTCTTTTAATTAAGACGTTAATGTGACACCTGTACCAACATCCCATTGCTGTGTGCAGAAAGTGTGTCCCATTGTGTTATGTTAACTTGATTATGTGGTAGTTATTGACTGTTAATTCCTGGCTGATGTCATTTTGTGTATATAAGGCTGTGTTATTCGACAATAAATATCAATAAACTGCATCCTACAGTAAGTCTCGGCTAGTGGTATGGATGACTGGAGATATTGGGGAATCCCTGGAGAATAGTCTATCCCAAGAAAGAAGAATCTGATGGAGGTAACCGGTCAGGGTACCAGAGGGTACAATAGAAGACCATTTTGCAATATAATGTTTAAGTGACATAGTCAGCCTACTAATGCCTAATTTTCACTATTTAAGAGTGTGTTGCTAAGATGAAGAAAGAAATAGACTTTACATGCACTCACCTGAGGTAAAAAAAAAGACAATTATTTCTATGTTTAATTGACAAATTAGCGATAGTTTTGCAAGCAGTTTGTTTTATCCAGTCCCTAACACCGCACTTCAACTAATGACATTATCTAGGTTACATTTGCTTATCTGGACATGTTAATAAGAAATATTGTTCATATTTTTTTTCCCATATTTTTTTTAAAACATTGTTACATAGTAGATAGTATTTTATTAATACAATATATTACAATTTTAATTACACAAAAATACACTGTTCAATCTTTTATTTCCTTAATAAATATTTAGTAATAAATATATAACTTCTACTATACTAAAAAAAAATATGAATCAGTATAAATAAAGTAAAACATAAATTTATGATAAAATTCTAATTAAAATGCATTGGACGAGCTATAATCCCCTTTACATTTGCTCAAGACATCATGTTTCAATATGTGTCCGATTCCGGTTATTCCATCCATCGGAGCAGTTTCCCTATTAACATCCGGCAATTCGCAGATTCTTCTAAAGAATTCCACCGTTTCATTCCATTTTGTAGATGTTCTTCTCTTCCAATACAGTGGTATTAACAAATTTGCAGCATTAATTAAGTTTCTTGAGAGAGATGTTCTTTACCCTTTTATTAAAAAAGGTAGTATGATTCAAGAGTATAAGTTAGGGAGTTCCTAACATTTTGTTATCATCTATTAAGGTGTACTCAATTTTACTACTATTTTAATCCATTATTCCTGAATATCAAGGCAATTCCACCACGTTTGAATAAATGCCTGTTTTTTTTATTAGACATCTCCATAACCTGCCCGAATCTGAAGCAATCATTTCATTTATATCAGTTGGAACGCTATACCTTTGTGTTAAAGAGTGGAGGTTCTGTTGATCAGGAGCTAGAAAGCCCACTGATGGTATGAAGGAGTCCATGTGCAGAAGTGGAGTCACAGGGCCTGGTGTAGGGTAACTGCGCTATCCTGAGGACTTGACCCCCAGCCCCCCAGCCCCCCCCCCCCCCCCCCACAGATTATTGCAGGCACATACCAGGGGGGTAACAGATGCTGTAATCCAGTATACAAAACAGGTACAGGTGATACCCTGCAGACACGCTGCAGCAGGCATGAAAAACAGCACCACAGAGTAATATTCAGGATGCTGCAGCCTGAGACAAGCAAGGCCAAGCAGAACAAGGAAGAAGGGAGAGACAGAAACAAGAATCCAAGGCTAAGACAAAACAAGGCAGGGATCTGAGACAAGGTGCAAACAAACAAAGCACAGTGTTAAGACAAGGAACACAAGGGATGGAGTGAGGAGCCGGGATCCTCTGGTGGAAACCATGGGTAATGCTGGTATTGGGTTATTACGGTGTCTCCTGCATGGAAGACAACATTGAACATTTAAAAGAAAGAGTAAATATTTGAATCCGTTGCAATCTTTTATTTCGTTTTCATATTTTAGATTTCATAAAGTTTACAGCAAACCTTTGTCTTTGAAAAAAGGCAGCAATTAAATCAGACCTTTGTCATTCTAAACTAAATATCACCTCTTCTGGCGAGTGTTAAATACAAAAGAGGTCACTCAAATCTAATTAAAAAAAAAGAAAAACATTGTATCCTTGACAGCTACAATCAGCTTTTTTGTTTTTAAAAGAAGGTTTATTAAAGTTGAAATTCATTATGTATGTGAAAATGAATAATAAAAGTAATTTATATTTAATAGAACTTGCTTGCTCCCCCAGGGTCAGGAGTTTGCTCTGGCACCTGTAGGCAGCCACTAGAAGCATTTATTCCAAGGGTAGGTAAAAGGTCTATTCTAGACTTGTCACTCAATTTTCTTCAGAGCAATGTTAAAGGGTTGACCGAAATGGTGCCTCCAAATTGCCAATGGATTTGGATCACATCAGTACCTCCGACTAAATTTGCAATTCAGAAATCAAAGCTGATTCCATCCCAATATCTGCTGAAACCGAATGCAGCTGAAATATGTCTGAACCAAAGGGGTAGCATCAAAATCCCCACATATCCTATGGGTGATGTCGAAGGGAGGACTGTCCCAGCACTCGGAGGGCCAGGAAGACAGAGGTGTGATGGTTCTACACTCTAGTGCGCATAAGCAAACTATTGAGCATGGCACGCATATTTGGCAAACCAGGAAGGGCTGCAGGACAGGTATCCTGACCCTGGAGAGGCAGACCGGAAATTCCTGGTCTTTCCTATGGCCAGGGGGAGCTCTGGACTCCGCCCACGTGATGTTTGGCTCCTCCTGCTTCCATTTAAGGTCTCCCAAGACGCTCCTGCCGGCACTCAGATGTACTGTAGCCCAATAGTGAGTACTGCTATTGTTTCTCTACTCCTAGTGAATATTTTTGCCCTTCTTTGGTCTCCTCAGCCCCCGAGTAAACTTTCACCCTGTTTTTTGGTTCCTGGTTCCTGACGCCCTACGTGATCCTCAGTTCCAGCATTTTTTCTCTGTTTTGTTTTACTTTGTTTACCCAGTGCTGTCTCCCACCGTCCTGGCATCCTATTCAATATTTCCTTGACCGCAGGCGTGTGGGAGCCCTTTTAAGGTTTATTGCTGTCCTTACCTGAATCCCTCTAACTGGTGTCGATTCCGAATCCCTGACAGAAAATAATAAAATAAACCAAAAATGAAATATGACTGAAATCCATTGTTTTATATATTAATTTTCTTGTTCTATGGAGGTATAGGTGCATGGTGCGCAGCATACCTAGCAACAGTCCTGATTTGTTTTTTTTTTTTATTATCTGGTGTATTCATTATAGGCTCATTTCCGTAGCACCTAAATAGCCAAAATATTGGCTAAATATGACAGATAAGAACCATTCAAGCCAATCTAGTCTGCCCAATTTCTGAAAAAAGATGAAAGTTTGGAATACTTTCAGTAGTTCCTGGCCTTATGCTCTTTCTAGTATCGCTTTATGCGTATACCATGCTTGCTTAAACTCCTTCCCTCTTCCACTCCTGCTGGCAGAATGAAAATTAATCTTCAAAAGAAGAGCAAGTGTCACTTTCTGAGAATGCAGGATTCTCTCCAGCTTATCCCATTTATGTAAGTACCACATTGATTTTGAATGAGAACAGCGATTGGGTTAAATTCACTCTACAGACACAATAGAACCGCAGCAAGGGCGGGAGAAGCAGCAGGCTGTTTAGAATAGTTTAACTAGACATAGTAAGCAGGCTGGGGAGTGCAGCAAAATAAACTTTTATTTATTCTATACAGAGTGGTCTGATCTGCTCTCTTTCTCTCCTTCTAGCTGGTTTCCTCCCCATTCACTCTGGATGCTGTGATTGCACATGCATAGAGTCCCCAAATGGACAGAGATACAGCTTGCATGCTGCAGACACAAGGTAGTTTATTTTAAACAGGTATTGCAGTTATTTAATACTCCAGCTACTGAGACTACATTTCCTGTGACCCTTCGCCAATCTGACATGTTAAGCATTGTAAGTAATTACGCAACAAATGGAGTGCCAACATATGGATTGGTATGGCAGCTGCTGTGGAATGCACAGCTTATGATTCTCAGACGTCCATTTGGTTGGCTGAACATCATGAGAAATGTAATATCAGCACCTGGTGTGCCAAAGGTTAGTAACTACTGCGGCAAAACTACCAATCTTCCTATTTTGGATCCAAGCTTTTATGTACATTTTTATTGCCAGAATATTTGCTGTGCATTACAGTCATACCACACAACATAAAAATGTGTTGACTACAACTCCCATGATGTTGAGCAAGCAACACTGCTATTTGACTTAAATAGGAATAGTAGCTAACTGTTGATGGAGTGGTGATTGGACTAAACTAGGGGCGTTTTTCATGAAAGAGTGAAGGGGATTGACAAGGGGATCCCAAAATTGAAGCAAAAATTAGCTGCAAAAATTCACCAATTCAACTGAATTGGGGAATTTTTTAAACTTGACTACTTTGGCCTTAAAGATCTACTAAACGTTTTTTTTTTTTTTCATGTGTGCTTCTAATATAGATAGAATTAATATAGCAAAACAAAGGTGAATGTCACTTTAAGTTTGCAATTCCCTTGTCAATTCCCTGCAATCACCTTTTTCGTGAATGTCTGCACTACAAACACTAACTTTTGTTAATTGATAGTATTCAGCCAGCCATTTTGCTAGCAGATCTTCACGAGAATTGTAGTTATACACTGGGGTTCTGGAGGCCTATACCACACAACACATTAACATTGTTGTTGACTACAGCTTCCATGATATACAGTCAGTCATTACTGAATTGTAGACTGGGATAGTTGTGCTTAATCCTTACCACCCCAGCTATTGTAAAGTAAAGTTTTCATGCTGCTCAGATACATGCTGGTCTGTTAGCTACTACTACCCCAGTCATATCATTGTTCCTATTAATGGGTAATTAATATTTGTCTCCCACCAGGAAACTCCTCTCCCGAGCCAACAATGGTTGGCAGTAGGAAGTAGGTAAGGGGGTATTGGGTTGGGAGAGGGTATTTGCCCCTCCCCCTCGAGAAAAATGTATTTTCATCTAGAACTGCTGTTTAAGATGGATCCTCTTATATCCATTTCAACCAATAAATATGATTAATATTGCAAAAGAAACAAAGGTTCCTGGAATCCATTCTTCCCATGCACCACAGAGGCAAATTACCTAATGGAAACCAAATTCTTGCTTTAGTGGGACCCCCAAAACCAGGAGGGGGCCATGTTCTGTCAGACCTGAGCAAAAACCTGCTACATAAAAAACATCCTTTACATAGGGAACTCTTCAGATTCTTCTTCCCTTGTGTAGTAAGGGCCATATCACTGGTATTTACAAAGTATAGTAAAGGAACCACTATCAGTTACATCATAATAGGTGCTTTAAAAATATAGTAGTTTGTGTTATTTTTTTAAACCAGTAAAATCTTCCATTTCCGCCTCAATTAAATGCCATTATAAGCTGCATTTAATAAAAACCATACATATACAGTACAAAGTTCGGAAACTTTCGGACTCAGAGTAAAAATGTCAATTCGTTTTATAAACATTCTAAAGAAATCATTGAACATGACATCAATTAAAACAAGCTTATAAAATATTTAGTGCATTTAGTACATTTGCAAATAAAATACGTCTCTCAGAGCATCAGCTATCGAGCTCGGTAATGGAAACGTCCAGGACAGCACACAACAGTAAATTAATGAATATTGCTTTTTATTTTTTCATTACAAACAACATAAAGCGTACAATGGTTTTCTCAGATCATTTAAAGGTATAATAAGAAAAATTCCATGAGTATAATAAAATAGATGTGCTACGGGAGTCCTTTGGTGGGCAAAGAATTATATGGCACTGTAATGCCACTACATTTTCTTATCCCCTGGTTTTAGGACATTAATCATTGTCTTTACCGCAGGGTAAAAGAGGCACCTACGCTGATCCATGCACACTACAGGAGTGTTAAGTGTTCTACTCAAATTGCTGCTTCTTTAACTTCATTTCGCGATGGATGAGAGTGGATGATAGGACCCTGGTTTACATTATAATTTACTTTACTCTTTCCTTTACTTATCATTACACCTCTTCATTAAGGTATTGCACAAGTTCCCTTAGCTTTTGCCAATTAAAATGGTTTCTTCTTCACCCTATTGTTCATTAACTCTCTCCTAGGTCTGTTATTCACCCTATCAAGCAGCTACCCTTAGATCCCTCCTTTCATCCTATTGTTTGTTATATTTATTAAACTTAGATTTTTTTTATACCACTTATTCCAGCGTACTATAGTAGTTTTATTTTATTTTCTTCTTGCTTTTTATTTAGATTTATTTTTATATTTATATATAGTGCTTTATTTTATACCAGTGTATATCAGTCCGTTTTCCGGTTTATATCAGAGGATTCCATCCAGAAAAAAACCTCTGTTTCAATATTCACTAGTATACCAGTATTTGGGTTTGTATATGATTTAATTATACTTATTTACACTTATAGGTGCTTTGTATTTCCCTGGGGTTATATCCTCCTTTCATCCTATTGGCCCCATTTACTCCACGTAGTTACATAGTGGTTTGGGTTTGATTCTTTTTCTAGTACATACTGTACCCACACAAGTTATATATTGCTTTTATTACCATAGGAAGGGCTTTTGTTAGCTACCATTATATTCATCAGATCTTATAATTTACTTCAATTTTTTTTTATAAAATACGATTAAAAAATGAAAAATAAAACCTTTTTCTAACTTTGACCTAAAAAATAATTTACACAAATACAATCATTAAAACAGACCCCCATCTAAATAGTTTCGAAATTGTGTCCCGAGTTTATAAATATGCTTGTTTCTATGTTTTTCTGCAGATTTTAGTGATAGGGCAATAACCAAAACAGTGGGGGGTTTTCACCTACCCTAAATTTAACCCTAACCCTAAATTTAACCCTAACTGTAACCCTTATACTAATCCTTAATTTATTCTAATTTTAATTTAATTGTAACCCTAACCCTTATGCTAACCCTAATTTAATTGTAACCTTAACCATTATTCTAACCCAACCCTAGACCCTAACCTTTTTCATTGCAATGTTGATGACTGCCTTAAGGGGCAGTCTAGCAACAGCATCAGAGTGACGGAAGTGAACATTTTTTCACTTCCGATGTTGTTGCTCTCCAATACGGTGCTCACGATTCACTCCATCGAGCAATTGCTGGTATTGGTACTGGATTTCTGAATGGCTTATTCATTTAACCGCAGGACGGACTAGGTCTGTCTAATGTCGGCAATGCTATGCCAGACCGGATGGACCTAGTCCGTCATATGTCAGCAAGGGGTTAATTTACCACATCTTGTTTGCCCATTACTATGCCATGCTTAGCCCATTAATATGCCACGACCAGTTTGCCAACCTCCTTCCCTCTTCCTCAGCTTTGGGATTCCCTCTTCCTGGCTTCTGCGAGAAACAGCATCTTTCCATGCTACCTGCGCATTGATCCAAAGTTTGAGCACCGGAAGGTAACGTGACCCCCAGAGCTCTGACATCAAATCAGAGAGTGGCAGCATGGAAGGATGCCTGTGCATTGCACAGCCTTCTCGCCGCGGAGATGCCGGTGAGGGGAGATCTTTTTTTTTAAAGGGCCAAGCGCGTCAGTGACAGTTGTAATGCCTATCACCCCCTGATGGTGGCCCTTTCTGACAATAAACATTGGTTCATATTATTTACAGGTAGTATATAAAACATATCTGCTATGCTACTGGGACCAAGATCCTTGAGAAGTTTTACAAAAACTCAGTACTTTTTTAATTTATTATCCTTCCTGCTGTTTCTTTCTTTAGAATAAAAAGCATTTTATTTATAATAATGCAATCCAAAAGAGTAATTTCTTGAATGGGATTGCTTTTGGGACAATAAAACTGTGTTCATGTTCTATTTATTTGTTGGCTGTATTTTGTCCATGGGATTTTTTTGTATTCAGTCCCATAAGGACATGGCTTTCAAATCTATCCCCCATGTTTTCTCGCTGTGTTCATCTGTTAATTAAAAAGTCTTCATTTATATAAGAATTTTTGTTTGTTTCGATTTAAAAGGCAAGGCTGAAGTCAGTCTTGTCATTTGCTTTTGTTAGAATACATTTGTTTCCATTATATTTTTTACATCATAAGTAAAAATCCCAAAGCTCGGAAAAAAATATAATAATTAAAAAAGGCATATTTAACTTGAATTCTGAATTTAAAGCATTCACATTCACAATAAAGATCAATTGACAGCAGGACGAAATAAGCTATAATAACCTTGCTCATCAACTGATTTCACACTGACTTTGATTACTAGCCAGTGCCTGTTTTAATATGCCTCTGGGTATGGTCATGCATTGAAAAATGAAACCTGTGCATTGATAAACTGATTAATTTCTTTTTTTTTTTTTTAAGCCTAATCTTTGACGAGAGCAGTGGCAGATCCAGGGGTGGATAATGAGGCAACTGACCCCTCTCCCCCTCCATGCATGCTGCCCTTGCACCAGTTTTTTTTCTGGTTAGGGAAGTGTGAGGGGACCCTAACTCTCTCCCTAACCTAGCTCTATCTCTAACCCTAATCTTAACCCTGTATCATGACCTTAACTAATATAGTGTATTTTTTTTTTTTTAAATTAGGTGTAATATTGCTGACTGCCACTAGCAGCTACAACAGAGCGACGGAAAGGGGCGATTCACCACTTCTGAAGCTCTTTCCCACAACAGGGCAGCGCCAAATTGGAATGACAGCTGCCTTTCCAGTATGGAACACATGATGGCAGCGATGGTATATGTGCTGGAGGTTTTTTTTTTTCAGTGTTACCTGATGAACTGTCAAAGGTGATTATTGATCACCTGCGATGGTCCATTAGACACAAGAAGTACCTCTGCACCCTGTGTCATCAATAGCTGAGTTGTAAAATATCCCATATACCCTTCCAGCTCAACAAAGGAACAGCAAAGACCAGTTTACCGGTTAGTGAATAGACCAACTTGTGTTTTTACTTCTGATGACTACACTTAACCACTAATTAGTACAATTACTGCATAAATCAATACTATTCAAAACTAACAACCAATTCAATGCTAAGAAAAATCCCATCTGAAGTCAAAGCTATTTCTCTTATGTGTTTATGAAATATTACACATCCCATTTTGATTTACTACATTGTCTGTGTGTTCGAAGACTATCTTTACTTGTCAGAACTTAGTGCATTGCTTGTGAAATCATATTTGTCTAAAGTTCCAATTTTGTTTGTTTTGCCGTCTGCCTTAGCAGATTGGCTGAGGTATTTTACATTCTCAATTTACTCTCTATTTCAAAAAAATCATGATCTGTCCAGAGGCTCAAAATGTAAAAAAAAAAAAAAAAAAAACATAATGCATATTCATGAAATGCTATAATGAATATATTTTAAATATATCCACAAGCTGGATGAATTACCAGCCATCCTAGAAACGGATGTGTAGCAGTAGAGACGTTGTACAGCAGAAAGCGATCAGGCAAATGGTTGTTCTCCTGTCTGCGTCGGCAGAAAAGTCGGACTGAGTAATCATTTTATGGAGTTAGCAGAGGCCGGCATTGATATATCACAATTCAAAATCATTTGCTGATCTGTACAACATTACAGACTTAGTCTCCAATTGTGTATCTATTTAGATTATATTTTACCCTCAAAGAAAGATAGGACGTTGGCACTCTCCAATCCGAGTATGTTTAAAGTATTTATAATCAAAGAAAACCGACCAAACAAAAAATTGTAAATATATTCAGTGAAACATGTGCAGGAGTGCAGACAGGGGGTAGATTGCCTTACGCGTTTTGTGCCTATGTGTCATAGGCTAGTGATCAAAAACATTCATTATCACAATTTGTAAAAACATTAACTCTGTGCAATTCAATACATAGTGGTGATATATTTATCATATAGAAAGATAATATAGCAAATACAGAGATATATAATGTGACAGTGTAAAACATATATAATGTGATATAAATTCGATTACAAAAGTGTGAACTTTAAAATGCAATAAAAATTGTTATTTAATTGTGCAATAAATGAACATAGTAGACAAATGTTGCTTAGACATGCACAATCTTCGGGGAATGCATAAAAATATATAGCCTAAAATAGAAAGGGAACTAGGTATACAGGGAAAAAAAAAAAAAAGGACTCAGCCCCTCATCACCGATTATTTCTACAAAAGGTATGACTTATTTTTAAGGTGGAGCCGGCTTTTGTTTTTTTCCCGACATAGGGGAAATTCTTCTCTTATATTTTACCCTCCATTATAGAAACATAGAATGTGTCGGCAGATAAGAACCATTCGGTCCATCTAGTCTGCCCAAGCAGCAACCTGTCATAATTCATAGAGTGATATGACATCAGGAAGCTATGTAAAATTAAAATGTTTTATAGTTACTGTTGTTAGTTTTACAATAGATGTTTTTTTTTTTTTTTTACTTTATTTAACAGTGTAATTTAGAGTGAATATGAGAAGTGATACAAGTTATTGAAAATTGAAACAATGCAGCACTAAGATATTTATTAAAAAGTACATTACAGTAGTCTACGGTTTTTCATTTAAGTGAATGTTCAATTCATTAGTAATATCTGTTCAAAATACAAGCACTACACACAAAATATACTAAGAAGCAGTGAGCAAAAACAAAATCACCAAACTAAACAATACCCCCACACTCTTATTGCTAGATCTACGTACTAACGATTAGAAAGCATACCTGTATGAGGGTCCACACATATCCTTGAAGATGTTTTCTCAGATGTTGGAAGGTGTTCCATTTTACTTGTATTCCAGATGAGAAGATAATTAGACATAGGGGTTGTGTATAGCAGAGGCACACACAGGTATAGGGCCCAATAGTGGCACAGGTGGTATCCAGAGATAGAGGATCAGCCATTTTTCAGTGTCTGAGAACCTCCATCATCTCAACCCATGTATATAGAATCAGCCGCCTATCAGAGCCTTATAAGTGATGGAGGGCCTCCTTTATTATTTATCTTGCTATAAACCACATTTCATTCATAACGCTCTTATACTGAGGTAAAAGTGTAAACAGTGTATAATAATAATAATAATGATAAGAATAATTTGCTAAAGAATGATAAAGGATTCATTAATTTAAACTGGAATTGTTTTTAAATATTGCCAAAATGTGTGTGTCTCTCTCTCTCTCTCTATAGTGAAAATTTCGAGCTTCACACTATGCCTCGATGTGACCCCGAATAGTGGCGCAATTTAGGTATCATAGCAAATTTCACACCTTCATATACTTTGGAAACCAAAAGCAGACTGAAATACACCAAACTAAAACAAAACAGCCTCTATCATCCCTAAAGACTTCTATGGGATGATAAAGGTTCATTTTGAGATGGATTCGGCTATTATGGACATATAATCTTCAAAAATCCCAAAATGTAAAACAAAATTTGAAAAAAGATAAATGAAAATAAATAAAAATGAAAATAAGCCCCCGGTTGGACTTTTTTAACATGGGGCCAGGGCAAGTAGTCCTGACGCCCCCCTAATAGAAATGGGTCTGGAAGCTAACTAAATGGATAATTGCCCTGTCCCGCTTACGATAAAATATTACCACCTCGTGGGCTGGTCAAATGCCCCCAGACCCCATAAAAATGATACAAAGATTTGCAGCAGAGTTGATGTTCCTGGAGGGATGAGCCAAATGACACATGATTTAGCTAAAATAGAAAAATTGTCAGTGCTGTGGCAACTAACATTTAATGTGGACAAGTGCAAGATTATGCACCTTGGACGTAAAAACCCAAAAGCAGAATATAGAATATTTGACAAGGTCCTAACCTCAGCATCTGAGGAAAACTGAGAGGGTAGTGGATGTATGGAATAGCCTTCCAGCGGAAGTGGTAGCGGTAAACACAGTGAAGAAGTTTAAGCATGCGTGGGATAGGCACAAGGCTATCCTAGATATCCGATAGGGCCAGGCACTAATAAAAATATTTTTAAATTTGGGCAGACTATATGAGCCAAATTATTCTTATCTACCGGCACATTCTATGTTTCTATGCTGTGTCCAGATTGAAAGAACTTATCTCGAACAGGTTATTTGTTTTCTAATTAATAGTATGTCTGTGGGAACTGTCTGTGTAAAGCTTGTCCTGTTTCTCCCACACACATTGTTGGGCACTTCACACAAATGACCCCGAATGCCGAACTGTATGTTGTCTCCCGGGTGCTCGGGTTCGGCATGTTGCGGAACGGGTAGGCAGATTATTGGGAGGGGCTGGGCATGATCCAGCGGTCATAGTACACATTGGTACTAATGACAAAGTAAATGGTAGGTGGGGGGTCCTTAAAAATGATTTTAGGGAACTAGGAAAGAAGCTAAAGGAAAGGACCTCCAAGGTAATATTCTCGGAAATATTACCAGTACCACGCGCTACGTCAGGGAGACAGCGGGAGCTTAGGGAGATTAATGCGTGGTTACGAAGGTGGTGCAAGCAAGAGGGATTTGGGTTCTTGGAGCACTGGGCAGACTTTGCAGTCGGCTACAGACTCTTTGGACGGGATGGGCTGCACCTCAATGATGAGGGGGCTGCAGTATTAGGGGCGAGGATGGCTATAGGATTAGATGAGCTTTTAAACTAAGCTCTGGGGGGGAGGGTCAAGATCAAAAAGAAGCAATGGTAGCTAGGGTAGATTGGAAGGTGGGTCTAGCTATGGGAGAGGAGGAAAGCAGTGGTGGGGTTAACATAGACCAAAGGGAGGTCCATATAATTAAACCTGCACACATTAAGTGTTTGTCAACTAAACAGAAAATGGGTAGTAATCTCAAATGTCTTTTAGCAAATGCAAGAAGCTTGACAAACAAAATGGGTGAGCTGGAGATACTGGTAAGTGCTGAACAGTATGATTTAATCGGAATCACAGAAACGTGGTGGGATGAGACCCACGACTGGTCAGTTAATTTACAAGGTTACTCACTTTTTAGAAAGGACAGAGTAAATAGAAAAGGGGGAGGGATTTGTCTGTATGTAAATCCTAAATTAAATCCCAGTATTAAAGAAGGTGTACATGATGTAACTGGAACTGATGTGGAGACACTGTGGGTGGAGATTAGCTTAGACGCTAAAAAGAATCGCACATTACTTGTAGGTGTATGCTACAAGCCACCAAATATTAGCATTGATGGAGAAGATCAGCTTTTATTACAAATTGAAAAGGCTGCAAATATGAATGAAGTTCTAATCATGGGAGATTTTAATTACCCAGATATAGATTGGAAGTGTGGCACAACTAGTTCAGCTAGGGGCAGCAAGTTTCTGGACCTGCTTAATAACAAATTTATGGCACAATTAGTAGACACCACAACTAGAATGGATGCCTGTCTGGATTTGGTAATAACAAACAATGAGGAGCTTATCTCAAACATCCAAATAAGAGAACACTTGGGGAATAGTGACCATAATATGGTCTCATTTGAGATTAATGCAAAAAAGCAAATTGGTAAATACGCCACCAAAACACTTAATTTTAGAAGGGCTAACTTTGATGGACTAAGGGCATCGATTGAACATTTAGACTGGGAACGATTGTTTTCTGGACTAAACACAGAAGACAAGTGGAATGCCTTTAAGCACACATTACAAAAGTACACATCCCAATATATACCTTTGGGAAACAAATGCAAAAGACACAAATCAAAACCAATGTGGCTTACAGGTAACGTGAAACAGGAAGTACAAAACAAGAAAATGGCATTCAAACATTATAAAAACACGGGATCAGCATTATCATTTATAGAGTACAAAGAGGCCAACAAAGCCGGCAAAAAGGCAATTAAAATGGCTAAATTAGAAAATGAGAAAAGGGTTGCCAAGGAGAGTAAAACTAACCCCAAAATGTTTTATAAATATATAAATGGAAAAAAGCTAAAGAGGGAAAATGTTGGGCCCTTGTTATCCCAAATGGGAAATTTGGTAAGTGAGGACAGAGAGAAAGCAGACATTTTAAATACTTTTTTTTCTTCTGTTTATACTAAGGAAGAGCAGATGGACGAGCCCCTGCTACAGGAAGTTATGGGACATTCGCCGCAAACATGGGATTGGCTGACACAGGAAAAAGTGCTTAAGCAATTACACTCTGTTAAGATAGACAAGGCCCCAGGACCAGATGGTATACACCCAAGGGTACTTAGAGAGTTAAGCATAATTCTGGCCAGGCCACTATTCATGATCTTTAGGGATTCATTCAGTTCAGGTACAGTGCCAACAGACTGGCGAAAGGCGGATGTCATTCCAATATTTAAAAAGGGATCAAAATCTCTGCCAGGTAATTATAGGCCAGTGAGCTTGACATCTGTAGTGGGGAAACTATTTGAAGGATTGCTAAAGGTATACACTCAAGAATACATCTTGAACCAGAATATAATTAGTAAAAGTCAACATGGTTTTGTGAAAGACAGGTCTTGTCAAACAAACTTAATAACATTCTATGAAGAAGTCAGTAAAAATATAGATCTAGGTGTGGCAGTTGATGTGATCTATTTGGATTTTGCGAAAGCATTTGATACAGTTCCACACAAAAGGTTACTCTACAAATTGAGAGAAATAGGTTTGGGGGCAAATGTGTGTATGTGGATTGAAAATTGGCTAAAAGATAGAACACAAAGGGTTGTTGTAAATGGAAAATTCTCAAATTGGACAAGGGTATTAAGCGGAGTACCTCAGGGGTCTGTTTTGGGCCCTCTTCTTTTTAATTTGTTTATTAATGATCTACCACATTGTGCTGAGAGCCATGTCTCCGTGTTTGCGGACGACACTAAATTAGGTAAGGCAATAAAGACTAATCTTGATGTTTTTTCTTTACAGGAAGATTTGGACAGAGTGGGGGACTGGGCAGTAAAGTGGCAAATGAGGTTCAATATAGACAAATGTAAAGTTATGCATTATGGGAAAAATAATAACAAAGCAACTTATACGTTAAATGGTTTTTCCCTGGGAAAAACTACTAATGAAAAGGATTTAGGAATAATTATAGACAACAAACTTGGCAACAGTGCCCAATGCCAGTCAGCAGCTGCAAGGGCCAATAAGATATTGGCATGTATAAAACGAGGTATAGATTCACGGGAGGAGGATATCATCTTGCCTCTTTACAAATCAATGGTAAGACCTCACCTTGAATATGCAGTACAGTTCTGGGCACCAGTCCTTAAAAAGGATATTAAGGAACTAGAAAAAGTGCAAAGGAGAGCTACAAAATTAATAAGGGGTTTGGAGGATCTTAGTTATGAAGAGAGACTTAAAAAATTGAATTTATATACGTTAGAAAAAAGGCGTCTCAGAGGGGATATGATAACATTATATAAATATTTGCAGGGACAATATAAAGAGCTCTCCAGTGACCTGTTCATTAACAGAAAGGTACAAAGAACAAGAGGTCACCCCCTCAGACTGGAAGAGCAAAGATTTCATAGACAGCAAAGGAAGGGATTCTTTACGGTTAGGACAATAAAGTTATGGAACTCACTGCCAAGAGAGGTAGTGCTAGCAACCACAATAGATGCATTTAAAAATGGTTTGGATGTTTTTTTTAGCAAAGCAGAACATACAGGGCTATTAATAATAGAATAAGCATTAATAAAAGAGCTTATTGATCCAAGGAGAAATCTGATTGCCTCTTGGAGTCAAGAAGGAATTTTTTCCCCCAGGAGGCAAAATTCGAAATAGCTTCCTTAGGGGTTTTTTGCCTTCTTTTGGATCAAAAGCTGTAATGATAGGTAGAAGGGTTGAACTTGATGGACTGTGTCTTTTTTCAACCGAAATTACTATGTTACTATGTTACTATGTTACCCCACTGGGTGATTTGCACTTAAAACAGCGACTGATTTTGGGGTGCAAATGTGAGTCTGGTATTGGTATTGTATCACATCTCTTGTTGGCGGGGAGAAGTACCGTTTACTGTCTCTCTGGGTAGAATGTTCCTCACAATCAATTGTTTGAGGATGGGAGACTGCTTGAATGAAAGTAGTGGGGGCTGTGGGAATATTGCCCGGACTCTTTCATCTGTGTATAGAATAGTTTGTAGTTCCCTCAAGATCTTGTACAGGACTGGATTGCAGGTCACCACTAGCGGTACTCGGTCTCCTTTTTGTGGTTGCTGGTATGTCAGGTGATTTTCTCTATATATCAGTGTGTTTGAGTCTGTGATTTTTGTACTGTAACCTTGGTTGATGACCATGGTGAAGATGACAACACTGATTTGCAATGCAACATTCTCCACGGAGGAAATGAATGGAGGAGTCAGAAATAAGCACAGACACACATGAGATTAAAGAAATATTTTAATATACATTTAAATGATATAGATTTTTTTTAATGTGTCATTAATTTGATAACAATAAACTTAAGCAGCAAAATAGAATGTATGAAGAGGTGCGCTCCAGGTAAACTGTAGGAAGAAAGATTCTAACACCTTAATAAGTGAATGGTGTAGTGGTGAATTTTCCAATATTCTCAGGAGGGGCAAAAGAGAGAAAACATTGCCCCCCCTTGAGGTATTAAACTCACAGACTCCCAGAGTAATTCTAGCACATCAAAGGCTTTGGAGCAAGCTGAGGAATCTCTGATAATCTTGATTCTTTCGAGGGTCGTATGCTCAGACCATGTAAAAGATGATGGCAGGTATTCCTGATTAGTAAAAATAATATAAATACATTTAATAGATATAATATCTGCTTACATATAGGCTCACACTCATAGACAAACTATAAACAAAGGTGGGAGCCACAAAGTGGCGAATAGAGTGTTCTTCCAGCAGAAATTCGTAACAATAGAGCTGCAGTAGAAGAAGAAAAAATTATGTCCGATACACGCTGTGTTTTGGACATATATTTTTCTTCTTCTGTTGCAGCTCTGTTTTTCCAAATTTCTTCTGTAGGGACACTTCAATCCGCTTCTGTGGAGCAACACTTTCAGCTAAAAAAAACTATTTAACTCACAGGTAAACCTGACGTTGACCAAGGCGCCCACGTAGATTAAGGTTGGATATTCTGAATCCCATGTCACCTTTCCTATTACACTTGAATACATCGAGGTCTGTGGGCTAAACAGCTATATGTGCTGAACTGAAAAGTCAACAGCAAAAATCAAACACCCTTAGCGGGAAAGATAAGCACGAATTTATCCAACTCGACTCTCCTGATACTTGCTATTCGGTGGTCAGATCTCCGTGTTTGGCTGATTAATCAACCTCATTGGGGTCTATTCCATGACCTGAATAGGGTTGCCAAAAAAATACTGGCCATCCTATGGCCTCCATAGACCTAATATTGGTCTCAAGTCAAGACAATTTTTTTACTGCCGGCCTATCGGTAACATACCGGCCCGGTGGCAACCCTACACCTGAGTTAATTTATCTCATGCCACTGAATCCCATACACTGCAATAGAAAAATTTGAGTTAATTAATAGTAATAAGCGATATTTTGCATTCCTGGAATAGGCCCATTGTACTTATAATTAACAGAGATCAGTGATTTCCTATTTCCTATTCTGTCTTTAGCAAATTAAAGCAAAATACGTGTGCCTTGCTTTGCAAAACATTTGTCAAGTGGCTCATTATCGGCCTTTCTCTTTCTAATACCAGCTTTGCATCCAAGCTGGACTTGATCTAATAACCTTTGCACTGTTCGCAGGCTGGCTTCTAAGTAGTCACTAAGGGAGCTTTCATCTAGAAAAAATATCAAGTGTATTTTCTAAGGCAACAGTGTTAGCATGTCTATGCACATGACATAGAAATGTAATATTGGCAACCCTACTTGCCAATACCCTACTTCTGAGGTCAATAGATCAGTACCATGGGTAATAATAACATCTATTATTCAGCTGTTAATTCTGAGAGCATGTGCAAAATAAGTACTAACTGTTGCTAATGTCATTCAAAGACAGCAGTGGCTATTTCTTAAAATGGAGTAACGTGTTTCTTTTAAATCAGAAGCTTTCTCTTCATAGGGTTACAGAAACTGCGGGCAGGTTAGGAGCGAAGAATACAGCTTTAAGTATTCTGACATTTGTAAAGCAGTCATTTTAAAAAATATTATGTTTTCCCACCGCTGCAGGAGTTTGCATATTTGATTTTTCTTGCTGCTAAATGTGTTTTTAAGTGGAAATTTAGCTTATCTCTGGCCACAGTCCTAGGCTCCCTGAACCCGAGAAGTTTTACAAGATGGAAACAATGTAGTTTCGTTTGCCTCCTGTAAATGATGTTCTGTGAAATTGTATTCTGCTTAAATATTTATTTATAACATTTTAGCTATCAAATACAAGTAATGGTACAGAAAACAGCATTGTCCACTTTTGATATTTTTTGCCTCATTGCTTTTAAGGAGAACTGATTTTTTTGAGGCTGTCCCACTGTCCTGCCAAACTCTACCTCTTTTTCATCACACCATAGAATGCATACACCATAGCGCTGACACTCCACCTCCCAAGCTCCGCCCCCACTGAGTCCCGATTCACTGGGGGGGGGGGGGCAGATAAGTTGGGATATGATGAGTTACGTGTAATTGAATAAATGCAAACAAGCCCTCTTTGCTTGTATAGTTCTATCAGAGGGTGGACATGATGTTTAGAATCTTGGGTCAAATAGACTCGATCTTCCTTCATCCGAACCCAAGATGTCCGCCCTCTGATAAAGCCATACAAACTATTTGTATTCTTTCATTAACACATGTTATTAAACATCTATGAAAAATTCCTACAAGTGATGCAATGTTTCAATTAAACATGTAACCGGACATTTTCCCAACCTTTTCCTTTACATGTTTTATAGTCGTTTGGTACTATTTTTAATAGAGCAAAGGATTTGCAGGAATACAATCAGAGCCAGTTAACATATCAAGAGCCCACTTTACTTTTCATTTGGTTTGATATATGGCGTATGCCAATCTTCATGAACTGATTATTGTTTTTAATGAGCCAATGAATAATAAAAGTACATATTGCGCCAGTTTTCCGACCCCCGTGGGGGCATGCCATCTGGACTTCAGAACTAAATGAAGGCAATCATTTGCAAATACCCTTTAAATATATTAATAATTATTGTATATTTCCATTTTTAAATTGCTTTCTGACTGTTCTATGTAGATGTATCTTCGGTCCTCCCCAGGTAATTTTGAAGAAATTGGAGCAGATGTGACCAGTCTTATTTCTGAAGTTCCCTCTAAACACACATATATACGGACTCATGTGTGTTAGAATAGCTGCAAATAATGTTGGATTTGTATTGCATAGGTCCTATCTAAAAACTGACCTTGTCTTTTATTGTTTAGCGTGTATTTAAGTCTACCGGCAGGCTGGGAAAAAATGATCTACGGAGGCAATGGCAAAAATAAAAATAGAAAAGGTGCTAATCCTGGGGTGGTTTTTCGGACCTTACCGGCATCCGTAGAAGGAGGCGTGGCTTTTAGAGATCACGGAGGATCACGCGACTCCTTTCTGGAACTCAGAGACGCCAAGAGGGTGTTCCGTCGGGCCGTTCATATTGCAGCACTGTTTGTTTTTTACGTTTTTGTAACTGTTAGGATTAAAAATCTTTTGGAAGCATAACGGGAGTTTTACATATTTTTCTCTCATTGCGGTCCCTGAATCAATGATCAGATTACTGTAGAGAGCAATAATATTTGTTACCAGGCTACAGTCTTGGGAGCCACGTTTGTGAGTGGTTTGATCATTGTCCAAGAATATTTATTTTGTTTTTTATGGATTGTTTCATTCTTTCAGGCATATTGCACTAGATCTGTATGTGTTTTTATGTTTCAGATTATTTTCAAGAGTCGTATTTTCAGGCACAGTGAGCTACCGTTTTTATTTATATCAGCTGGTTCACTTGCTGTGTGTTATCTGTTATTTTTTATTTTGATATTTTGTTGTTTTCAATATTTGTTCAGGTTTATTTTCTTTACTATATATTGGTGGTTCATAGTATACCATTGGTATTGGACACAGTAATACAGCTGATTTTAGGTATTTCTATTTATTCACTTTTTCACTCATGTCACTATTTATTTATATTGATATTTTTGTTTTGATTAATTGTGTCTATTTACACCATGTGCTGATAATAACTTAAGGTTTTTTCCTAACAGCATGATCAGACCCCCCACATATCAAGAACATTATATTTTTCAACTTTTGCTTCACTAATAGCAAAAGTTCAAAATGTGGTGCCACCTGCCCTAAGTGTGTATCTTGGATGGGTTTATTCTCAGCTACGTCTCTCAGCTGTTCTGGACACTGATCAGGACCAGGAGGCTCGTCGCTTATATCTGATCAGTGTGTGTCGGGTCTGATGGCCTCACAGTGCTACGGCAAAGGGAGACCCGCAAGTTTACATGCCACCAACAGAGGAGACCGCTTCGCAAGTATTGAGAGACTATCGGCAACCGGATCAGCCTCTAATGCAGCTAATCACCAAAAGGTGAATTGAGGTGAGTAGCCGGTGAATTTAAGTGAGTAGCAGTTAAGATAAAGTGAATAGCAGGTGAGTTGAGGTGAGATGAAAATTGAATCTCACCAGTTCAGCTATACACTGTGCAGGAACGAACCTGGTTAGTTCCCCAGCTAAGTAAACACACCTGGATCAGGCAGCATGCAGGGAGAGAATAATCTGATTGGATGATCTTTACACTCTCAGTGCTGCTCGCTATGGGTTACCTGCAGCTATCAAGTTTTAACCGGGTGGTCACAAGGGTTGTCAGGGCACCCTAGAATGGCAGGCCAAGCCGCAGTTGCAACCCCTGCGACCATGATTGTTACACCACTGTATCCACCTTAATTTTAAATATAGTAGCAAGCATTTTAAATACTTTACAAAATTATTCCTGCAATATGTTTCATTTTCTTCCATTATAAGAAAAAAGCATAATAATTTAAGTATATCTATATATTTTTTAAACTATGCTTAATAAATGTAATAGATATTCATGTAAGGTTTATTAGTGTCATAATTATAATAATTCATTTTAAAATACATATTAACAGAGCATCAGCTCCTTTCACAGCTCCATAAAATTAGAAGTGATATTTTAAATTAATCCTGCAAGCTAAAAGTAAATATGAAGTCTGCCAAAAATGTGCTGAAATAGGTACATGCAGAGAAGCACTTTATTTTAAGATTAACTTGCAAATGAGATACTAAAAAATATGCAAAAAATAAAACATTTTAAACATTTTAGAACTTTGTAAATAAAACCAAATTTGTGAGTTCTCAGCATGTATTGTGTTCAGGCAGCTATAGAGTTTGGCTTTCCACTTGATAGTAGGTGAGGTTAGGGTCTCATTCTATTTAAAGTGTGCCTTGATGTCAGTGTTGTGTTTACGGCTACACAGACAGACTGGTGGGGGGTGAAAGAAGACCAGACGGGACGACACCCTAGCAAGTGCCACCATTTTTGATGGTGGTACATTGTTCCTCATAGAAATCCATGTTGCCCCCACTCGATGACCAGAGAGCAATCTGGTGCTGTGCAAAGGGATGTGGGCACAATATGGTGCAATAGAAAGAAATATTCAGGCAAATGGTGTAGTGGAAGGATATGGATGGGCAATCTGGCACTTTGGACAGGCAATCTGGTGATGTTGTACAGCATGCAGTTGTAATCTAGTGGAATGGACATGCAAGGAGCACAACCTGAGTTTAGTCAGGTCTATGGCACAATAAACCCTGCATACATTCATACTTGATGTGGTCAGGCAGGGATACACAAAGTGTACATACAAGGACACCAGTGTCCATGGCAAAGTCTGTAACAGTCCTTAACACATCATTTAATTGTCACAAACTTAAGTAAATGTCAACCATGAACAATGCTGATGTCTACAATTTTGGCCAAATCATGTAACCAAAATCTCTAATTTCTATTATGTTTACACAATTGTTCACAACTTTTCCTACTACTTGTGTACTAGACCCTACCCTATCCCATCTCACCTTGGACATTCTTAATCCTTTCTACTCTGTCCAACCCAAGCCCACCTAACCAGCCTCTCTCTGTCCTCTGGAATTGTACCATCAACCTTCAAGCATGCCCATATTATACCTATACTACAAAAAAACAAACTTGGATCTCACTCTTCTGTCAAACTATCATCCTATCTCCCTTCTCCCCTTGCCCAAGTTTTTGGAGAAGATTGTGAGGAAAAACCAACGTTCTGTCTAATGTCCTCTTTGATCTTCTTCAATCAAGCTTTTCACCCTTGCACACTACTGAAACAGCTCTCACTAAAGTGTCAAATGGCTTTCTCTCTGTCAAATCTAAAGGTCACTTCTCTGTACTGATCCTCTTGGATCTCTCTGCTGCCTTTGACACTATTGACCACCACCTTCTCTGTCACAGTTTAGTGCCAATCGCATTGGTGGCATGGCTCTCTCTGACTGAGTTGTATCTATCGGACTGCTCCTTCTCCGTGTTGCTTGCTGATGTGCCATCATTACCTGTTCTGCTCTCTGTTGGTGTTCTGCAAAATCTGTCCTTAGCCCCCTGCTGTTATCCTTGTACATCTCCTCTCTAGGTAAACTCATCAACTCTTTTGGCTTCCAATACAACCTGTATGCGGATGACAACCAGATCTACCTCTTCTCCCCTGACCGTTCTCTCTGTCATGTTGTGCATCAGGAACTGTCTGTCTGTTCTGCCTGGATGTCCATTCGATACTTAAAACTTATTCTTTCTAAAAAGGAGCTTATAATCTGCCCTCCCTCAAGCTCTATCCCTGTACCTGCTTTCACCATTACCCTTGAAGATGCTACAATTTTACCCACTCACCGAGCCCCATGTCTTGGGGTTGTCTTTGACTCTGATCTCTCCTCCATCCACCATGTTAGATCCTCAGCTCCTCCTTACTTTTCCTCCTTCATTAACCAATACTATTTTGCGTGACTGCAACGTTCCTCAAGTGAAATAAGGCTCTCTTCTAAGCTCATCACCTCTTCCCATTCGCACCTGCGAGACTTTAACCGCACTGCCTCCATTCTCCTGAACTCTCTCCCACAGAGGATCCAGTTCACTTGCTTGTTCTCAATATTCAAAACGTCCCTCAAAACGTAAAGGACACTAATTAATTACCTATTAATTATCCCCCAGCCAAACCCACCTAGCGCTCACTGATCTCAAATACTGTTATGAATAAGAAAGTTTGCTAGAACATCCATTAATTAACCTCTGGTCAAACCCACTGGCTCCAACTTTCCCCAAATACGGTTACTACCACCACCTTCCTCTTTGACCTTTCACTCACCTTATATGTCTCCTGTCCCCCATTCCCTCTACACTGTAAGCGCTCTACCTCATGTATCAAACGTAGTATGTAGTTCCTTTCTGTGCTCTGTACAACGTTCTATGTAAATTGTTGGCGCTACGTAAATAAATGTGGATTGAATGGACTGTAACTTTGTTGAGGTGAGACGCCCAAACAGTTTTTTGTACACATTGTTTAGCCAATTACAGTGTACTTACAGCATGCTCACACTTGTTTAGTAAGCATCATATTTAGGATTATTTTATTCAAAAAATACCTGCTATGCTATTAGATACATAGACATAACTTTGGCCTGCCGGTAAAGTAATGGCTGAGTGACAACCCCATTCATATTATACATGTATAGTATTTGAACTGTTTGGATTATGGTCCAAAATTGGGACTGATTGTGCTATTGAGGTTTTGGCAGTTCATAAGCCAAAATCTCTCATTTATGTTATGTTTATACAGTTGTTGCCAATACAGTTTTTAGTTTTTCTGTTCACTCACTCACTTGTGCGTAGGAAATTAAAATATTACAAAAAAATGGCAAGTGTGTGATTACTCTGTATAATTGTTATAAAATCACTGCATAATCATATGTCATGGCTTTTCAGAAACCTACTGTGCAAAATGGTACATGTAAATACACCAAAAGGGTAATTTTCCTAATTGCGCTTTAAACTAATCAGATGATTCATCCAGGCTACAAACATTTGCCAAAAGGTTCACTCATCTGTATTGAAAGTCATTCCACCTTGAGCGAAAACATCAGTGTAGAAAATGAATGGGATAAATCAAATGTGAACTAATTATGCATGCATGCTTCACTATCTACAACAGGATCTCTAAGAATAAGACATTAGAACTCTATTTATTTGTTAGACATTGTAACTTTCTTAATATGATGAATAAATCATTTATAATTTTTACAACTTGTTATGTTTTAATGGTATTGCAAAAATGTGTATCTAGAATTTAGCAATAATGTTAAAAGGTTATAAAGTAAGAAAATTGATCAACCAATGTTTTTTTTCTGCCCTCATTATTTCTTTTTATACTTATTGTTTATTTGTTAAACGTTGTAAAAATATGGACATAAACTACTTAAAGGGACTCTACCACTTACATAAGCTGTCCCTAGATTACCTGTGCATTTAAAACAAACACATGTATAAGACATATGCCACTGTGTTTTTTTTCTCTATGTTTTAAATAACTGCATATAAAAGTAAAAATCAAATTAGGTGTCTATCTCCAGCATCCATTTTGAGAATTTTACCCATGATGCAACATTCTTCAAAATCTTCCAGCAAGTCTCACTTTACAACTGTGGCCAGAGCCTGCATGATGATGTCATAAGGTACACCCCTGCTATCTTAATGACTCCTGTGTATCACTAGTGGTCAGGATTAGGTGGCTGTGAACAACCTTTTTACCTGCCTTTCAACAAAAAGAGAGGAGATTAACCTGATCAAAAAGGACCATAACTCCTCCTCTGGTGATGTAATAGTTACATTACCCTCCCATTCAATGCAAGTCTATGATCAGAATTCTGACTTATAGACTACATTCTATGTCGCCATAGTGAGATACTAGAGCTGTAAAATCACTGGGGGATGGCACCTAAAACACTATATTTCACAAAATGGCGGAGCCCAGTCACACTTGTTTAGTAAACTATTTCATAAAATAAACTCATATAAAAAAAAAAACAAAAGACAGATCTGAAATCAACAATGAAAAAAAAAAAACTTTTCAATCCTTTGGCGGGAGTGTCCCTTTAAGAATAGTACATGGCCTATATACAAAAACAACACCAAACAAATTCGACCGGCTCCAAACCCTAAATCAGTAGTGCATGAGTTTAAGTTACCTCCAGGTGTTGGAACACAAAGGGTCTACTCACAACCCGAAATAGCAACAAAAACAAAGGATTAGTGGTTGTGTACATTTTTAAGTAATCTGAATAATCAAATTTGAATCTTTTAATTTTACAAATCAAGGTGGATAAATCTATTGTTGAGCTGTTGTAAAGACACACTCCTATTAGATCCTGAGACATGACCCGGCACTAAATATCAGTCCAAATGTTGTGTATGCATAATAAAGACATCTGAGGCAAGGACGGATTTAAACAGGTGCAGTGTTTTAATTACGTAACAAGGATTACTTATAAAGTATAAGTGTTAGTAACATAACTATATCATCAACATATTAAACATGTAATAATAAAAAGCAACCTTAGTTGCAACATTGTAAACACACAATTAAATACCCATGAGGAGTAGTGGGCATAATTAGTGCAAAATGTAAGGTTCCCTGCCAGATACCATCATCCGTAAACACTATGCCAATACGATGGGTCAAGGGACTTGAAAACAACCCGAGGGCCCCACCACAAGGGATATGAATGACCCATTGGGTAACAAAAAACAGGGTATGAGAAGTAAGTAGGAGAGGTGCGCCAGAAAGGGGGGTAAAGAAGAAGAAGTGAGAGAAAGAGGTGCGATGTTCACCATCCAGAGTTGTGCCCACAACTCAAGAGAATAGGTGACACGAAAATGATGTAAGCGCTTGAAGAATTAGAAGTAGTATTACGTGACGGGAAGGAGTCGTAAATGTACAATTTAATGAAACAATAATCATACAAAGATAATACAATGAATTAAAAAAACACCAAAATAATGGTGATTCAAACACAGCGGGGGAGCCCTGACGCATTTTGCCGTCAGGCTTCCTCCAAAGGTTCCTGATAGCTATAGACTAGCTACCTTAGAAAAGGGAAGAAATGGGTAAAGAAGGGAAGTGTGTAAAAGATACGTGAATGATGGATTTGAGAGATGGGCATAAGCTGCAATAGAAAGTTTGGTAAGTTACATACACACGGATCTGTGTAGTGTCCGATTAGGGTCATATTTAAGAATGTTATGGTTGGATAAAGTGTTGCAACAGAAAGAATACTGTCACAAATAAAATATTGTTGTTGAGGTGCAGTGTATTGGAATATGAAGATATGTATGGAAATTATTAATATCAGTGCGTGGTTAAGATGGAATTTCACCATTTTAGGGAAAACATATGAACATATACACTGTAGGTAATAATAATACCTACATAATACACCATACATGACAAAAATATAGATTTTTTTTCTTTTTTAAAAAGAAAGCATATAATAAAAACAGACATATAAAAGCAATTAACAGGAATTTAAGATGAGACAAACCTGTTTTTTTTTTTCTAATTCAAACTCAGGTGCTGAATTCGACTTAGTCTCAAAATGAAAGTCGACCTCCGAAGTCGAATTTTAGTGAATAGACCGATCTAGGAAAAGCAATACTTTCATAGTTAGTATGAAATACAAACAAAATAAATAGAGATGGAAGTGGTGCTCCTTACAATGGATTGCATATGACCATTTGTGGTAGCCCAGCCAGGAATATCCTCTTTAATTGAGTTAAAGACGCCTCTCGGTTGTTGAAAAGGGGTTGTGAGAGCTAAAGTGGAGAGATTGGGTCTAGGACACTTCAGCGCGGCTGATTCACCGCTGACAGTCCAGCGCAGCAGTTTGAACGCTGAACTGTCAGCTGTGAAGATGAACGTGGCCGCTTCATCGCGGCAATGTAAGGACTGACAGGTCAGTGCTGAACTGTCAGCCCATACAAACATACAACCCCAAATAAATCACCCCCCCTAATAAATGAAAGCCCCCAAAAGTAACCCCCCAACCCTAATACTAAAATGAACCCCCAAACCCTAATACTAAAATTAACCCCCAAACCCTAATACTAAAATTAACCCCCGAACTCTAATACTAAAATTAACCCTAATACTAATTCTAACCTCCCTAAATACTAAAATTCTAATAACTCTAATACTAATAATACTCACCTTTAGCGATGAAATGTCCCGCGATGACCTGTATCGCGATGAAGAGGGGGCGGTGAAGCGGCTGCGCTAATGCAGCCGCGATGACCTGTCCCATCACCAAGAGATTTAAGAGGGTTTCAGTGAAAGCTTACTTGCTGTTGTGGTTAGTTTTAGACATAGGGGTTTTAGTAAATGGTTTATTTTCTACTAGGAAAGGATTGATAATAACAGACAAGGTAGTTTTATGTTAGCTGGCGTTGGGCATAACCTTTATGATAGTAAGAGGAGTTGGTGCAATCTCTGTTGAAACTAACAGCTGTTTTTTGCGCATCTGGATTTAAAGCACTCTCCTTGATATATAGCCTGTACATTTTTAACTCCGTACAGGACAGGTCATGCTGCCCTTTTGTCTGCAAATCATGGCTGTGAGAAAAGTTGTCATATTTCCCATATGTATATAATATAAGTGTATAGCCTTGCTGTTTCTTTAAAATTGATTTTACCTTCTTATAACTCACTGTGAAGTAGGACCTCTGTTAATGATTGAAGGCTGGGTGCATGGTGGGAGCCTGCCATGTGATGTGCTGATAACATAACAAGGTGGCTGCTGACCTTACATTGGCCACATGATGTATATCAGTAAATGAGTTAATGTATTAGTTGTCTCCAAATAAATTACTTTAGTTTATTAGGGTTTTTTGCCTTCTTTTGGATGAAAAGCAGGAATCATAGTTCGAAGGGTTGAACTTGATGGACTTAAGTTTTTATTCAACCTAAATTACTATTTCCCAGTACTGCCCCACTCATAGTATCCCTCAGCCACCCCCCGAAAACAAAAGTGTCCATCCTTGCCACCTTGCCAATTTGGAATGTTGGGAATTGTGTATTATGTCATTTGTATGTGTCACATACAGGCGTGGATGCTCCATATGTACTCTAGCACGTAGCAGCCACGCTGTATATTTTTGGGTTTTGTGTGCTCTGAACAGAGTGCACACAAACCCTGGAAATACATCCAGGAGACAGGTGGCAGCTGCAAATTCGGCAACAGAGTCACTCACTCTGTTGCCAATTCGACCAGAATAAAAGTATACAGAAATTCGGTATACTTTTAGTGCTGGTCGAATTGGCAGCAGAGTGAGTGACTCTGTTGCCGAATTCGTAGCTCCCGTCGGCCCCTCAAATGTATTCTGTGTATTTCCGGGGGTTTGGGTGCTGGCTGTTTGCAGCAGGCAAATCCCCAGAAATACATGAGATACATCGTGCCCCTGAGTGACAGACATGCAGCACACCTGTCACTCAGGGGCACGAAACGCCCCATGTCACATATAGACACTGATGCTTATTAGAATCCTTTTTATTGTATATTACTGGTATATGCGTGTGTATATATATTATATATATTTTATATATTATATTTTATATATTATGTAATATTATAAATATATAGATATGTTTAATGAACTCCAGGAATCAAAAGCAGTATCTAAATTACTTGTCTACAAGCGTGAGTACAGGTTGCATTAAGCTCCAGTTGTGGTCATAATAGATCTTGCTGGAAGAAACATAAAATGACTTTACTTTTAATGTGGTGGAAAATGATCAATGCTGTAGGGGCTGCTGGTTAAAATGGATATACATTGGTGGGATACAATATTGGAATTGACATGTGTGGTCGCCATCTTGGAAATGATTTGTATTATGATGTCATTCAGCAGGACTGCATGATTTAATTAGAACAGAACAAGCGATATCAGAAATAATTCTGTTTAACTTGTTCTCCAAAATGGAAGCTTGTGCATTCAATAAAGTAAATACCAATATATTCTCCAACGTGTGTTAGGTAAGCAGTAGTTCAGAGAAGGGCTATTAAACTGGTTCATGGGTTGAAAGATAAAACTTACCAGGAAAGGTTAAAGCATCTTAACATGTATAGCTTGGAGGAAAGAGGGGGGATATGATAGAAACATTTAAATACATAAAGGGAATCAACACAGCAAAGGAAGAGAGTATATTTAAAAGAAGAAAAACTGCCCCAACTAGAGGACATAGTCTTAAATTAGAGGGGCAACAATTTAAAAGTAATATCAGGAAGTATTACTTTACTGAGAGGGTAGTGGATGTATGGAATAGCCTTCCAGCGGAAGTGGTAGATGTAAACACAGTGAAGGAGTTTAAGCATGCGTGGGATAGGCACAAGGCTATCCTACCTTTAAGATAGGGAACTGCGGACTAATAAAAGTACCTTTTTTTCCGGCGTATAAGATGACTGGGTGTATAAGACGACCCCCCAACTAAGTCGTCTTATAAGCCGAAAAAATTGCATCTATATTTTAACCTTTTAGGTTAAAATAAAGAGTTTCCCACCCTCCGCCCCCCCTTCCCTAATCGTCAATCCCCAGTACTTACCTATTTTCTTCTCTGTCTCCCGCTGTTAAGCCGGTCCGTGGCTGTGAGGGAAGCGTTGTGAGCTCCCCTCAGGCCGCGCGGACAATAAAGTTTTGTTTAAAAAAAAAGTTTAAACAGACTTTATTAAAGCCGCGCGGCCTGAGGGGAGCTCACAACGCTTCCCTCACAGCCACGGACCGGCTTAACATCGCGAGCGGAGACAGAGCAGAAAATAGGTGAGTAAATCCCAGTACCCGGCGTATAAGACGACACCCCAACTTTTGAGAAGATTTTCAGGGGTTAAAAAGTCGTCTTATACGCCGAAAATACGGTATTTAGAACATTGGGCAGACTAGATGGACCGATTGGTTCTTATCTGCCGACACATTCTATGTTTCTGTCTACTTATCGCAAGATTGATTAGTTCACTTGGTGGATTGTCGGAGGAACAGCTTGAGCACCGTAATATTTAATTATTGAGACTTTGGTAACCATTTACTTTCGACTGAGATGCAAATTAGTATGCTTGCTCAACACACTGAATCATGTTCTTTAGTTCAGTGGTTCTCAACCGTTCTAACCCCAGGATGTACATTTGTCCTTGGTCATGTATAACCCCAGGACGTACATTTGTCCTTGGTCATGTATAACCCCAGGGCGTACATTTGTCCTTGGTCATGTATAACCCCAGGGCGTACATTTGTCCTTGGTCATGTATAACCCCAGGGCGTACATTTGTCCTTGGTCATGTAGTCACAACCCAAAACTAATTTAATTTTCAAAACATTATCATTTATGCCACAAAACAATTTGTAAACAAACATAAATTGAATAGTGCAATAATCGCAGTGCAAGTGAAACTGAAACTACAATTGAGCTAAAAACCCAATAAAATAAAAACCCATTGAAACATACGAGACTAATTAAAACTAATAGGAAAGCCAGAGGAGCTTTTTGCTCCTGAGAAATGTCTCAACGCCAGGGTTAACGGTAGACAAAGCACCTCAGACTGTGTTTAATGTCCATGCTGTTCCTATACTTTGTCTTCAGCTGGACCATAGCTGAGAAGCCGCTCTCACCAAGCTATGTACATTACTCACTGACATGTATCTGCCACATCAAGCACAAACTTCACTTGACCCATATCAGGCTAATTTTTAAATTGTATCCCTAAAGTAAATGGTGCCACCTCGGCTGCTACCAAATACTAGAGGGGTTACTGGAAGAGATATCAGCGACACTATCGAAAACACAGTCATCAGTTACTTGGGGAGCTTCTCGGCTTCAGATGGTGAACACAGATTGCGTCGCAAGATCATCATTCCTCCCACCAATCAAAAGGTAGACTTTTTGATGAAGCTGAAGCACAGGTTCGAAAACCCACTCGACACCAGCTCGTGACTCACTTTTGGGTCACGAGCCAGTTGAGAAACACTGCTTTAGTTGCTACCTTAAGTCTGAGAAAAAAAGACAAATACAAAAGGAAGTCAAATTATATTATTTATTTTTCACCGAAAAGCATCATGTTTTAATCACAAAGGAATTGAATTTCTGCACGTTTGGCTCTTCTTTATTTAGTTTTTAACCATGAAATGAGGTCTGTCGCAAGGAACTAAGCGCAGATTTACAGCCCATTCACAATGTTTTCATAAGTAGAAAATAATTATAGAAGTAGGTTCCATCGTTTCTCTTCAAATAATTTTTCATTGAGTTTTAGTTGTAACATAAGTTACAGAAATGATTTTAAAAAATGTTGAATATAGATTACAATATGGGGAAAATAACAAGATATACATCCATAATACTTAAGAGAAAAGATAAATATAAGTATATATATATATATATATATATATATATATATATATATATATATATATATATATACAGATATGTTTTTAAATAAAATATAAAAACAAATATAATATCATAAGTATATGTACAGAAAATAATAGAAATATATACAAATGCAATAAAATAAAAATTAATATTTAAAAAAAATCATAGGTTGCATAGTTTCTAGTAGTTTTAGAGTTTAAAGGGCCTGGTACCTAAACATTGTTCATAATGTAAATGTAGAAAATGAAAAATGACCTATACATTGCAGGAAAATATATGAAGGGAAAATGTTCCCTGGTTATGACATGATAGGTGACATATAGGTGACTTGGCTCATTGTCGTTTAATGTGTATTTATATATTCTTGTTTGAATTATAGTGTGCATAACACTGTAATAAAGGATATATTTTTTAGTGTGTGTATGTATTAGTCTTCCATTTCTAGTGTCTTGTACGATATAGTGTCAGACTTTATACCTCCCCGTCCGGGATGCGGAACTTGGAAGGTTGAATGTCAGCAAAAGAAGGCGGATGTTGGTTTCCATTGATACTTTAATGGATTCATTAAAGTTTCTCATGGAGTGTCTAGGACAGTTCTTCATGGCCAGTTCAGCGCTGATAGTTTGAACGCTGAACTGTCAGTGGTGAAAGGCAATTGCGCTGTTTCATTGCAGCAATATAAGCACTGACAGTTCAGAGTAAACCCCCACTAATAAATTAAACCCCCAAAACCCTAAAAATGACCTCAAACTCCCATAATAACCCCCCAAACCCTAATACTAACCCCCCGAACTCTAATACTAATACCCCCAATACTAACCCTAATACTAACACTAAGCCCTAATACTAACGCTAACACTAAGTCCTAATACTAATAATACTCACCTTGTACGTGATCCCGCGATGAACTTGCCGGATCATAGGGTGAAAGGTCGCTGTGTTTAAGCCGCCGCGAAGACCTGTCCCGTCCCCCTCATGGATGTTTAGTATTCATCTTTTGAAAACACGGGGCGGCGTAGTTATGAGGATCAATTAAAGATGTATGGTCCTCATCAAGCCACGTTACTTCCGTCCATCTATGATTGTCTATGTATTAAAACCTTGCAGCGGATATGGGTGAGAGGTTCAGTGCCAGCACTACTGCACACGTGTCATCAGCTGTGAAAGCGCAGTGTTCTTCCTGAAGCATACATTACTTAATTTTCATGGTTACAAAACATTCAAAGATTCTTGCATCAAAGCCATTATTTTCTGGATTGGTAGACTGCAGTAGCAAATACAAAACAAAGGTTCTTCTCAAAAAAGAGAGACTTGCAGGGAATTCAAATGGGAATTGGAAATTCAAGGCCAAAGTAACGGAGTTCGAACAATTCTCCCATTCAGCTTCAATTTTTTCCCCAACTCGGCTACATTGGCCTTAAGTTTGAGATTCCCATCTCAATTCCCTGCCATTCTATTTTTATTGAGTAGACAGTTACAATTGCTTTGGAAAGTTATTCCTTCTTCGGCAATTATCTTGTCATTATTCATTTTCTAAACATAGGAATGTGTTTTTGGTCGGATTGTGACTCCTGTGCATTATTTGTGCCCTATTCTTTCTATGGAGTGCTTTTGAACCAGACATTGCTTTAGCACCAACCACAGCATCAAATCAAACAACTAGTCTTGCAAAGGCCAGATTGTCAGTGTGAATTTTCAGTCTTTAGAATTCCGACTCTACAACATCCGCTATGCCGAGCACAGTAACGATCTTTTAATAATGCGTATTAAAATTAATAACAAATGGCCCTTCAATCAAGTAGGTGCTGTAGAAATAGTGCCATTATTCCAAAAGCGAGTTAGAATATAAAATCTGTAGCTCTCTACAACAAACATTGATAACATTTCTTCCAAATTAACAATACTTTTGAGTTCTGGTGCCTACAGACTACAGATGAGCACTAATATAATGACTTTTAGAGATTGCCAGGTACACGCGCACACACACACACACACGTTTTTGGATGCACAAGGATTATAGGTTGAGGATCCCTTATCTGAAGATCCAAAAACCGAAATGACCCCAAATCGGAAAAAAAATAAAAAAAATTGGATGTGGGTCTATTCGGATAAGCCAAGTTGCTCACATTGAATTTAGATGCTGCCGAAATGATCCGTTATCCGTAATGCTGCCGGTCCTGAGCATTTCAGATAAGTGGTGGTAACATAGTGGACTGTAAATAAATCAGAACAATTATCGAACAGCAATCTCAGCATCCACGTATTGTCTGTAAGTTAAAATGCTTGTATTGGTAATCGATATGGGTTTCTATACATTTAAACAGTTCATAATGTAAAAAAAAAAAACATGTTTTCAGGCTATCCATGGCCATGACAGCGAGAGCTTTGTGTGTTTGTGTGAATGCTGCAGAGAGACTTACAGGCAGCTCCAGCATAGTGATATCTCTTCACTATGTGTGGCAGCGCTGACAGGTCTGAGACAGGCAGGCAGACACCGATCTCGCATGCAGCTGCCTGTTAGTCTCTTCTCAGCCTTCACACAAACACACAGTCTCTTTCTCTCTCTCTCTCTCTCTCTCTTGAGTTGATCAATTTGTGGCCTCACCCTTTTGTGGCTCTGCCCATCTATGGAGGGTATTTTTTTTAGGAAAAGGTGGCAACCCCTAGTTTTAACCCAAACAGGGAGCAAGGGTTAAAATGTTAGTTTCCCATATATTTAGTTATCCTGGAGTGTATCTTTAGCAATACATTCAGGATTCCTCTCGGCTCTGCCTCAGAGCTGAGAGAGAGGTGGTCAGTTAGCTGGTGCATGTTCAGACTGTTGGCTCCAGTGTTCTCTCTCTCTGGTGGTACAGAGAGAGGCACTTGCTTTCAAAGGGGTTTATTAGGGACCCTTTTATTGATCCTCTTAGAAAACAAGTGTTCCTCACCGCAGTACCATTGATATACTGTCAGCGACAGCAGGTAAGATAGGAGCCCCCCGGAGCCTAGGTACTTGGGAATTTAGAAGTGAGAAATGCTGAAGCCAAAGCTTATCGAGCTAGGGTAGAGGGCAGCGCGAGGGAGAGTTGCCCCTCTGCTTCGTTTGCCAGGCCTGGGAAAAAAAGTTTAGTGGTACTTAAAGATCCAGAGGGGTAAAATAAATTACTGCTGCCTGTTAGTTATATAAATTGGGTATATGCAGAGAGCAGTAACCTGTAGGGAATTGACAAGGCAATGGCACAAGTCAGGCCAAAACAGCTGGACCTCCTTATATTTAATGCTAACAAAAACTGCATGTTTTCCATTTAGATTTTCTCTATAATTGGCACACAGCCTTCTTGCTCCTGAAAGAGTATTGTATATAAATTGAGATTTAGAACATTCAAATCAATAATAGCAGACAAATACCTGCATTTGTCACAGCATCAAATACTGTGTGGAGTATTGAAAAAAAAAATACATGTACATGTGCAAAATCTCGTTAAGAATTATCATACAAATAGAACTTGAAAGCATATTCTAACAAGTGTTTTAAATCATTCCACTGCATCTTCGTAAGCCTTTTCTAGTTAATCACATGCTTTTCCCAAAACATATAATAATGTACGGAAAATGCTTTTGCAGAACTGAAATAAAATAAATATTTGCCAATCCCCTGGCAACATGGGATGTACCAGGTACGTCATGGATAACATGTCACTTAGTGACAATGGCTATACCTGGTATGTCCTGCGGTGAACTGCAACGTATGTGAAGCGGGTGTATCTATGACGCTTCGATATCGAGACATCAAGCAACACCAAAAGTTTTGCCCCACTAGGGCACCGCAATCCCTCCAGTGAGGAATCACAAACTCCATATTGGATGGCAGCATGGCCCTCCAAAATGGCACTACCCTATAGCAGGCAATTGCTTGATAGAGTCCCCAGCCCCTCTTACTTTTGTTCCTGACCCCTTGGTTTGGTTGTGATGCCAATACCAATGAACCATGGGGCCGAACATGGCACCCGAATTTCATTTTTTAATCAATGGGAACTACATTTCCCATTATTCTGTGGCAGTCAGGTATCTCCACAATTGTTAGCAATACAATTTGGATGTAACATTCATAGAGTCACTAGCAGGGGCTGAAGACACTATGAATGAAATAAAGTAAGCCCCCCCCCCACAATTTTTTGTATTGTTGATTTTAGATATGGTCTTTTGTTTTTATGTGACTGTATTCAATAAAATATGTAACTAAAGAAGTGTGACTGGGTGCCGCCATTTTGGGAAATATAGTGTTCTGGGTGCCACCCCCTAGTGACTTAACAGCGCTAGTATCTCACTTTGGGGCTGGGGACACAGAATACAGTCCATAAGTTTGAAATCTGATCATAGACTTGCCTTGAAATGGAGGGTAATGTAACTATTACATCACAAGGGGACGGAGTTATGATCCTGTGTGTTGGAAGGCAAGTAAAAAAAAGTTGTGCACAGCCAGTAGTCCTGCCCACTATGATACATAGGGGCCAGTAAGAGTATCTTATGACATCATCATGCAAGCGTTGGCCCCAGCTGTAAAGTGAGACTGGCTGGGAGATTTTGGATGATGTTGCATATGGTAAATATTCACAAAATGGAGCCAGGAGATAAACACTTCCCTCACAGCCACGGACCTGCACCGGGAGACAGCAGCAAGGAGGTAAGTATTGGGGAAGGGGAATTGGGAAGGGGGGCAAAATACTGGGCGGTGCATTGACGGTATATTAGATATACCGGCCCTGGCCCCAAGACCCTAAACACTGGCTGTGCCGGTAAATTACCGGCCAGGTGGCAACCCTCGGGAACGCAAGCACCATGGTACTGTAAAAGGTAATGTAAGTACATTAAATGAGAAAGAGGAAAACTACAGTTAAACACAAATACTGCAAAAATGTTAAAACAGCCATTGTCAAGAAGGGTCCAAACCCTACAGATATAAGAAATTTGAAGTAGAAACACTAAACAAAATAGTTGGTACAGTACAAGATGAACACAAAAGTTACCTTCAGTCAAACACCAATGGAAAATAAAAATAAAAAAGAAGACTATAGAAAATTGTGCTACAACAAAGAGAATATTGAGGTAAGCATGCTACGGACTGTTTAACAGGCCAAAAGAGTAATTGTCAGACCTCATGCAGCATTTGAGCTGTCATGCTGGTTGGCAATTTTCTGCATTACATTTTTGGAATTGCTTCTTTTAGGAATGGGAAATGATTTTCAAGAGAAAAATAACTGTGTATTTCTGATTAGCTGAACTGTAAAATATAAACACGCTGTGAACAGATGTGTTAAAAGTAGGGGGCCTGGAGCATGTGACAGCAGTCGGCTATACCTTTGTATATATATGGGGAGAAAAACTTATTCCTCTTTGACAATGCTGCAGCTGATAATGTCTTTATCCAGTATTTGATTGGAACCATTTTGAAAGGTTCTGTTTGTAGAAACCTCTATCAAAAGTTGAATCACCTTCAATACATTGAAGTGAAAAAAACACACAGATGGACCACATTATGTTATAAAAGTGTAATACCATAAACAATGGATATTATGATTATTAATGTAAAAGACAACTGTTGCAAAAAATGTACTTATGTATAACTGAAACATTGTATCAAGTGTAGATGACTTTAATGACGGAAATACAAATTAAGTGCCTTCTTTACTCCATATAGTTCTCTCAGGGGGCAGACATGTTGTTTAGAATCTTGGGTCAGATCTTCACTCACCTTGGTTCAGATGAACAAAGCTCTGACCCATCTGACCAAAGATTCTAAACAAAATGTCTGCCTCCAGGTAGAGCTATATGGAGCAAATATTGCTCAATAATGTACTTTATTTGTATTCTTTCATTAAAGCATTTATTTATAAAATTCCTACACTTGATGCCATCTTTCAGTTAAACAGAACCTAACTTTCTTCTACAGTTATCATTTAAAATTACTCATTACTCCCCAAATTTTAAAATCAATAATTTGTAATTGGTAAGTACCCAAGCAGGGTTTACCCTATGATGTCACAAATAGGAAACACCACTGACACGTTTCAAACACATTTTTTTTTTAATGCATGCAGAGGTAGAGCTTAGGGGAACAGCAAGGCTTGGGACCTCAATCAGCCTGCAATATTGTCATTCTCTGGAGCATTATGGGCATGTGACTGGAACGATCATCCATATTGGATGGCAGCATGCTCCTTCTATATGGTGCAGCCCTATAGTCAGCAAGGAATCTGTAAGTGATCAGGGATCACTTCCGTGTTGCTCTTGAGGCAGTCAGCAACATTACAGGCCAAAAATAATTAGAAAATAATCACCCTAGAGCTTAGAGTTAAGTTAAGGTTAGAGTTCAGTAGGAATTAGATTTAAGATGATGGTGATGATTATAGTTGGGGTCAAACGTTCACTGTAGGAGAAAATTGTTAGGAAACAAAAAACTTTACTTTCAGTTATTGCCCTACAACTTGCAAAAAAACTACAGAAAAACATTGGTATTTCTAAACTCAGGACAAATATTAGAAACTGTGTAGATTTTTTATTTATTTTATTTATTTAGAAAGTGTTTTACCAGGAAGAATACTTTGAGATTTCTCTCGTGTTCAAGTATTTCCTGGGGACCCAGTCCAGAATGGAGTTACACAGAGTTACACATTTAACAGTAGATTAAAAAATAAATTCATACATACATATATTTAAACAAGTTGGAAGGAGAGCATAAAGGGTAAAAAATTATTGATACAAAAAAAGGAACAACATGTACAGGATACAAAGGAGTTTGTAAACTAATAACAGTTACAATCTGTTTTGAGGATTTGGGAGACACTTATTTTCAGGGATCTTAGACTAGATGATGATTTGACAGAAACAGGAAGGCTATTCCACATATGTGGAGCTCTGAAACAGAACGCACCTTGACCTGCTTCCTTTTTGAAGTGAGGGATCGAAGGATCTGAGATTGTAGGATGTGCAGGAAGTAAGAGTGAGCATGCCGCTCAGGTGGGGGGGGGGGGGGGGGTGAGCGTTCCCTGGGGTCTTTTATACAATTTTTAATTGTATAAAAGATTTTTTTTTGTCAAAGTTACAAAACTTGTATTTTTAAAAATATTCATCACATTTTATGATTTTATTTTCCTAGTAAATTATATGATATGATGAAGTTAATGGTATCTTAAGACACCCATGCTAATAAAAACAATGTATAATATGTGTGGGTCTATTAAATGATAAAGAGGAAAACTACAGCTAAACACAAACACCGCAGACGTTTTAAAACAGCCTCTGTTACCAAGAGTAAGAGAGGGTGACACTAGTCTGTTACCAAGGGGTTAAAACAATGGGAATTCTATCATATAGGAAAGTGGTGCACAAGAGAGTAGCACCAATTCATGATGCAAATTTGTTCTATGTTCGCCGTTCCCAAACTTACAGGTTGCTGTAGTGCTCTGAGTGCCAAGGCAAGCCATGTCACTTTTGCAAACAGTCCCGGATTTGCTGGGACAGTTAAATTTGTTTAAGTCCTGTCCCATTAAATCCAGGTCTGTCTCAGAATCAGAACTGCCTACGCATAGTGCTATCAGTGTCAGTATATATTGATGGGAGTTATGATGTTCCACCATCAGCTTCAGTATATATTATGGTAGTTATGCTGTACCACCGTCAGTGTCAGTATATATTGATGGGAGTTATGCTGTACCACCGTCAGTGTCAGTATATATTGATGGGAGGTATGCTGTACCACCGTCAGTGTCAGTATATATTGATGGGAGGTATGCTGTACCACCGTCAGTGTCAGTATATATTGATGGGAGTTATGCTGTACCGCCGTCAGCATCAGCATGTATTGATGGGAGTTATGCTGTACCACCGTCAGCGTCAGTATGTATTGATGAGAGTTATGTTGTACCACCGTCAGCGTCAGTATATATCGATAGGTTTTGAGTTTTTTTCTTTAATAAAATTCTGACATTATAACAGCACAATTTATGAGATGGCTCTTTGGAAGGGACAAATGAATGTTTGTTTTCCTGTTTTTGATTGTCTCCACAATAGAGTCACTCATCGAAATGCATTAGAGGACATTTTGGAATTTTTTCAAATTATCCATTAGCATATATCGAATGTATTTAGCAAAATAGTTATTTGCACGGTTTCTCTCATCCCTAAGTGTAACCCCTTCGTCACCAGACTGTTTTGGCCATGTTGTACCATTCATAACAATGGCTGTTTTAGAGCTTCTGCGGTGATTGTGTTTAGCTGTCATTTAAATTATCATATCATATAACTTACTATAAAAAAAAAAATATATATATATAATACATCTACAAAAGCTAATAAATAACTAACCTTTTTATGAGAATGACCTTTTGTAGGGCTTGACAAATGTAATTGCTCTCTTGGAGCCAGCACAACATCGCTTTACAATGCCTCCATCACTAACCCATAACACATAGGCAGAGCTTGCCAGGCAACCCTGATAAAACACAGACAACACTGTTGTAATCCTACATCACTTTTGTGAATGACAGATCCCATTATGTCAATACAACCATTTCGCTGGTTGAGAATCATGGGAACCGTATTGAGCTGCAAGTGGCTAGCCAAATGTCACAACAATGTTACCAACAATGCTACTGTCGGGCAGGCAATACTCGGGTACCAGGTCTCACTTACTTATCACCATAGCAACCAGGCCATGGGATTTGTTGACCCCTGACCTATAGTGATATTGTAGCCCTAACAGTAACCCCAGACCCCCCCAAAAAATTGTATATTTAAAAAAAAAAAAATTGGGTGTGGGGGGGCTGGAATGTGTTGTGGGTGGTGAGGAACTGGAGGGTGTTTACTCTCTGTCTGTCTCATGATTGTTGTGGTGCAGAGAGAGACTAAACCTGTCAGGCACTGGCTTTCCCAGCTAAAAACATCTGATTGCTGTGATTGGCTGCCACAGTGATTGGATGTGACTGAGAGGGCCTCCACAGACATGGCTAAATCAATATAGCTTAATGGATGTAACAAGAAGTAGGATAAAGTGCAACCTGGAATTAACAATACTATACCATGTCTATGCAGTCAAGTAAATTGTAGCAAATGAAAGGAAAGCTGTAGAACCAGACGAGACAATGAATCACTCCTACATAAGCACACCACACAATCATCTTCTTTATCAAAAGCAAAAGTTATGTATTATTACACCCCCAATTAAAGGGAGACGTGGCCTGCATGTTATATGTGCTCAGCAGCTGTCACACCTAATACTGCTTTCAGGTTGAGAACCAGTAGGGGAATGCTGTTTAGCATCCCTTCCACTATTAATCAAGGGTCTATAAGTGCAGGGATAGTGACTGACAGTCAGCCACCGGGGGTCAGTTTGCAGATAAGGTGGATAATATCATGCATCTTGTAAAACACATGCTAATTAACACTGGTACCTAGTGGCACTTTGTTTCATGCCTGAGTATTATCTGCCATTTCTGAGAAGAAGACCAGATAATACCTGGTATTTCTTTAACTCTTAGAAAGGACTGCCTTTTGGACGAACCAAAAAGTGGAACAAAGACAGACGAAGAAAACAAGATGCCGACCAAACTTTCTTCATGGTGTTTTGAATCAAAATAGTGCTGGATGTTAAGTCATGGTCAGTGACCAGAAGATGTACATTAGTTAAAAACAGCTAAGATGCACAACTTTTACATATGTATTTATGTTTCACTGAATATATTGTAAGCTGATCTCCAGTTTAAAATAAAAACTCTCTCTTCATAGTATATACTATAAAAATATCAAAGTAACACATGATCCACAAATATTAATAATGGCAACATGTTTAACTAGGAAAGGTATGTTCAGTAGACTTGGGAGTACGTTTTCAGATGAGAATAAGCTCTTTTGTCCATTCGTCCGAATTCGAATGTGAAGCTGAAAGAAACAATTCGTCCAATCGGATGCCATTTTCATAAAACAAACACACACTAATTTACGCTCACACTAATACACACAAACACACTCTCACACAAACACACACCAATATACGCTCACACCAATACACACAAACACACGAATACACACTCACACTAATACACACAAATACAGTCTCACACACTAATACCTGCTCACACTAATACACATTTTCACATACTAATACACACAAACACACTTTCACACACACACTAAAACACTCTCACACTAATACACACAAACACACACACTAATATACACAAACACACATTAATACACACTTTCACACTATCAAACACACACCAATACACACAAACACACTTTCACACACTAATTCATGCTCACACTAATACACACAAACACACTCTCACACACAAACACACTCTCACACACTAATGCACAGAAACACACACTCACACACTTATACATGCTCAAACTAATACACACAAACACACACTAATATAAGCTCACACTAATACACACAAACACACTCTCACAAACTCACTAATACATACACTCACACAAACAATAATATACACAAACACATCCTCACACACACACTCACTAATACACGCTCACACTAATATACACAAATACTCTCACACAAACACTCACTAATACACATCCCCACACAAACACACTTACTTATACAGACACACTAATACACTTAAACACATTCTCACAGATAACACTCACTAATACATACAAACACACTCTCACAGAGAATACTCACTAATACACACAAACACACTCTCACAGAGAACACTCACTAATACCCACTCTCACACAAACACACTCATTTATACAGACTCACACTAATCTACCCAAACAAACTCTTACTATTACCCTGATACTATTGCATTGTTTAAATGGTACTCATTTTATTAAACTCAGGTCTGAGAGTCAGCCCCACCAGACTTTTGCACCTGCAACCATGCGATTGAAATTTCCCAATTTCTTCTAGCTGTAAATATTTAACATTTAAAGCAATGCAAAATGTAACACGTGCATTTAAAAGTACTTAGAAAGCACATTAATATTTGGGAGATGCATTTGGGCCCTAGACAGTCCCTTTAATGTGATTTTTATATTCAGTATTGGATGTCTTTTATAAAGAAATGGTGTTTTGAAGTATGTAACATTTTGTATTTTAAATCACGAGGCCCCTGTTTTTTTTTAATCATATGTCTCTGATAATAATTATATGAGTAATGATAAACCATCCTTGAATTATATATATCTTTTATGTTGAGAAACCACACAGGTGTTTGAGGAACCTGCTCACTGAACCTGTGAAAGGCGCAGGAAAAGAGTTTAATTATGATTTCTCTAATTATAAGGTACATGTTTAACAAAAGTGACCTTGCCATGTCTTGTGTTTATATTCATTTATAGGCGTATGCATTTTTTTTTCCTTTCTGTTTTGCAATTTTTGCTCTAATGGAAAAATGACAATGGCAATTCGAAAAAGGTCTGATGTTGCCAGATCACCAGCTGTGTCTCAATACATTTCAATCAATTCCATCAATTCAGTGTGTCCTCTCCTGGTCTAACAAATGGTATGTCTCATTGTACATTACAGAATCGGAGTTGCCACTGAACATTCTCTAGCATTGTCATTTACCATCTATTTACATCACACACACATTCATGGCACAGGTCACTTGAACAACGCATTAAACATGTTACATTAGTTTAGGAAACTTTATGAAGACGTTTTAACACTAACAAGATTTGATATAAAATCATTAATTTAATTTCATGTACTTAACCTCTCCCAAGCCAGATTAACCATTTGTCCCAGATTAAGAGCTCTGAGTGAATGGATTTCTCGGCTACTCAGGACACACTTCCTAACTCTTCTGACTGGCTGTTTAGAAGCCCCCCTTGATTGGTGAAGTCCCTCCTTCAAGGAGTGTATATTAGAAATACAAATATATATTATTTAATCTGAAATCTACATGGTTCCCAAGGCTTCCTAATAAAGTATATTAAATAAAATGTGTTTTATGTGTTTGTGAATCAGTGTATATGTGATATATATATATATATATATATATATATATATATATATACACTGATTGACCCAGCAACATTGAGCTCCAGCTTATCCGAGATATGAGACACCCATTTATTCACATTTAGGATCCTGTCTTTGTCTAGACCAAAGCAGTCGAGCTGGCACAAAACTCAAATTGTATGGGACAGGATGCCAAAAAAACATTACTGACCCTGCAAATGCAGGGATTGCTGGCAGCTGTATGTATTAAGTTGCAGAATAGCATCATTTCATCATGATTAGTATTATTATTCTTTGCTGTACATTTAAATACTAAAATGAGAGACAATCATCCTTTTAGCAGAGAGACAGGATATGGTTTTAGGAATTTGCTGACTAGTGGTCTCCCCTTTTGTCCAATATGTTTCTGTATGTAATATGTTTATGTTTATGAAATTGGTGATCTAGGTGGGTGCATTGAAAGCATACAGCATACTCCAGCCACATCAAAATGTAAGTGTCTGGAGACTGCAGGTGAGTAAAGTGGCTAACAAATTGCTAATAATGGTGTGTACAGTGGGGAGGTTGTCAGGCACATCACCTGATGGACCAAACTTATAAATGAAATTAACCTAGAGGTGGGTGGGATATGGGAAAGGGAGACAGGGTATTGAACAGTCTGAGTCTTATTGCTGAGGGATGGTGGTTTGTGTGTGGGTCCAAGTGAAACTGTAAGTGAAAAAATAGTAATTAAACTCAGGCAGGAGATTAGAAGCAAATGGAGAGTGTCAATTGCATATGTGGGAACGGGGTGAAGTTTAAAAAGTAACTTTTAATCAGAATTTTATAAAATGTCTAAGGGTGGTGTTAGCTTGCACTACACAATGACTTGGTGCAAACAAATACACATAAAAGAAAACACATATAAAGTATATATTACAGATATATTGATAAAAAATAATCCCTTTCCCCATATAGGGGTGTTGGAAAATGGTTGTACAGGGATTGTAGCCCCTTAGGTATGCTGACCTGCTTTTATTATTTGCAGTGTCCTTAGGGTGGCAAATACCGTATTTTTCGCCTTATAAGACGCACCTGACCATAAGACGCACCCAGTTTTTAGAGGAGGAAAACAAGAAAAAAACCCTCAATATGCCAGGATTTAGCCATTCAATATGCCAGGATTTTTCCCCTCACTATGCCAGGATTTAGCCATTCAATATGCCAGGATTATGCCCCCACTATGCCAGGATTTTGCCCCTCACTATGTTAGGCTTTAGCCACTCACTATGCCAGGCTTTTGCCCCTCACTATGCCAGGATTTTGCCCCTCACTATTCCAGGATTTTGCCCCTCACTATGCCAGGCTTTAGCCACTCATTATGCCAGGCTTTTGCCCCTCACTATGCCAGTCTTTTGCCCCTCACTATGCCAGTCTTTTGCCCCTCACTATGCCAGGCTTTAGCCACTCATTATGCCAGGCTTTTGCCCCTCACTATGCCAGTCTTTTGCCCCTCACTATGCCAGGATTTTCCCCCTCACAATGCCAGGCTTTTGCCCCTCACTATTCCAGGATTTTGCCCCTCACTATGCCAGGCTTTAGCCACTCATTATGCCAGGCTTTTGCCCCTCACTATGCCAGTCTTTTGCCCCTCACTATGCCAGGATTTCCCCCCTCACAATGCCAGGCTTTTGCCCCTCACTATGCCAGGCTTTTGCCCCTCACTATGCCAGGATTTTGCTCCTCACTGTGCCAGGATTTTGCCCCTCACTATGCCAGGCTTTTGCCCCTCACTATGCCAGGACTTTGCCCCTCACTGTGCCAGGATTTAGCCACTCATTATGCCAGGCTTTTGCCCCTCACTATGCCAGTCTTTTGCCCCTCACTATGCCAGTCTTTTGCCCCTCACTATGCCAGGATTTTCCCCCTCACAATGCCAGGCTTTTGCCCCTCACTATGCCAGGCTTTTGCCCCTCACTATGCCAGGATTTTCCCCCTCACAATGCCAGGCTTTTGCCCCTCACTATGCCAGGCTTTTGCCCCTCACTATGCCAGTCTTTTGCCCCTCACTATGCCAGTCTTTTGCCCCTCACTATGCCAGGATTTTCCCCCTCACAATGCCAGGCTTTTGCCCCTCACTATGCCAGGCTTTTGCCCCTCACTATGCCAGGCTTTTGCCCCTCACTATGCCAGTCTTTTGCCCCTCACTATGCCAGTCTTTTGCCCCTCACTATGCCAGGATTTTCCCCCTCACAATGCCAGGCTTTTGCCCCTCACTATGCCAGGCTTTTGCCCCTCACTATGCCTGGATTTTCCCCCTCACAATGCCAGGATTTTGCCCCTTATTATGCCAGGCTTTGCTCGTTTGTGCCACCCTCCTCCCCCCTTCCCTAGCACTTACCTCCATGCTGCTCTCCGTTGTGTTCTCTCCGTTGCTTCCTCCGTGCAGTCTAACCTCCTGCACGGAGCAAGGAAGCTCCGGTCGCTTTTTTTTTTTTCTTCTTAACTTTATTGAAGTCGCGCAAAGTCAATAAAGTTAAGAAGGGGAAAAAAAGCGCACGGAGCTTCCTTCCTCCGTGCAGGAGGTTAGTCTGCACGGAGGAAGCAACGGAGAGAACACAACGGAGAGCAGCATGGAGGTAAGTATTACATCCGCCTCATAAGACGCACAGACATTTCCCCTCACTTTTGAGGAGGGAAAAATTGCGTCTTATGAGGCGAAAAATACGGTACCCTGTTTAGTTTTGGTGAGATAGTGAGGGTTCTATTACTTACAAATTGGTTCATATCATCTTATAAATTAGTTCTTATCACCTTAATGGAGAGTGACCAAAGATAGTCAAGGAAGTAATTAAGATAGAAACAAAGAGATCTAACGTTGAATGAGATACAATTCAAAAAGTGCATAAACCAGAGGGCATAATATACAAATATTTTGGAGACAGAGAGACGTGAACATATAGTCCAGAATTAGATTAGTGTCTGGCTGTATACCTCAGGGAGCTCTATGGTACGAGCTGAGTCTTGTTGCAGAGGGATGGTGGGATTGTGTGTGGGTCCAAGAGAAACTCACGGAGCTGTAATGGTACAATCTGAGTCTTGCTGTTGAGGGGTGGTGAGGTCCAAGAGAACCTGTTAGTGAAGTAGATCATTTGCATATTAAGCCCCAAGATGATGTCATAAAGCATATGTTACTCTTAATTTAGGATTGTGGTTATAATTCATCTAACACCATGCATAGATATTTTTTGATCATTTGTTTTTGCAAATTAACAGTATATACTATCTGAGGTCCTTTACCTCTATATATTAACTAGTGCTTTGTTACCCTTTCCTCCATCACTCCAAATCTGGTAACATATTCATATTTTTATGGTCTTTTAGTCTAATCTCCGAAAATGTTTTTATAGCCACTTAATAACTTGCTACGTAATGTCCAGCCATGGCATTTAGAGAAAAGGTAACATAGAATTTATTCTCACTTATGTGCATTTGATAACACATCAAACTGAGGTGGGTATTGAACTTCGTCTTTTAAAATAATGTTAAGGCAGGGAAACCTGTTTCAGTATAAAAAAAAAGAGTACAAATTATGCGATGGAGATATAAAATGTCTAAAAAGCCTCCAAATTAAATAGATAATAACACTTGAAAAATAATGGAATTCTCAATGTTTAGAAACCGTGTTTCCATCTGGATTATGTTTTATATCCAGTGCACAAACGGACAAAATAAATGGATAAAAAAAATGCAGAATTTGTATTTTGTGAGGCCTTCTGAGCAATCAATGACTAGCAATGTGTACAAATAAACATAACGATATATACGTATATGTAATAGAAACGCACAAAAACTTTTTATTGAAATAAATATATAATCCGCACAAAAACTTAATATCTGTCTCATAGCACACAATATTTCTGCTGATTATTTATTTTATGCTGGTGGGTTGTTGTTTTTTGCCCTTTTCCTTTAATTTATATATACCATAACTTTTTTTTTTTATATCTGTACCACACACAGGTTAAAGTTGTAGGTTTTAAGAATTCTAATGATCCCAAATCCTAGCCTTCTTTCCTACGAGCTGTGCTAAAACAGTATTCTACCATCATTCAGGGATAGTCCGTTAAATGCTGATGGATCACAGACAGTAGCTTGTTAGAACATCTAGTGAAATAATCTCTACAATCTATTGACCTCTTTCTACCAACAGGAGCAAATAGTGACAAGGTATGTATCTTGCTATCAGCATAAAGTTGAACCTGTCTGTATTCACTAACAATCTCTGTTACATTGTTTTCTAAATGTCTTTCACAGTAGATATCATTGTAAACATAATTTGATTTGTAAGATTTCTCCATTAATTAAGAACTTTTCCTAAAAAACAAAATCATGTGGCAGGTTGTATCGATCTGGACCGTGTCGCTTGCTGAGCACATTTGTTCAGATGATTGATCGTCTTAGGAGTAAAAAGCTTTATTCTGTATCATTTAAAAAAAAAAAAAATTCTATAGACTAAAAGCCTAAATTAACTCAAAAATGTGCACATGCTAACATCAAGATAAATAGAGTATTGTATTATAATTAACAGGCAAATTAAGAGGAGCAAATATAGAGGGGTGGACAAAATAATGGAACACTAAAAGCATCCAAACGGTTAATGTAACCAGTCGGCAAATAAAAGTTACAAAGGGGGGTCATATTAGGTTAATTGCCAATTAGCTCTAAGCATGGGTCTGCTAAAACACCTGTGACACCTGGCACGTTCATATTTGAGTTTTCAAAGCAACATGAGGCAACTTACAGCTTCAAAAAGGCCAGACATTGAGTGCCCAAGTCGAAGGTTCATTGTTCACAAAAGCAATGAATGTATTTTATGTGCCAAGAGGAGCAGTGTAAGGAATCAAAAGCTACAGGGAGGATCAGAGGACACAAAATAAGGTAGATTCAATGCAGGCGATAAAGTTTAATTACCGCTCTTTATTCCTGAAGGAATAACTTGCCATTCAACCTAAACGGGGGCGCAGAAATAGCGTGCGTGAAAGGACTTGTGCTGCGCTATTACATATTCCCCTTTAATATAATGCCAGGGAACTTGGGTGATTGCAATGCCCACCTTCATGACACTCAAAGGGGTTTTTTTTATTACAGGTATTGGGGTCAATTTAAGATCCTTCAAGCTAGGGGTAGGTAGGAATTATATTTAATTTAATTTTTTTATTATGAGAGGAGTATTTGGCTAGCCCCTTAGCCCCTCTTTAGCTGTGGGCATTAATTAAATGCCTGTTAAGGTACCGCTAACAGGACTTTTTTCAAGTAACGGGGAGCATTGCATCTATCCCAGTATCTGCCAACAACTGTTCCAAACCATGGTTTGGAATTCATAAAGGTACGGGTGGCCACCTCTTAGGAGCAACTTGGTCCTATGTTTATGTTGCATTGTTTCAGAATGGGCAAGGAATATGGGACCATTTTAGAGGACCCAGTGTTCTCTATGGTAGAGTTTGGGGAAGATCTATAGTAGAAGGTGCACACGCTATTAGATTACCATAGATTAAAAAAAATTGAATAGCCACAAACGAAATGCTTGCAAATTAGTATATTTACTTTATGCATGATATAGTGGCAGATCATACAAAAAACAATTTCGAAATTATAAACACATAACATAAAATAGCTGACTCACGGTAAGACAATGGATCAATAACGCCTAAAAGCTTTTTCAAGGGGGATCCATCCTATTGTGAAAATGTACTGCTTAGATACCTGTTTTTTTGTACAAAGTGTGCTAATCCGACAGTGGCAGCGGCCAGAGAGAGCGCTGTGCATTGTGACTTGATGACATCACAGCGCCAAACTTGGAGGCGTATGCATGTAGCCATGGTGACCTGTTATAATACATGGGCACTTGCTGTTAAAGCAAAACCAATCTAGTATAAATTGTAGTATACAGTGCTGAGGAAGTCAACTGTGTCTTGCTGACATAAAGAACGTCGTCCAAAGGTTTGCCTAGCTGAGGAAGCAAAAAAAAAAGTTGAGATTTAAACCATATAATTGATATAATAAAAAATAAATAAAACATCTTTAGGCAATGGAGGTGTCAGACTCATGCCTGAATCTAAATTCAAAACCTGTTACATCCCATTCATTTGAGGGGAGAACCATCTGTAGAAACATAAATGAACTGTGGATATCAATTTTGGAAAATACCTTATTCTTATCCTCATTTGAGTTCCCCTTGGAGTTGGTAAATCCAGTACATCTCTGTTCGCTTCAAAAAAGTCTTTATCGTCCCTCAACTCGACCACTGAGCTGTGATACCATGTGACCTGCTTCACTAAAATGTCTGTCTAACAGTGACAAATGCACATCAAGGATCGTGATAGCCCTGTTCATATTGGCCTCTAGTCCCTCTCCATGAGGGATCGATGTCTATAGATAATTTACATCCATACTGTGAAGCATCTAAGGCTTAGTGGGCTTGTAGTCCAATATTTTAAGCAGAACATCTCTCGTATCATGGATATATGAAGCCATCTTGCTGACTAGCGGCTGTAGATGTAAGATATCTCAATGTAAATTTGTTAATCTATGGGATATTGCCATCTAAAGCAGATAGAGAAATCTGGAATTGATATCTTTTTAATCTCACCTTTTTTGGTTTCTCAGCTTGGCAAACCTGCGGATGCTGTTTTGTTTTGTTTTTGTTTACATTCATAAAGTCTGTTTGTTTAAATGTCCTACACTTTTGTGCATATCATCTGTTCATCTTTTGTCATTTTGCTCATGTTTTGGGCTTTGTTTTATTATTTGTATTGTGAATGTTAACAGCTTATTGTGACACTGTAGCATATATATTAACCCCAATTTGGTTTGGGTTCATTTTATATTGGACTGCCCAAGAGTGGTAGGACTGTTGTGAAAAACAGCTTCAGACCACCTGTAAATGTAACATTTGTGGTTTATAATAGATCATTTTCAGATGGTGCCCGTGTATTATAATGGGTCACAATGGCAACATGTAAACACCTCGTTCTGCGAATGTGCCCATTTAGGGAGGCTTGGCTTCGTGATGTCATCACGCAGGGCCACCATCAGAAATTTCAGGGCCCCTTACTGAAAAAAAATTATGGGCCCCTCCCCCAATCAATTAATATGTGACTAAAAGCCTGGGGTCGCAATCCACTGGATGTCACATATTAATTGGTAAACTATCAAGGGGGGGCACCTAATGTTACCAGTGACCTGTAACAAAATCCAAACAGATATAGTCAGTGTCAGAGGAGTGAACCCCTGGATTGCTTGACATATATAGGCAATGTCAGATGAGTTAACTCCTTGGTAGCTAGACAGATATAGGCAGTATCAGAGGAGTTAACCCCTTGGGTTGCTAGACAGATCTAGGCAGTGTCAGAGTAGTTAACCCCTTGGGTGGCTAGACAGAGGCAGTATCACATAAGTTAACCCGTTTATCCACACACTCCCTCACACACATATACAGACAGGTTGTCACTCACACTCACTCACACTGACACACACTCACACTGACATACACACACACACTCACTCACACTGACATACACACATGCACACACTCACTCACACTGAAATACACACACACACACTCACACTGACATACACACACACTCACTCACACTGACATACAAACACTCACACTGACCTACACACACACACTCACACTGACATACACACAGTTTCACTCACACTGACATACACACACACTCACTCACACTGACATACACACACACACACACTCACTCACTCACACTGACATACACACACACACACACTCACTCACACTGACATACACACACTCTCACTCACACTGACATACACACACTCTCACTCACACTGACATACACTCTCACTCACACTGACATACACACACACTCACACTGACATACACACACACACTGACTGACACACACTGACGCCAATATAAAGAGCTCTCCAGGGACCTGTTCATTAACAGAAATGTACAAAGAACAAGCGGTCACCCCCCTGACACTGGAAGAGCAAAGATTTCATAGACAGCAAACAAAGGGATTCTTTTTAGTAAGGACAATAAAGTTATGGAACTCACTGCCAAGAGAGGTAGTGCTATCAACCACAATAGATGCAGAAATTACAGGGCTATTAATCATAAAATAAGCATCAATAATAGAGCTTCTTGATCCAAGGAGAAATCTGATTGCCCTTTTGGAGTCAAGAAGGAGTTTTTCCCCTAGGAGGCAAAATTCAAAATAGTTTCCTTAGGGGATTTTGCCTTCTTTTGGATCAACAAGTTGGACTGATAGGTAGAAGGGTTGAACTCGATGCACTTGAGTCTTTTTTCAACCTAAATTACTATGTTACTATGTTACACTGTCTAACTGTTTAACTTACCTGATCCACGCATCTCTGTGCTTTGAGCTCCTAGTGTGAATAGGGTTGCCACCTTTTCTTCAAAAAAATACCGGCCTTGGTACTTTCTCCATATACTTAACATTGGCCTGGTGCCAATTTTTTTACTGGCCTGCCGGTAAAATACAGGCCAGGTGGCAACCCTATGTGTGAAGGAGGGACTGAGCCAATCACGGTAGACTTCTGAACTCTCAGCCAATCAGGAGAGTTGAGAGGTCTCACCTGATTGGCTGAGACCTCTTTCTATCAAGCTGAGACAGAGGGGAAAAAAGAAAGAAATAGACCACTGCACTGAGCAGCAAAGTGCCGCCTCTGCCAGGGGGCCCACGGGGCAGCTGCCATGGGCCCCCAGGAATGAGTTTGCCTGCACTATTTTTTTTTTCATTTTATAATTATAAAGGGCCGGGGCTGGCCGGGCCCGTGACGGGTGTGTCGCCCGTCACCCCCTGATGGCAGCCCTGTCATCATGTCACGGCGCACAGCTCTCACTCTGGTGTCTGCCATTGTAGGATTAGCAAACTTTCTACCAACAACCAGTAGCATTGATCACCCTTGATAAAAGCGAAAACGTTGGTCAACTGCTTTTATACTGTGAGTCCGCTCTCTTGTCCATTTTGTGAATTTTTATCACATTGATTCTGTTTTATGTAATGTGTCTATGATTTCAAAATTATTTTTGTATGAGCTGCACTATATCATGCATTATGTAAATACTAATTTATTTATTGTGGCTATTCTACTTTTTAGTTTTTTTTCATATATATAGTGTGTCCACTTCCTACTCAATATCTACTGTTTATCAGCCTACTGGGTACGGTCTCGGAGTGCTGCATCTGGGCAGGAATTTTGTTCATTTGCATTTTTTCTAAAGTTATATCTGTAGTGTGCTTCTATTTTACCACATTGGTTAACAGTTTGGGAAAGGTCATTTTCTATTTCAGCATGACTGTGCCCCAGTGCACAAAGCAAGGTCCATAAAGACGTGGTTGGGTGAGCTTGGTGTGGAATAACTTGACTGGCCTGCACAGAGCCCTAACCACAACCCCATATGGGATGAGCTGGAATGGAGATTGCAAGCCTTCTCATCCAACATCAGTGCCTGACCTCACAAATGATCTACTGGATGAATGGTCGAAAATTCCCACAGAAACACTCCAGAATCTTGAGTAAAGCCTTCCCAGAAGTGTGTTAGCTGTTATAGCTGCAAAGGGGGGATCATGTTAATGTGAATGTGATGTGATAAACGCCCCTTTTGGTGTAATGGCCAGGTGTCCTAATACTATTGTCCATAGTGTCTTTTATAATGGGAGAAAACATGCAAACCTATTAAAGGAATCAAAGGACAACTGAAGGCAACAATTCAACAATGTACAATATGTTTAAATGAAAGATTGCTTTGTGGACATGTTAGAAATGCGTTAATGAAAGAATACAAATAAAGTTCCTCCATGATCCATCTTTGTCGGACAATGGAAGATCTCACCCAAGATTGTGAACAACATGTCTTCCCCCATAACAGTGCTATCAGAGGACTCAAATAGTTACTTTATTGGCGTTCTTTGGTTTGATCTTTTTTTATTTTAATTGCCTCCTTTCAATTAAACATCCGTTTCTTGCTTCCAATTATCCTTGAAGGATGAATTTAAATTTCTTACAATATAAGGACTACATGGACTCTGTATCCATGTTTTGTAAAATTCATGTTATTTTTTTCTATTTTTTTTTTTTTTACTGTATTCCAGTATTTGTGGATTCTTTCTATATTGCAATACAAATTATATTTCTAATAGCGCTGTCGAATATTTGACTAAGTTGTCATATGGAACCATTTAAAATACCACCCAAAAATGTTAAGCTGTCGTGTCACAAAAGGAATTCTCTGCCCACGTATCCGTCACAAAAACAGGAAATTTCACAAAAATGGTAAAAATGCTGCAATGTAAAATGTCACTGTAATAAAAAAAAATATAAAAAAACACCTTTCTCATGGCTTGATATCATAAATGTTTGGTAGTTAAAACCCAAATCAATAACAACTTTGAACATTTTAGGACCAGCAGGAAGGGAACCTGCCATCTGTGATTTCAAATGTCACTGGAATAAATTATCCTCATTAAAATTATTGTTTTCATTAATGTGTAAACTATTGATAAAGTGCATCGGAATTATGAAATCCAAGATTCTTTAAGAAAATGAATAAAAACATCTTTTGCAGAGCATTTTTGTACTTTTTTTTTTTTTTATCCATTCTGCTATTATTCCACTATTCCACTTAAGGTAACGTAAAGGGACACTACCACTTACATAAGATGTAACTAGATAACCTGTAATTTAAAACAAACACATATATAAACCGTATGCCAGTGGGTTTTATATATATATATATATATATATATATATATATATATATAAATTGAAATAATTGTATATAAAAGAAAAAATAAAACTAGGTGTTTATCTTCTGGCTCCATTTTGTGAATATTTCCAATGATGCAAAATCTTCCAACCAGTCTCACTTTACAACTGTGGCCAAAGCCTGCATGATGATGTCATAAGACACACCCCTGCTTTCTTACTGGCTCCTGTGTATCATAGTGGGCAGGACTAGGTGGTTGTGTACAACTTTCACCAAAAATAAGATACCATTTTAAGACAAACGCAGGGTGCAGGATGTCATATAAGGAACATGAAATAAAATATATATATATATATATATATATATATATAGTGCAATAAATCTCAAACAACAATGTGTCAAGTGGTGTTTAAATAGAATATACTCACAAACATCCCTAATGATGAGCCTCAAAAAAGTTGTGGATCCATGGCAAAGTAGTCTTTACTCTGTAATGGTGAGGGGGAAAAAACGGAACATAGAGCAGTACAATCACATACATAGATTCTGCATATGGAATAGCACTTACAAGCTCCACAGGTGTAGCCAACTTCTCTATTTATGTGATGGGATCACAAACATTGATCTCTACAACACTGGAAGAGTTAACCTGTAAAAATACAAATGTTGGAAAAGCCACAGGGGCTCCATCCCCCCCCCCCCCCCCCCCCCCAAAAAAAAGTAATTGGCTCCCCTTTGGGCCATTGGCTGTTATTGCAAAAGACAGTGGGATGCATCTGATTGGCTGACTCCAATTGAAAGAGAGCTATACATAGACAAATGGCAAAAAACACTGAACTGAAGTAATGTTGGGGAGAAAATTGGTCCAGAATTCCTCCACAAGAGACTGGTAAATTCAGACAGAAAACCATTACTTCACATTATTGCTGCGAAGGTGGTTCTATAAGCTATTGAATCATGAGATGTACTTTTTCACACATGGCTTCTCCATTTTGGCTTCATTTTTAGGTTTAATATGTCATGTCTTCTTCGTCTGTGGTTGTATTTACCTAATTTTAAGTCCTGCTAAAGAAAAGACGATTGGTATATGTAAAACTATAGAATTCAGAGAGGGTGTACTTTCTTTTTTCCCATCACTGTCTATTAGAAAAAAAAATTATCCAGCTCAACAGCACTGTTCAAACTTCTAAGTTTCAAAGTTGTAAGGTCGTAGATCCACCTCATCTCTTGTTGACTCGGTTTTTGGGGTTTTTTAATTAAGTTTTCTCCTCCCCAACATCTATTCACCTGAAGTATCAGAGAAAAGGTTAAAAAAAAAAAAAAAAGTACGTTTTTATAACAATAATTAAAATGTGCCGACACACATGTTTCTTAACTCTCCCATCCCACGTACTGCAATCCACAAGGACAAGAAAGTACATAAATTAAATATTATAGAGTAGCACGTGATAGTCTGTGTAATGCAATCCACAAGGACAAGAAAGTACATACATGATATATTTTAGAGTAACGTGATATATCATACTGTTGCATAAGATGTAAAGTTAATTGTTCACTTTTCTTAGCTGTTCAATTGGCTACTCATTTGCCAAACACCAAAAAGCTTTTAAGGGCATTCATTGTTTTTTTTTTTATATATAAGACTTTCCACTATTTGTGTTTTTATTTTTGGCACACCTATATTAATACTTGTTTTAGAAATGATACCATTTAAAATCAAATCCTTTCTGAGCACAGGCCAGTGTCCACTGATTATTTTCTTCATTTAATGGCTTGCCCTATGGTAGCTCGTTACAAACGGTACATTAGCAGCATAAATGGCCTGTTTGATCTCTTTAGACACAATTTAATCTCTATCTTTAAATGAACCTCTCTGAGGGCTCTATCTATTACTGTTCCATCCTATCTTTTTCCAAGAAGGACTCTTTAACTTGTATCTTATATTGTTCTTCACCAGAGCGATTCCTTTTTAAAGCCATGTGGTCTGGGGGGGGGCAGCTGTTATATTTGATGTAACTATTGACATTTACGTTTTTTGCTATTTTAGATAGCAGTTTTATTATTATTTCCTGCTGGGAAGTATTATATCAGTCCTACATTTTAGATGTGCGCCGGTCTAAAACACTGCTCCCCAGTTTCTCTGTTTATCCTAGAAAGTATAAGTTAAATGGAACAAAAAGGTATTATGGCTAGGGTTGCCACCCGGCCGGTATTTTACCGGTAGGCTGGTTAAAAAAAAATGGCATCAGGCCAATGTTGTGTATGGAGACAGTAGCAAGGCCAGTAAGGTGGGGAATTACAATTGTTCCTATACCCTTCATGTAACATGAGAAATGTGGTGCATGACTGTGAGCTCAGATATATGTTTAAACTTAGTAAAATCTACACCCCTCCCTTATCAAAATGTTATCCTGTTACACAACATCTTACAGGATCCTTACAGGATGTGATCTACTATTTTTCATGAATATTATTTATTTATCATTTATTTACACAGTATTTTACCAGGAAGGATACATTGCAATTTATCTCATTATTAAGTATGTCCTTGAGCATTGGATTATGACACTGGGGTCCAATATATTATTAAAAATACAACATATTAAATTACAAATATACAAATGTAACACAGAACACAGACAGGTAAGAAATATAATCAACCCTGATTACAGGTGAATTCTGTGGTGAATTAACAAAGATTTCTTAAAGGGACACTACCACTTACATAAGATGTAAGTATCTTACTTGTGCATTTAAAACAAACACATATATGACACATGCCACTGTTTTTTTGTATCTATGTCTGAATTAATTGCATATAAAAGTAAACAAGAAATTAAGTGTCTGTCTTCAGCATCCATTTTGAGAATTGTACCCATAATGCAACAGTCTCCAAAATCTTCCAGCAAGTCTCACTTTACAACTGTGGTTGAAGCCTGCATGATGATGTCATAAGACACACCCCTGCTTTTAGATTTGGGGAAGTTCTAATAGTGTCTGTGAGGCTATTCTATAATTGTGGTGCACTGTAAGAAAATGAGGCTCGAGCCACCTCTTTTTTTGTATTGTGATATAGTAAGTAAAGTGCTGGTACTGGATTGGAGGTTACAGGAGTCCTAAATAAGGGCTTAGTTTAGCTAATGAAGATTACAGTTATGTCCTTACATGAGACTGAACACGATTCCTGCTCTTGAGTGGGATGAGACAGAAATGAACAACTCAAACAATACTTATAGACATGGGGAAAACACAGAATTTGTCAGCAAATAAGAGCCATTCGACCCATCTAGTTTTTGAATACTTTCATTATTCCCTAGCCTATCCCACGCATGCTTAAACTCATTTACTGTATTAACCTCTACCACTTCCGATGGAAAGCTATTCCATGCATCCAGTAAAAGTATAAACACATACATATGACTAGATCACCAAACATTATTTTTATTGTGAATGTAGAAAATAAAAAACATTCTTTACAACACGTCAACAAACCGGCAAGTAAATTAATGAATTAAACGAAAAATATGTTATAGATATTGTTCATGCAGTGAATATAGAGAATTAAAAAAAAATCAGAAATGATCTATACAATGTATAGCATAACTTAATATGTTTTCAGTATGTCTGCTGTGTCTCCAGTTTGTGACATCACCTTGGCCTTGATTTGCAAATAAACTACTTTGTATGTGTGCAATATGTATGTCAAGGCACAAGGTGATATCACAAGCAAGAAAAAATCGCACAGTTGGAATACATTTTTTTTAATTAAAGGGACTATGTCACCTGAATATTGTTTTTACTGTGCATTTAGTGCATAAAAAATCATCTATATATTGTATTAGCAAATTGTGACAAACGTGTTTTAAAAGTGTCTGGGGCTAGCGTTGTCACCTGGCCAGTATTTACAGACAGGTCGGTAAAAAATTGGCTTGAGGCCAATGTTAAGTCTATGGAGGCAGTAACATGGCCGGTATTTTTTTGCACAAAAGGGTGGCAAAAAAAAACAATCTGTGGAGTCTCCTGCTTATGACATCACCTGTGGCAAGGAATGCAAATTACACATTTCCCACTGAAAAACAGTTCATTTGCATACCGTGCCACAGGTGATGTCATAAGCCGGGGACTCCACAAACGCACGTAAAACTAATTTTTCTCCTAATTTAGGCATTTGTAGTTTTGCTAGCACAATGTATAGATCATTTTCAATCATTTTGTATGTTCTACATTTACAGTAAAAAAAAAAATGTTACAGTGATACCGTCCCTTTAATCTACGCATTTGTTTGCAAATCTACTGTGTACAAGAAGATGTATATATTCTACTGTATACAATGTAAAAATCATCTTTTATTAACAGTATAAAACGATGCTTTGGTCCCTTTAAACACACTGCAGTAAAAATGAGATTGCATAGACATTTTCTGTACTAGTAATATTGAATATATGGATTTTGAATGCCTAATTAATGCCAATCTCCTAAATATCAATGAATATAGTGCAGTTTATTGCTGACATCTAAAGTCTAACAAAATATACTGCATCCAATGGAATGTTCAATTCAAGCAAATGCAAGTGTTACGGCTTGTTACTCCAACATCTAGTTGAAATGAACTCTACCTTTGTAAGGTCAGCATCGAAATAACCTTTTGTGAGCATTAGACAGCATTAGGTAACTCTGCAAAGCACGGTAGAATATTCTGAACCAACAGGAATATAATTTGTTCACAAAGGGCATCTGAACTTGCTATACCGGTCCAATGTAAATGTCATAATTATTTCTGCATTTCCCACGAAGATAGTAAAAAAAAAAAAATATATATATATATATATATATATATATATATATTGCAAATAGCTAGTTGGAAGCATGTTAAATAATCCAGTGATTAAGCACATAATTAATTAATCTCTGAAGTATACTTTTATTAAACACTTTTAAAAACAAAGGTGTATCGTGTCACCTGCGAATTATTTATTGTAGGTATGAGCAGCTCCAGGTTAATAAAGATTTATGAGACTAAAGTGTACTGGAGTATATAGTCAAATAGGAGATATCCTCCATCGAACAGTATGGGCAGATGATTGCAAAACAAAATCAGCACCATTAAAAAAAGGGATTGCATCACAAAACATTATAGGGCCTACTCAATAAAGAGGGAATTACAGGCAGCCGAGATGAGAATTTGCCTTACATTCTTTGAACCATTAAAATTTAATGCAAATTAATTAACACACACACACTATGCCACCCTCATACACATACTTATACTATGCCACCCTCATACACACACACTTACACTATGCCACCCTCATCCACAAACTTATACTATGCCACCCTCATACACACTTACACTATGCCACCCTCAAACACACTTACACTATTCCACCCTCATACACATACTTATACTATGCCACCCTCATACACACACACTTACACTATGCCACCCTCATACACACACACTTACACTATGCCACCCTCATACACATACTTATACTATGCCACCCTCATACACACACACTTACACTATGCCACCCTCATCCACAAACTTATACTATGCCACCCTCATACACACTTACACTATGCCACCCTCAAACACACTTACACTATTCCACCCTCATACACATACTTATACTATGCCACCCTCATACACACACACTTACACTATGCCACCCTCATACACACACACTTACACTATGCCACCCTCATACACATACTTATACTATGCCACCCTCATACACACACACTTACATTATGCCACCCTCATACACACATACTTATAATATGCCAACCTAATACACACACATTTACACTATGCCACCCTCTGTTCTCTCTCTCTCCCCTCCCCTGTTCTCTCCTCCCCCCTCCTCCTCCTCCCATTCTAACTTATGGTGCTTAAGTGCTGCTAAGTGCTGCTCTGCTTCACAGGGTGGGGGCGGAGTTACATCTCTCAGCCATTGAGCTCCACCCCTCCCCAGATTTGCAGTGCTTGCCGAGCAGAGGGCTGGTGAGGGGGAACTTTAGATTTCCCCAATCCAGTGCCTCTACAGGCATTTTTTTTTTTTTACTTTTTTTTTTCCTGGCGGGCGGGCCCAGATCACACACCCCTAAAGCCGGCCCTGGGTCCATTGGTAGGCACCAGTATTGTTGATAGTAACTTTACAGCACCTGTTAAAGAATGACAGGGTGTGGTAATAAGTCCAACTTGCCTCCCAAATCAAACTTCCTTAACGTTTTAATGAATAGCAATTTTTATTGAAACATAGAAACATAGAATGTGTCGGCAGATAAGAACCATTCGGTCCATCTAGTCTGCCCAATTTTTTGGAGTACTTTTATTAGTCCCCCGTTCCCGGTCTTATAGCTAGGATAGCCTTGTGTCTATCCCAAGCATGCTTAAAATCCTTGACTGTGTTTACCTCTACCACTTCTGCTGGAAGGCTAATTTAAGACTATGTCCTCTAGTTGTGGTAGTTTTTCTTCTTTTAAATATACTCTCTTCCTTTACTGTGTTGATTCCCTTTATGTATTTAAATGTTTCTATCTTATCCCCCCTGTTACGTCTTTCCTCCAAGCTATACATGTTAAGATGCTTTAACCTTTCCTGGTAAGTTTTATCCTTCAACCCATGAACCAGTTTAGTAGCCCTTCTCTGAACTCTCTCCAAAGTATCAATATCCTTCTGGAGATACTGTCTCCAGTACTGCGTACAATACTCCAACTGCGGTCTCACCAGTGCTCTGTACAATGGCATGAGCACTTCCCTCTTCCTACTGCTAATACCTCTCCCTATGCAACCAAGCATTCTGCTAGCATTTCCTGCTGCTCTATTGCATTGCCTACCTACCTTCAAGTCCTCTGAAATTATTACTCCTAAATCCCTTTCCTCAGATTTTGAGGTTAGGACTGTACCAAATAGTCTATATTCTTTTTACGCCCAAGGTGCATAATCTTGCACTTGTCCACATTAAATGTCAGTTGCCACTGCTCTGACCATTTTTCTAGTTTAGCTAAATCATTTGCCATTTGGTTTATCCCTCCATGAATATCAACCCTGCTGCAAATCTTTGTATCATCAGCAAAAAGACATACTTTGCCAACAAGACCTTCTGCAATATCGCTAATAAAAATATTAAAGAGAATGGGTCCAAGAACAGATCCCTGAGGTACCCCACTAGTAACAAGACCTTGCATGTCACTCAGCCATTGTCTAATCCATTCAACAATATTGAAATCCAAACTCAAAGATTTGAATTCAATGAAGTTTGATTACAGAGATGGGAGTACAAATTGGCTTTTGGCGAGATGGGGGTAAGAGTGAATTTGTATTTGTGAATAGCTCAAGGAGGTGTTGGAGTTCAAACTTAGTTTTTGAACTAAGTCAAATTTAACCTATTAACTAGCCCATAGAACTGTCTTATCTTGGAGAAGGTTTGCAGCTAGGTTTTCCTTGTTTCCTCAAAAGCTGCAAATAAATAATAAAAAATAAAATAATTAAGGCATCTCAGTGCAGACCAAGAAAAAGCAAGGTGAGCAGGAGTGGTGTAAAAGTTGTTAAAAGGCAGGTTCACTATTCTCTAATATCACTGTGTATAAATATAATACATACCTAATGTATGTGAGCGTGCACCTCTGTCAGTGTATCCTGGAAAAGCTGTTGTGAACAGTGTGTATAAGCTTAGAGGGAGCCATGTTTAAAGTTAATAATAATACAAAAGGCCGTCATTACAGGCCATATTTCCATACCCAGAATCCTTTGCAGAACTGATGAGTAATGAGTTCAGTGATTCTTTTCTCACTACTCACGTACAAAACACTATTACATGTTATCATAATAATAATATGAAAAGATCTCCAGATGACAATATTTCAGGTTGGAGTTTTTCCATACGTTTTTCCGAATAGGGTTGCCATTTTGCATTGCTTTCTACGGGAGGAAGCCATGATGGGGTGATCATTATTTTTTACTGTAATGTAATTTGCATATAAAGCTACAAGGTGATGTCATAAACAGGAGACACAACAGACACACTGAAAACATATTTATTCTTAGGTTATGCTATACAATCCTGCTAACACAATGTGTAGATCATTTTTGAATTTTTTTTTCATTCTCTACATTCACATTAGGAGCAATATGTCGGAAGTCTCTTTTCTCAAGCATTTACCTAGGATGAATAGAAAGTAATTAACGATTCATCCTAAGAGCACGATATGTAAGGTTCTTTTGTCCCAGGAGAACTAAATGTCTTATGTCCCGAAATAAATGTATGTACGTGTTGCAATATTACACAAACACTTTAAAATAAATTATAGCCACACGGCAATGTTACATATCGGCTTTTACCAAAAAAACATACCATTTATTTGAACTGAGACATTTATATATGTTTCTATTGATCTCTCAAACGTGTCCTTGGCATGGAAAAGACATTTACTTATTGCAAAGACAACTGAAAGGTGAAGCGCAGGACACATTTATATAATGTTTCCTTTAAGACGGAGGCAGAATCAGATGCTTATCCTGGAATATAGAATCTGCGGTTAGTATCCAATATCTTTATGGGTCCACTCCTAGCCGATCACACATAAAAATGATGGAGAGAGATTATTTAATCATTGGAATTACAGAACAATGTGTAAAAACGGGCCGTTTTAATTATGTAATTAAAACTGTATATCGGAAATATGCATCTGTTTTGTCACATTAATTTCTCTGTGGTTCCTGTATTGCTGTGCTGTGCTGGGATATGTGTTTTTTTTTTTGTAGTGTAACATAAAGTAGATTGCAGTAAATGAGTTTAAGTCGTTAACAAGCCTTCTTTTTGAATAGACAGGAAATGTGGAGCCAGGAAATTGAACATACAATACTTCTAAATCATCGAAGACGTTTTGGTTCTTTTATTAAACGCAATTCAATGTCTAAGTGCATTTAACTTGGACTGTAGTAGTGTGGGGGGGGGGGGGGGGGGGGGGTTAAACCAAACATAGATGTGTATGAATAGAGAAAAATACTTTCAAAGACTCCTTGAATCCCAAAAATAAGATATCCCCCTTAGTGCAGCACCAAGGTGAAAGGACTCGATGTCTCTTTAAGAGACCAGGATGGACACGTGGACAATAAAAGAGAGAAACATATAAGGTAATATTGTTTACAAATGTATAAAACAGGCTTTTAATTTTCCCCACTCACATCCACATATTGCCATAGAGCCAGCTCAAGTGCAGTAACAGCAAAAAAAAAACAGGTATATGGAATCTCCAGCATCAAAGATGTTTAACCCCTTAGTGACATGACTTTTTTGGCTTGTCCGACGCTTGGTGACATGGGCTGTTTTAACATTTCTGAGGTGTTTGTGTTTTGCTGTAATTTATTTCTGTCTCATTTAGTGTACCCGCACAAACTATATATTGTTTTTATCGTTATAAGAAGGGCTTTCTTTTGATACCATTATTTTGATAATAGCATATAATTTGATGTAAAAAAAATAATAAAATATGGCAAAAAAATTGAAAAAATACTTTTTTTATGACTTTTATTTGAAAAATCGTATACTCATGTACAAGAGACAACAAAAAAACACTGCTAAAAAGTTTCTAATATATGTCCTGAGTTCAGAAATAGCCCATGTTTTTATGTTTTTGTGCTTTTTTATTCATGTTACAGGGCCAGAACTATAAGTGGTGCAAAGCTATTTTAAAATCCTTTCTTTCAAAATTAGCGATAGTGACATTGTAACACTGATTTCTGTACTAAATCCATGAATGACCCCCAACATGTGCATATTTTTGAAAACTAGACAACTCAGGGCATTTAACTTGGGGTATTTTGACACATTTCATGTAGCCATTTTACCACCAATCTATGCCAAAGTTTGCAGCAAAAAATCTTTTTTTTTAATTTTTCACATATATTGCAATTTAGGTAAACATTACCTTAAAATGTGAAGGGATATTTCCAAATAACACCTCAATATGTGTTCAGCAACATCTCCTGAGTACAGGGATACCACCCATGCATAGGTTTGTTGGTTTGTTTTGGGGCTAAAAGGCCACATTTAGGGGGTGCGCATTTTGGTTTTCCCACTTGGAATTCTGACATGCAGAAAACTTGTGCCCATGTCCCATTTGGGACATTTTTGGAGCCAGAAAGTGTATTCTACCCCACAAAACCATATATATTTTTAAACTAGACACCCTAGGGTATTTCAAATGGTAGTATTGTAACACTTTCCATGCACTAATTATACTACCAGCCTATGTCAATGTTTTGGGTAGTAATTTTTTTTCACATACATTGTACTTTGTGCATGAATTCACAGATCCTGTTATATGTCAGTGCCAAACAACACCTCAATATGTGTTCAGCAACATCTCCTGAGTACAGGGATACCCCCCATGTATAGGTTGGTTAGGTTATTTTATTAGGGGTTAAAAGGCCACATTTGAGACGTGCGCTTTTTGGTTTTCCAACTTGGAATTCTGACGTGCAGAAAACCTGCTCCCATGTCCCATTTGGGACATTTTTGAAGCCAAAAAGTGTATTCATTCTATCCCACAAAACCATATATTTTTGAAAACTAGACACCCTAGGGTATTTCAAATGGTAGTATTTTAACACTTTCCATGCACTAATTATACTACCAGCCTATGTCAATGTTATGGATAGTAATTTGTTTTTCACATTCATTGTACATCGGGCATGAATTCATAGATCCTATTATGTGTCAGTGCCACAAAACACATTAATATGTGTTCAGCAACATCTCCTGAGTACAGGGATACCACCCATGTGTAGGTTAGTTAGATTATTTGGGGGCTAAAAGGCCATGTTTAGGGGGGGTGCATTTCCAACTTGGAATTTTGACATGTAGTCAGCCTGCGCCCATGTTCCATTTGGGACACTTTTGAAGCCTGTCAAAGTATTTTACCCCATAAAACCATATATTTTGGAAAACTAGACATCCTAGGGTTTTTAAAATTGTGGTATTTTAACACTTTCCAAGTGCTAATTCTACCACCAACCTATGTCAAAGGGTTGGGATGTCATTTTTTCCCCACACACATTGTAGTTCAGGCAGGAATTTTCAGATTCTGGTATTTGCCACTGCCAACCAACACCTCAATATGTGTTCAGCAACATCTCCTGAGTACAGGGATACCCCCCATGCATAGGTTTGTTGGTTTGTATTGGGTCTAAAATTCCACATTTAGGGGGTGCGCAATTCCAACCTGGAATTTTGACATGTAGTCAGTCTGCGCCCATGTTCCATTTGGAACATTTTTGAAGCCGTCCAATGAATTTTACCCCATCAAACCATATATTTTTGAAAAATAGACATCCTAAGGTATTTCAAATGGTGGTATTTTAATACTGTATAGGTACTAATTCTACCACCAGCCTTTGTAAAAGTTTGTGGTAGTACTTTTTTGGGAGGTTTTTTTCCACATGCATTGTACTTCAGGCATGAATTCACAGATTCTGGTATATGTCACTGCCAAACAACAACCCAATATGTGTTCAGCAACATCTCCCGAGTACAGGGATAGCACCCATGCATAGGTTTGTTGGTTTGTTTTTGGCTAGAAGGCAACATTTGTGAGATGCGCATCTCAAAATTCCAACTTGGAATTTTGACATGTAGTCAACCTGCGTACGTGTCCTTTATGGGATATATCTTTGAAGCCAGCCAATGTAATTTACCCCCACCAAACCATATCTTTTTTTATCGGTAGACCCCCATCACTACTTGTGGCAAGGGCTCAGCAGCCACCGATACATCGCTAGATGATGTATCAGAAAGCTGAATAGGGTCAAAATCGAACCCTGAGTCCGCGGCCTCAGAATCAGTGCGTAAGCAGTGATCTCGAGCAAAGAAGGGGTTAATAGCTCTTAGAAGAGCCTATCTAGTACTGTAATACATTACAGTACAAAGAAATTAATCCATAAAACAGTGCAGACAGAAAAACATACTGTTGCTGTGCAAGATTACTGCTTACACAGTGATGAATGGCAGGAAAGGGGTTAATACACAGTGAAAGACTTTCATAAAACCTGCCAATTTTATATCACTAATACTGATCTGTCTCTTTCCGTCACAAAAATGTAAGTGAGGAGAGGGAGGCAGATCAATATTTGTGAATATTGATCCGACCAATTTTGATCTGACCAGGGCGAATGGTGAGCTTAATTGAGAAATCACCAAACCGCCATTGCCACTAATTCGCTGTTACTGATCGCTATACGCTCAGGCAGCTTAAAAAAAAAAAACTCAAATATTTTTACTTTACATGTAATCCCCTAGCGGGTATGTGTAAAAAAAATAAAATAAAAATATGCAGACAGATAAAAATTGCTTTGGCGTCAATATCATTGCGTAAGCAGTGATCGACGGCAAAGAAGGGGTTAATAACTCTTAGAAGAGCCTTTTTAGTACTGTAATAAATTACAGTACAAAAAAAATTAACCCCTAAAAAATGCACAAACGGCAAAAATAAATGCGCTGATGTGCACGATCACTGCTTATGCAAGATCAGTGGCAGGGAAGGGGTTAAACGCAGGGAAATGCTTTAATAAATTTGTTTTTATTGTTTTAATATTTGTGTGTTGTGTGTTTATTGATTTTTTTTACTTTTAGAACTTTGATCTGTCTCTCTCCCTCACTAAAAAAATGTGAGGAGAGGGAGGCAGATCATAACTGGTCAGATCAATATAGGGTTAATATTGATCTGACCAGTCAGTGGGGATGTTCAGCAGAACATCCCCCACTGCCTGTCAGTGTGCCTGGCAGTCACTGATTGCCTCTGTGAAGAGGCAATCGTGTGACAGCCAGAGAGCACAGGAAGCAGGTACTTCCTGCCTCCTGTGCTCTTGCCCTTAGAAGGGCAGCGCCATCTTGGTCACTCAGTGACCAAGATCGTGCATTTATTTTTTTGTGTTTCTGATTGCCTCGACTTCCGAGGCAATCAGGAACACTTTCTGAGCATAGGAAGCGAAAAATTCGATTCCTATGCTCATTTTTTAATGCCCGTCGTTTTAAAGGCACTGTGCCTTTAAAACCGGCATTTCGATCGCTCTCCGGAGCGATCGAAATGCCGACGGGCATTTTTTTTAGCATTGTACGATGCTTCCACACGGAAGCATCGTTACAATACCATCAGAGCACTGAAAGCGGAAAAACTCCGCTTTCAGTGCTCGTTTCCTGTGTCACTAACGCTTCGCCACACAGGACGGACCTAGTCCGTCCTGTGTCGCGAAGGGGTTAAAGAATAAAGAAAAAGAAAAAAGAAAAAAACTTTACATATTACCAAAATAACATAAGTAAAAGCATTTAACGCCTGGTTTGGGACTTGATCAATCTTAAAGTAAAAACCCTGTCAAGCTTTTGTTTTTGTAATCCTGCAAGTGTTGTTTTTTTTTTTTTTTTACTATTTTATAGTACACCGTTGAGTCTCTATGGTTTGTCTCATCTGGTACTAAACATCATTCATATTCAGGTGATGCCAGTCCTGGCATCAAGTCGCTCTGTAGCCGACTTTCTCAGGGGTAGAACGAACAGGTGCTGCTGCACTTAGAGGGCTATCTTGTTGCCTACATTTCTGTTTGGGGGGGGGGGGGGGGGGGAGCCTTCATGGAATTTTACATGGTGCAATCTGATCCATTATTTTTTTATTTTTATTTTTTTACAGATTCCTGCGTCAAATTATTATGGTGACAATACTGCCCCTTTAAGTAGCAATGACTATTGGAAAAACAAAGCATTCTAAAGGACAGGAAAGAATTTAGTGTGGCCATGCAGTATACATTTTTCAATAAGTGTTCCTGGAAGAAAATGTATCATGGTTGTTTGAAATAAAGTGACGGTAAATTCAATTTATTAACATAAAACAAGTAAGTGTGCTTTTGCTGGATCATATAATTCTATGGAACAAGAGGTGAGTTGTGCGTCAGTTGAAGTGAGATGTACAAATATATATTGTGCAGGGACAAACGTGGTGAGTAGTGTTGAGCGAACCCGAACATTACGGTGTTCGGACCCCGAACCCAAACCCGAACACTCCACTGTTGGGGTTGGGAGCCTATGGCAGGAGGGTCGTGAGTGGCCACAGGGGAGCAGCAGAGAGCAGGATCTTGGTTGGAGTAACCAGAGAATAAACAATACAATCCAGGATCAAAGGGCAGGAGAAATCAGAATGTCCAGGAGGAAAGCCAAGGTCAAAATCCGGGGAATCAATGAGAACAGGAGGTAAGACAAGGGACAAGAACTCTGGGAAGGAACCAAGGGTATACACCACTTAGCAGCTCAATACACAAGCACTGATTGAAGTCAGTGCTTGGTATTTATGGGCTGTCAAGTGTACCTCCCCGCCTCCTCCAATCAGGGAAGTCCACCCACTCACATAGGAAAGCCTGACACTCACTGGGGTGAGTGGCAGCCTCTGGCCACACCCCCGCTGTCTCCACCAATGGATCGGCACCATCGCGCAATAGGCCACGCCCCTCTGCCATCCGAAATAACAGTAGCACCAGCAACTCGCGGGACGCGAGTTACTGGAGTCCGGGGATGCGGCCTACCACGCGGCGGCCTTCCCCTTCGTCGGGCAGCAACGGGAGTGGATGCAGGTAAGGGACCCCTAGCCTGTTGGAGACGGGGTCTGGAACCCCCACAATAGCTATAGCATTACATGTATTCCATAAACCGAAAGAACCCGCCGAACCCGAACATCCAGGTGTCCGCTCAACTTTAGTGGTGAGTTTCTCCTGGTAAAAGTGTTTACATTGCCATGGGTGATGCATAGTTAAATACCTAACTGTGCATTAAGCTCACCAGGCTGATCACAATGCATAGCTAAGCTGGTGAGATGAATGGTATGTTCATCTAATCTGAACTCACCTGGGACCCAGTGTTAATTTTGTCGACTAAATATCATAGTTTTAGTCAACTGCATGTTTTTAGTGACTAAAACTAAAAAAAATAACTAAATACAGTTAATAGGACTAATACTATGAGTAAAATCCACTGCCATTTTTGTCAACTAATGAAAATGTTAGGGAGGGACTATTGCATTTAACTATTTGCAGTGGTGTATCTTGGTTTTGTGCTGCCCTTGGCAGACAAAATTCGGGGCCCCCCCCCCACACACATTGCACACCAACGACATGCCCCATCACCCACGACATGCCCCATCACATGCCCTATCACCAACATTGCACACACATTAAATGCCCAATCACCCCATTACATGCCACCATCATCCACATTACATACCCCCACCACGTCCATTACATGCCCCCATCACCCCGATTAATTAGAAGGAGCTAAAGCTTGCTGAATGGTGGGGGAGGGAGTGAAAATGTTTGAAGCACCAGAAGTGTGCTTTAACACCCTCTGGCAAAGTGCCGCCCTAGGCGAGTGCCTTGTTTGCCTTGTTTACACTCCTGTCTGTTTGGACTTCTGGTTCTGGTTCGCATAGATTTCTGCCAAATCCCCGTGCTTGTCTGTAACCTGGAACAATGCCCTGCAAACTGCTTAACACTAGGTAACAGGCTTCTCAAACTAGACTAAAACTAAAACAATGTTAACACACAGCTCCCATTTTTCCTATGATGTCAGCAAACAGGTACCTATTACTCTCATTTTCCCATATCATGACCTTCAGTTAGAGCAAATTATATTTAAAAAACCCATATATATTCATTGTTTTCTGTCTCCTTACACATTTTTTTTTTATACCAGTGATATATTACATTAATTGCCTTTACCTCTGTAATATATGTCGTCTCAGATAATGACTCTAGTGTCCCTTCTCATATACTAATAGACATAATGGAGCAATTAATCACATATTGTGACTTTGGCTTTTCTAAACCAAATGCATTCGATCCTTTTAGCTTATTCTTGGCAGCTTTTGTCCATTTTCCCATCAATCATCAATGACTTTATTTTCTTTGTTTTATAATGTGAACCATCGCAGAGATTTTTGTGCAATTAGCAAAAATCCGTAATTTTTTTTTACTTCCGAAGCATCTGATGGCTTGTTTACTATTCAATGAAGTACAAGACATCCTGATTCCCATTTTCAATGTTTCCTCTGGAAATTAAAATCTGTTTGTATCTAATTCAGTAGAACAAGTCTGGTGCTATCAGTAAAAAAAAAAAAAAAAAAAAAAGCATTTTTGTTCTTGCCATGTAGTTTTCAGACTTATAACAAGTTCAATCAGCTATTTGCTAAATTGCCTTCTACAGTATGTCATATTGTATGTTCTATGCTGCCCCAAGTACCATGAGGAAGGAATAAAAATGGCAGCTACAGCAAGATCCCACCTCTCAGATGCGGTGACCTCGGTCTGACAGTCTAAACAATGCTCAACGAAATCACACCATGTCCTAACTTTCAGGTTTGGGCCTTTATCCACCACATCACGAGTGATATCGCAAGGTATAAAGATCCTAATCAGGTTCATGCCTCTGTGTCCCTGACTCCTGATCATGCCCACTGATATTTTCTTTTGTGCTTCTATAGTAAAACATAAGCGATAACAAACATAGTGGTCCCTTTAAGAACTGGAAGATAATATGATATAAATGACCGCAGTGGAATATATATTTTGAGAGATAGCTAGCTAAGGCATTCTAACACCAGATTCTGCTCAATTACAGTGCATGAATAACCCTACTTTATATTGGCACTAAAGGGTCTACTCAATAAAGAGAGAAGGGAATTTCTCAAAATGATCGCTTACATATATATCAAAGGTTGTATGGTACTTTATTATTCTTTACTTTTTTGTGTACACATAGTTAAACAAAAAATTCACATGGTGGAGAGACTATTAAAACAATTTTTTATTTTCTTTATAGCGTCCCTTACACCTCTTAGCTTTTTTTTTTTTTGTCGTTTTTCTTTTGTTTGATTTTTAGAGTTACACAGTTTAGGTTGCAGTTTGTATCTCGCTAGCGCTGTTGACAACGCCCGTCTCTATTTAAAAAAAAAAAATCGAAGTATGTTTGAGAAAGGCGGAGAAAAAATAAATACCATCTGAAATTGGAGCTATGTTCCAGTTGGCTTTACATTGTTCTAAGCCACAGCTAGGCCATAGTCGGCGACCGGAAAAATCCCAGCTGAAAAGAAACCGATGGTAGCATTCGTCTGCTCTAGCATGCAGACTTCCAGGGAGTAGCGCGGGTTGAAATAAGCAAGTATAATAGGTTTTACAAATATATTTTGTGTGACTTTTTATATGTGCAAAACTGAAGTTGACAGGTGGCCATCTCTCTAAATAAAAAAAATATATACATTCTACACTAAGTATGGTACAACACCTGTTAGGATCGTAAAAACCCCTATATGATCCATCTGTTTTATTTGCTATATTATTCATACAATCACATACAGTTATGAAGAAAAATAACGTTGCGAAGTACAGCAAGTTATAACACACGTGAATGTTAATTTTTCTCTAATTTCCAATAAATCTTATGAAATATTTATCATGCTCATAGCTATTTTCATATGTAATCTAGCAATTATTATTTGCATAATGTGCCATTTAATTAGTGCCTTATCACAACTTATTTAACAGTTTTTGGCATCGTAACTCAAGAGGATAAATATAATCGCACTTATCTGCTTTTTAATATATCTAGAATAAATGTCAGCTCGGTTTCTCTTCACTATCATCTCAGTTAATCCATTTGCCACTAAAGGGGGGGGGGGGGCCCTCAACAAATTGCTATGCAATCAGCCAAGATTCCCAGGGGTATTGATGGCTACATATTCAACAGATTTTTCACATATTTACAAATTGCTATAAATACCACAGTACCAAACGCACTGTGCATAGTCTATCAATCTAAGCTTGACATTTTGGAATCGCTGTGGTACCTACTTGGAAAAGCCTTTTATATTAAATGGATTATGTCATTTACAATTTGTATAATCGTCTTTCTTTTTTTCAAATACCAATAAAAGGAACAGAGCTGTGGCTTGGTCTTTCAGCGCTCGAGGCAACAATAGCAAATTGTGTCCCACCTTCCATAAAGTTTTAGCAGTCATTTTGCAGAAGAAAAAAAAAACTTCACCTTGGGGGCACGGCTGCTGGCCACTGTGGGCTCCACTCTGGTGATCGGGGGTATTGACAGAACTGTATGTGTTCACCTCTTCCTGACAGAGACCTGCTTCTGTCCATGCAGCTACAAGTTGCCACAGGCTGGGCTGGATGAGTGCCACCTTAATTGTCCGCACCTGAAGCTAGGGCCTCAATCGCTAGGGCTTCACCCCTGGTACTGCACTGTAAAAGAAACAATAACTGTGGAAAAAAAGCTAAAATAAAAAAGTAAAAAAATATATTTTTAGTAAAAGCTACAAACAACGCATAGGGTAGGGGTAAGCAACCTTCGCACTCCAGATGCTGTGGACTATGTTTCCCTTGATGCTTTGCCAGCATTACAGCCGTGAGAGCATTATAGGAGATTTAGTCCATAGCTGCTGAATGTTGCCTAATGTGCTAATCCCCTTATACCAACACAAACCTTCTAGAAGGGGACCCAGAAAGCACAAGACATATGGAAGTATCTACTAATTAGACATGTGCATTCGTTTTCTGACAAATGCATTTTTTCGTCCGAAATTACATTTTTCGTCCATTCGTCCGAAAAACGAATAACGAAAATGCTAAACTAACTAAAGACGAATGAACGAATTGTTAATAAACGAAAATCATTTGTCCATTCGTCCATTCGTGCTATTGGCATTCTATAAACCGAAATAGAGTCGGTTTATAGAATACCAATAGCATTACAATGCTACTCTATAAACCGAAATAGAGTCCCCATTCATACGAATAGGTCAATTGACCTATTCGTATGAATGGGGACTCTAGTTCGGTTTATAGAATACATAGAATTACATGTATTCTATAAGCCGAAAGTCTATAAACCGAAGGTTGTTCGGTTTATAGACTTTCAGTTTATAGAATACATGTACTTCTATGCTATTCTAAAAACCGAAAGTCTATAAACCGAACGACCTTCAGTTTATAGACTTTCGGCTTCTAGAATAGGTGTAATACTATTGCCTTTCTATAAACCGAGAAATTCTTATGAATGGGGCTCTCGTTCAATTTATAGAAAGCCAATAGTATTACACCTATTCTATAAGCCGAAAGTCTATAAACCGAAGGTCGCTCGGTTTATAGACTTTCGGTTTATAGAATACATGTAATTCTATGCTATTCTATAAACCGAAAGTCTATAAACCGAACGACCTTTGGTTTATAGACTTTCGGGTTATGGAATGTGTAGGTCAATTGATTCGTACGAACGAATAAAACGAAACGAAAATAATGAACGAATTTTGTCTGAAACGAATGCAGTAATGAACGAAATTCGTTTTAGACTAAATAAATAACATTTTCGTCTGAATGGACGAAAACAAAACGAAATTTTAGTTTTGCACATGTCTACTACTAATAGTCTCTTCAGGGGAAGCGTAGTGCATTTGGCTATACGGTTAGAATTTACAAAAGGTGTGGTTTTGCCAAGTAAATGGCAACCCTGTGGATTACATAACCCCCAGTATGATTCAGCAATACTCTCCCAACTTCTTTCTCTGATATCTGGGATTCCACATAACAAATACTGCTCTTGTGCAGTTGTGTTGTCACTTTTAGAATCCTCCTCCAAAGCCACGCCCTTAATGCACATCATCGGTGGGGCAAGTTGAGGGTTATGGGTTTGTGGGGTCATAAAAAGCTGTTTTATTCACTCTTTATAGTATCTAAACACAGAGCGTCATAATAAAGCTGAATACATCAACACAGAGAATTGCTCTTAGTAATTGTGATGTATAAAAGATATACAAAAATGGTTGTAGTAGCAAGGATCACACAAAGGTAGCAGGCCAGAACTCCACCAGGTCTCCAAAACACACTGAGTTGTAAATAGTGAAGATTTAGTCCATCACATCTTTCTCAAGGTTCTGGGAAGCGAAACGTTGCCAATAAATCTTTAATATTCACAAGTGAGTGTGCTAGGCATTCTTTGGATTATTGTACAAAAGATATAATGAAACCCAACCTTCTATTGTTGGCACTATTCCCCCGAAATGTACATGTGTATGCTCAAAGTATAAAGAAACTCCAGCGCATAGGAGACAATATTTACTTTGCTATAAGTTCTACATTAGTAACACCGCAATTTACATTAATATGCAAATTAACAAGTGTTTGAAAATGTCATATAAAGGTTGTATATGTGCTTTTTCATTCCCAGTACATTATAGATGATTATAATAGGTCATTGTTTGCCAATTATGTTATGAGCAACATATTAGCTAGAGGATATTAAAACAAATCTGCTAATTATAAATCTTTTAGACGTAAAGAGGTTATACACTACAAGGAAGGAATTTTACAAAGTGCTTTAACATTTAGAGATAAACTCCAACAGTGCTAGATTTATAAGAACTAAGATACATATTGATCCCACCCACGCACTTGCTGTTGAATGTGCCATCAGTCCAATGAACGTGATCCAGTTCTCTTAGTGTTGTTAGATATTTTACCTCCAGTAAAAGTTTAATCAGCACCCACAATTATTAATTCATTAATTCCCCAAGGCACCTGGACAACATAATAAATCAGTAATTAAATGACTTCCCTTTCCCCCATCTGAAGCTGCCTTTTCTATTTAAAAATTTCTATTTAATAGAAAAGGTAGTAACCCTACCTACCCGACCCTTGCTAATGGGACAATGCTAATTAAAATCAGCCTGTTAAAAAAACACAGCCTTTGAGTGCCAAGAGGTGGGGCAGTTAAAAGCATTGCCCCCCCCCCCCCACGCCCCCCCCCCCCGCTCAGCACACAACCATTTTCCTCTAATCTAGTGGCTGGTTTTTCAGCTCCATCTTGTCCCCATTCATTTTGCATTCCTCACATCATCTCAGTCTTTGCAGATTGGTTAGTGAATACCATTTTGCAAGGTCGAGATGAGGCATCCTTGGGAGAACGAATGCGTCCGAGGCTGAAGGCCAAGATTAGTGCCTTATCTCAACCTCCAATCTTGGATTTTAATGAATAGACCCTACAATGTCTACCTCTATCCAAACATGTTTTGCCAAAGGTTAAGCCATCATAAGTGTTACAGAACTACCTTCCCCTGGATATCTACAGTTACTGTTGTTACATTTGAACACTTTGTTTCACACGATCAGACTTGTATATCAGAACTCTGGAACATCGTTTGTGAGATCGGAGCGCAATGCATACATCTTGTGCGCTCAGACCTGATGCTACCTGGCAAATGGTCACATGACCTACTTTCATCTTAAAATGTCAAAGGTATAAGTTTTTATGTTTTTATGTTATTTCCTTTTATGGGTGTAAAATGCAGTAGTTCCATGTGCTTGGAGATAATTAGGTTATTGTAACCGTTAAAGCCAATTATCTCCAAGCTAGGAAAGGACCTTTTCAAATGTTGCACTGTGTGTCCATTGGATAGAATATGTGATTGTCCTGTGCACCTTCAGGGGGGAGGGGGCTGTCCCTTGGTCTGTAAGTCTGTATAAATTGTCCCACCGGGAACCATTAAAGGTGTGTTCGTGTTACCCTCAAATCGCAGCCTCGACTCGTTTTGTAGGGAAGAGTATCCTAGCGGTGCCATAGCTAGTGGGATGTTTCCACACTTGCAGGTTTTTGAAACAGCGTTCGTCTCTCTGGATTCGGGAACCAGAGTATCCAAAGCGGTCCAACTTCCAGCAAGCAAGGGACAACCGAAACAATAAGATTCCCTGGACAAAGTCACCTATGAGTCAAATTACCAGTTTTATATGTTTACAAATCAACAAATTAGAAAGTGCTCACATTGCAAAAAAAAAAAAACTTTCAAAGTACAATGGCATTAGATTAATGATATAAAGCTTGAGTAGAAATTGTGTGAGCATTAATTGTGTAATTTTATTGTAGTGGTCCTTCTAGAAATAGATCTTTTAGAAATTAATCTAATTAGAAATAGTACGATTTATGTTGAAATTGATTAGATGGAACAATAGATAATACATTTGTGCATTGGAGCATTGATATGTAAATGCCTTTAATTACTGCAACCTTTAGGATTACCTTGCTGGCTACAAATAAGTCTATAAAAAAAACGCAAATTAGTAAACAAACGACTTTTCTTTATGTTAATAAACTTTGAAAGCCGAGCTTTTAGTTCTCCTGAATAAGTTGTGTTGTTTTTATAATGTGTTAATTGTATTACATTGTGATAGAACTCACAGCTTCCAAAACCATATCTCCCAAGTGTCCCTATTTAGAAGGTAGAGTCCCTATATTTTACCCAAGTTCCCCTGTCCCTCTTTCCTCCTCTATTGTCCCTCTTTTTTTGGACTTTTTGGTTTGTATAACTGTATCACAGAGCTCCAGAGCAATAAACTGATAGTAAAGTGTGTTGACATTGCAGTAAATGTGTTTTTATATTAATTTGTATACATAAAATGCTTAACTCTTGTTCTAATTGATGTGTCAAATTAAATAAATAGATAGCAATTAGCCCAAAGATTTACTGAACATGTTCAGATGAAGCCCCACCCATAGCCATACCTTCAGTCACACCCCACAAAATAAGAATGTCAACCTTCTAACATTTGAAATATTGGTAGGTATGCAGACCCATCCTCCCCAGCAATCAGACTGTCCAATACAGATTCCTGAGGTGTACAGCCAGGACCCATCTACTCTGAACTTTATGCTCATGTCTCTTTGTCTCAAAAATATCTTGTATCCTGTACCCCACGGTTTAGCCATTTTCAAATGCATCTCATTCAAAGTTCTTCGATTTTAAATATTCTATTTCTGTTTCTCTCTTTAATTACTTCTTTAACAATCTTTTGCCTCTCTTCTATTTGCTTCCAATCTCCTCGCACAATAGAAATGTGATATACACAGCGCCTATTTTGTGAAATCAAAGTGAACCATTTACCAAATACATAAAAATTAAAAGGAAAAAATGATTATTCTAAACGTATACAAACCCAGCGATACACTGATTGAGGATATTGACAATGAAATATCTCAGTGGATTGGACAGATGAGTCGCATTGAGAAAATAAGCTGCTAGTCTTTATGAGAAAACAGTGGGACAAGCCACTGTAAAGGGAAACAGAATGGGAAGGTGAGTAGACAGCGCTTGGCAGTTAAACAAAGTAAGTGTCAATCAATATAAAAAACCAAAGATAGTAAATTAATATAAAATATATAAATTTAATAATATATAAAAACAAATGCAATATATAAATACATATCGAAAAAATATACACAAATGTAACAAAAAATGACAAATTGTTAAAAACAAGAAACAATGATATGTGCCTTTAAATACAAATGAACAGACACAGATACAAATGTAACCACAGGCAGAGTGTCAAATTGTTTAGAGGCTGAAGAAGTTCCCCGAACGAAACGCGTCCCTCCTGTTAAGTGAATTTACCTGGCCAGGTTCTAAATTCTTCCTTCCTTACTGACCAGCACGTTTTTGTATCCATGTACTATTCATGGTATTTTGCTAACCTAATCAGCAAGTGAGTAATTTGACACTCTGCCTGTGGTTACATTTGTATCTGTGTCTGTTCATTTGTATTTAAAGGCACATATCATTGTTTCTTGTTTTTAACAATTTATTGTCATTTTTTGTTACATTTGTGTATATTTTTTCTATATGTATTTATATATTGCATTTGTTTTTATATATTATTAAATTTATATATTTTATATTAATTTACTATCTTTGGTTTTTTATATTGATTGACACTTACTTTGTTTAACTGCCAAGCGCTGTCTACTCACCTTCCCATTCTCCTCCCACAATCAGGTTCTCCCTCACAGCCATTCCAAGATACTCACACACAGCCACAACATCCACATACAGCCTCCCCCAGCAATTGGACTCAGCTTGTTGATAATGTTAACGTAACAATACATCAAAGACAGTTTGATGATATTTACATGCAAAGAATGTTGTAAAAGTGAGTGGGAAACCTTTGTAAGAGACAAATTGTGCAAAAATAATTCAAACAGGAACATAAGTCAAAGATAGAAAAGTGTTTTTTTGGAATAAGTACTTTGACCTCCCAACATTAGCGTCTGATTGTTCAGAACGAAAGAAGAACTAAAGAAACATAAGTGTTTTGAGATTAATGGGTCTCTTATTTCTGTTGGAAAGATAATTAGTTTAGAAACTTCACAGCAACAAGTCTTGTCACTTAAATGAATGGTTCAATTCTAAGTATAATAATCTAATATGGTAGAAAAGTTTCAGAATGCTGTGTTTTTATTTTTAAAAAACTATAGTATTTGAACCATCCAGAGCCCCGACTTCCAACCATGATCCCACATTTTGTCACTTTTTATGCTGATCTGGCTATTTATTGAAGTTTAACTTTAAAAAAAAACAGTTCTGAATCTTCCCCATTGAAAGTAACTGGAGGTGAAATAATTAAAGCTATTTTTGGAGTTTTGAAAGGTTTTTCTAAGTTAAACTCGGGTGCCCAGTTTGACTCAAAATGAAAAGTTGTCCTCCAAAGTCGAAATTTAGCAAATAGAACCAAGAAATACTCTACTCTCACCATTATTGTCTGGCCAGCTGTTGACAGGAGCTATTATTAATTATAATTGACTTGTCCTGTGAGCAATGTGATTGCCACTAGAGGGCAGACCAATAGGGGCAGAGACCTGCCGCTCCATCAGTCTGTTTATTATCATGTTTAGGTGAGAAGCCCCTAAATTCACACAGTTCTCAAATGCCAACTATGCATATGACTTTATTGAGGGGTTCTTAGTTTGCAGTATTGGACAGCTGATTCCATCGTTTGCCAATGGTTTGACACTGTTTAACACTGTTTCTACCTAGTTTTACTTAGCAAGAAAAAAAAAATCTTAATTAAGCTATTTAACTTTTGCTATTTAAGGGGAAATATCTTTTATTGACTCCAAAGGGCAAACAGATTTCTCCTTGGATCAAGAAGCACTAAAATATATAGAGACCCTTTTTAAAGGCATCTATTGTAATTGATTGCACCACATCTCTTGGTTGTGAATTCCATATATTTATTGTTCTCAGGAAGGTCTTTGATCCTTTGTAAGAAATGTATTTAAAGACATTAAACGTGGTTAAAAATATTTAGTGTTAGGCCACTCCAGTATTGGAATACTTTGATGCAGTGGTGGGCTAAGCAAATTATGGCCGTGTAATGTGACCAAACCTAATTTTTTTATCCTGTTTTGAGAGAATTTTTTTTTTAGTTTTTTATTTAACCTGTGTGTGAGAGCCAGTGGTGTATCTTGGTTGTGTGCTGCCCTAAGCAGATAAAATTCGGGCACCCCCCACCCAGGTTGCACACCTACGACATGCCCCATCACCCACATTGCACACACATTAAATGCCCAATCACCCCCATTGAATACACAGTAAATGCCCTATCACCCTCATTACATGCCACCATCACCTTCATTATATACCCCATTACATATCCCCATCACCCTGATTAACTGGAAGGAGCTAAAGCTTGCTGAACGGTGGGGGAGGGAGTGAAAATGTTTGAAGCACCAGAAGTGTGCTTTAACACTTCTGGCAAAGTGCCGCCCTAGGCGAGTGCCTTGTTTGCCTTGTTTACACTCCTGTCTGTTTGGACTTCTGGTTCTGGTTCCCATTGATTTCTGCCAAAGCCCAGTCACCTGACTCTATCTGCAGCTGGATTGGCTGAGGCTGAGAAGTGTGCTTTTACACCCTCTGGCAAAGTGCCGCCCTAGGCGAGTGCCTTGTTTGCCTTGTTTTTGGGCTTTAGGATGCAAGCTCCAGCTCTGCTTTCCCCAACAAACATACAAAACCAGCTTCTTGGCTTACATCCCTCTTGAACTGAAATTAAGTTAAAATGGAATTTCTTTGTAGAAAATTTATTAGATGTAACCAGTCATCCTGCAAGAACAGATATATTTATATATATATATATATATATATATATATATATATATATAATATTTTTTATTTTTTTTCTGGAAGGAGAATCATGTTAGGAAAAGATGTCTCTTCACATTTTTAATGACATTCACAGTTCACCTTTCCTTTTACACTTTCCCAATTGTCTGCTGCTGGTCTATAATTTAATTAGCCCTCTAAGTAAATCACATTATTTTAATATGAATCAGACCCATTATTTTTAAAGAGTTTTTCATACGATAGAATATCACAAATTATTTTATCCGGATTGAAGTACAATGTACATAATGATGATGGCAGAAGGAAGGTTTCTGTGTGATGGAGCTTGAAATATATTAAAGAGCCACCAAATCTTGAATCATTTGGATAACTTGCTTATTTTACAGAAGGAAAAATTATTATTTAACAACCATGCTAGGTTGAGAAGAGGGAGGATGTATTTATCTACCCTATACATGCCTGGACCGAATGATGGTGAGAGGCAGGGGGAAGAGCCAAAAGGGGGTGGGGCCTCATGACATCACACACAAGGGGGAGTGCCTTTATGACATCACTGGAGTGTTTAATTTGTGCTCATATAGTCTATATATGCCTTGTGCTTGTGCACTCATGCCAGGACAGACCCAAATTGATGAGACAGGGCTCCCAAAACCAGCACAAGAGTCTACTCAATAAAGAGAGAACTGCAAGGACTCGAGACAGAAATGTCAAACTTAAGGCCGACGTCGCTAAGTTGGAATAATTCTCCCATTTCAGCTGCATTTGATTTTTCCAACTCAGTTACTTTGGTCTTATGTTTCAGTAGACCCGGCAGTGTTTAGAGACAATTTTATTCCCAGAAGCATTGATTCCCCTCATGACAGCTTTTCCAAAGACATCTGCAATTGATTGATCGATTCCAAAATTCTAAATACCATGCTTTCCCACTGATAGAGCTACATGAAGCAAAGAGGGGTTCAACTGTCCCTTTAATCACATGTAGGGTTGCCACCTTTTCTTCCAAAAAATACCAGCCTTGCTACTGTCTCCATAGACTTAACGTTGGCCTGATGCCAATAATTTTCCGGTCTGCCGGTAAAATACCGGCTAGGTGGCAACCCTAATCACATGTTCACTCTCCCTTGTAGTGGGTACCATGTACAAATACATGTTGTTTCTGTTTCAAAGGGAGTAATAAAAGTTAATCTGTCACAGAAGCATTGGTTGTATTATGATATATTTATTGTATTAGTAGAAGTGCAAGCACATGCATCAGTGTGTGTAACTAGCCCCACTGTGATGTCAGAAACTGGAGGCAACACAGATACATTTAAAACACCACATACAGATATTTTTGCATTTGTTACATTCAATCCATTAAAAAAGGTTTTGGTGACTTGGTCCCTTTAAACAAGGGAGTAAATGCCCTAACCTTTTTGTTACCTAAACAGGTTAAAAAGCTAATTTAAAAATCGATCAACTTTACCAGCAAGTTCAGTAAACAATTAAACTGAGGGCAAAGTTAAGTGTATGAAGGCAATAGCATGCCTTTATTTCCCAAAGAAAAAGTGCCAGTCCAGTCAGTAGTACATATAATTAAAAAAATTATGGCTTTAGGTATTGTCTTTAAAGAAAAATAATATATTTTGTAAAGTCTAGTGTTATTAGTTTTACAAATTTTGGCCTGTATCACATTGCAGAACTTCCCCAAGTTTTTAATGGTCTCCTCATCACTGATGATGTATAAAAATAAGTCTTGCAATAACTGTATATTGTTTTATCTAGCTCATTTAGCCATACATTTGAGCTGGGTATAAAACCAATTATGGGCAGTAACACAGCTGTGTAAATAATGTTTCACTCGTTTTCAATTGTGCATTGTTACATGATTCTTTCATGCCCTTCTGGCTATGGTAAGAAAGTGTGCTTGCTGCTTATATGTATTTTTGCTGAGGTGTAAAGTCATTTAAAAAAAAATAAGATCTTAAATTAATGTCTTTTTTTTCCAGTTCCAATTAGCACACCTTTATAATTAGTTCACACTCACAAGCACGATTCTGAAGTCAAAAGAGTTTATTTAGATTAATACAAAACACTTTTTTTGCAGCTCTATCTGTGTCCCAGAGTCTGGGACACCAGAAAATAAATACTGGATATGAGCAAAGGTCAGCTTGTGCAACGCTTTCCTCCCAAATCCCAGAGTCCCGCACTGCGGGGGAAATAGTTGGGAGGTATGCACTTGTCAGTTCACTTCTAGTGAATATTCCTTATTGTTTTGGAAACTATATTTTGTGCTTTGTTACCATATAATTCACTTTCTTTAAAATAGAAGTGACAACCAGTTACTTTAAAAAAAAGGGTGTGTTTGTGTTTTTGGTAACCAGCTTGGGGGCTGGTGTGACTCTAGGAGGAGCTTGTAATTTTGCTAAACTATATTCAGATAGCTAAAAAGAATTTTGATTAAGTTCGAGGAGAGTCATGGTGGCATTTATTGTTAAGACAAATGTTTAGCCAGTATTGTTTGTTAATTTTGTTATATTGTATAGTATTGTTTTATTAAAACTTTTTTTTTTATCTAAGCAGCAGTGTTTCCAGTTGATTATTGGGGGTTAACTGATAGGATACATACGTGCCAAAATTCTGAATACAAACTGGTGGGCTTTTTGAGATTTTGACAATTGCATTTTGGTTCAAATAACTGTACTAGTGTAAGTTTATCTTTGTTATTGTACTGTAGTTGTGGCCTGGGGCTATCTTGGGACTCCAAAGACTCCATTTTTGAGTGGGTACTCTCAATTTCAGTTTCTTTTCACACACAAATTTTAACATGGCTGTCATTAACGAGACCCGTTGCGCCATATTAATACATCCAAAGCCACAACACTTATACTTGCACTTTTGACATGGTAATAAAATATACCTAGGAAGATTCAATTGAGTGTATTAATGCTCATGTGCTAGGGGATAGAATGGCTAGAAGGTTGGAGAAGTGTTTAAACTAGGAATGGGGAGTGGGGGAGGGACCAATAAACAGTGGACTAGACAGTATAGGAAGGGAAGGCGACTTAGTTAGTACCCGGGTGGGTGGATCTGGGGGCATGGTTAGAATGGATTGTAGGGAGCATCCTATAAAAAACTTAAAGTAAATTGTAAGTAGATTATGCCAGTGGCATTAAGTATATGCATGCAAATGGAAGAAGTTTAACCGGATAAATAGGGGAATTAGAGCTGGTAGCAGGACTTGAGAATTGTGACTTAATTAGTATAACAGAAACATGGTGGGATGACACACATAATTGGTCAATCAATTTGGAGGGCTACATGTTGTTTAGAAAAGATAAGTCAAACAAAAGAGGTGGAGAGATCTGTCTGTATATCAAACCAGCATTATTGCCTCATTTGAGGGAAGATATATATAATGAAATCATTGTGGGTGGAGATAGTCAGTGGGGGGAGACCTGCCCAGAAATTATTAGTGGGTATTTGTTATAAACCAACAAATATTGGTGAACTTGATGAATCACAGCTACTAATGCAAATCAAAAAGGTTTCTAAAATAGGGTGTAGTATCATTATGGGGGATTTTAATTACCCAGAAGTAGATTGGAAAAATGGAGCCACAAAAGCTATGAAAAAATCCCCTCCTCCTTTATTAGAGGTTCGTCTTATAATCAGACCTCAAATTGAGGTCTGACTATAAGACTGGGATCCAGATCCCCCACAGAGCTGCAGGGGACCTGGATCCCCCTCGCAAGCAGCCGGTGGATGTCTTCGCAATTCATCTGCATGATTCGTCTGAAATGGATGTCTGCATGATACCTCCCTACCCTGCCTTAGCATTTGCTAAAGCAGGGTAGGGAGGGGGAGGCAGCACTGGTTAAGTCTGGTGGGGTAGGGGCAGCATTGGCTGTGGGGGAGATGCATTGGCTATGTCTGGGGGGGCAAGAAAATAAAAACAAGAAATACGTTTTATTAAATATGATAAAGCAATTTACGTGAATATATACAAGTAAAACTTTTTCTTATAGGGTAGTCTTATGTTCAGGCTTTTATTTTTTTTCCTAAAGAAATATCCAAAGTTTGGGGGGTCGTCTTATAATCAGGATCATCTTATATTCGAGAAATAACAGTAATATTAAAAAGTTTGTATAAGTATTAATGCAACTAGTAATATATGTGTGTATAGGTAGTCATGTGATATGTGTGTGTGAAAAAATGTTGTTGACACCTTCCCTACTGTATTATATTTATCAGTGCAATATATCATTACTGTAATATATTTGCACTTTTATTGCAGTGTTGCATAATAAGAAGGTATACATTTTGCAACCATATATACATTTTGTTGATAAAAATTGTGGATTGTGGTCTGAGGTCCTTATGGACTTCATACAGTATTTCACAATATCCTAATCAATGAGAAGTTTACCAGCTGACTTGTGTTACTTTACATTTCCTGTGTTTTGAGTGAAATTGTTTTTGAAATCCTGGCATACTGGAGTCTCTTAAGATCCTGCGTGAAATCCTGCATCCTCACTTCATTAAACTTTCAGTAGCACGGTTGAAGTGTAAAGACAAACCAGTTAACAGGTGACAATAACAATACTGTAAAAACCTCCAATGTTGAACAAATCCCGATGTCCATCATTCCTCTGTGACTGTCTAGCCGTGATGAATGTCTGGCAGAAAACCGCAGGAACCTGACAAAGGAACATTTTTTTCCGAGTAGCTTTAAGGAGAACAGACCTTTTTTTTCGATTCAATTCCAATTCAACCATCAGTTCGATTTAAAGGTTATTAAATTAGCCATTTACAAGTTGGAGTTGGCAGGGGGGCTCTGACAGTAACTATAACAGGAAGCATTATGGCAATTTCCATGTGTTTATTTGTTTGTTTTTGTACTCTTTCTTTTATTTTTTTATTGTTATTCAATGCTCTGGTGATTTTGGTGTTGCTCATAGGTTATTGTGTAAATATAAAGATTGGGGTAGGGTCCCTCCATTTTGTCCAGGCCTTGGCATTACCCAGCAACACACTAGCTCGATGATATCTTGTTTTGGTGAGGTGCATTCATAGATGCCACCGATGTCGGCTCTGTTATGCCAGCTTAAGGTCCTCAACCACAGCATCAGTATTTTCCATACTCCATTTTGATCTCTGCCTGCCATTTTGATCTGTTGCCTGTTTTTAATTTCACATGTGCATTGTCCTCTGGTACGTCATTCTCTGCTTTGCATGTTTTCCTGATGGCTGCTTCCGGCTTCATCATAAAAGTCCCGGTGGAAGTGTCGGGCAGCAGCGGAGGATGTCTGCGCATATCGTGCAGACATCCTCCGGCTGCCTCCACTAGCCACCAGGGAGATTTGGGCAGCTGGGGGATGTCTCTCTCTCTCCCCCTCCCTCCCTCCCCCTCACCTTGTCTCTCGCTGGTGGCTAGTGGGGGCAGCCGGGAGATGTCTGCACGATAGTGTAGACATCCTCCATGCTGCCCGACACTTCCATCTATTATGATGGACCGGCTGAAAATGAGGGAGGGAGGAGAAAAGGAGGAGGGAGGTGGAGAGAGAAAGAAAAGTTTGGGGGGAGAAAGAGACAACGTGGGAGGGAGGGGGAGAGAAATAACACTGTTGGGAGAGAGAGAGACAACGCTGAGGGGGGGAGAGAGAGACAAAGCTGGGGGGAGAGAGGCAGCATTGGCACATAAAAGGAAATAAAAACAAGAAATCCATTTTTTTTTATATCATATTTTTTATTAAATATTAAAAAGCAATTTACATGTGAATATATACAAGTTAAACTTTTTTCCCATACGGTAGTCTTATATTCACGCTTTTGTTTTTTTTTCTAAAGGAATATGCAAAGTTTTAGGGGTCGTCTTATAATCAGGGTCTATACTATGAACAGTCTTAAGGATGTAAGCTGCTTTTTTCTCCTCTGCTCTGGCGGACACCAAGTTACTCCACCCTCTAGTGTAAAGCAGAAATTGCGTAATAACGTCACAAAGCTTTATTAACTCATGAACAAATGGAAACTTACAAACGATAGATGTAAAGTGCATGTAGAAAAGCGGTGGATCCGCTAGACGGATGTGAGGAACACTCCTTGCCCGCCGGAGCAAGGAGATGTAAGCAGATTACATCCTTAGGACTGTTTATATTATTAGTGCTAATTCAGCACCCAAGTTTAGTTAGGGGGAAAAAAAAAACAGGTTTCGAATTTTCCTTATTGAAAGTAATGGGTGGCAAAAGATTGAAGCTATTTTTGAGACTAAGTCAAATTTGCCACCCGAGCATCAAAAATAGCTTCAATCATTTTTTTACTTTCAATGTTGAAGATTGGAACCTGAGTTTTTGTTCAGGTGCCAAATTTGACTTAGTCTCAAAATGAAAGTCGACCTCCAAATTGGAATATTAGTGAATAGACCCATCTGAAGTGAAAAAGGACCTGCTAAAAGAAACAGAAAGGTTAATATTTCTGTTGGGAAATGGACATGCCATCCAACAAAGTCACTTTACACTAGAAGAGTTTTGTTTTGTTATTTTTTTTTAAATATATTTTGCTGCACCCTTTTGAATGTTGGAGTCACAATAAAAGACCAAGCCATTGTACCTTGAGCCGTTCCCACTGTGTGAAGTGTGTCTGAAGCTTGAAAAGTGTCACAATATATATATGTATGTTTCATTATTGTGAAAGGAAAACTATGAAGAACATCTGAGAGGTGAAATGAATTCCGCTGCAAATGCGATAATTAATGATTAATATGACCATGACTTCAGTGTGACGGCTAAAATGGATTAAAATAAATATCTTTTCATTTTGGTTTTACTGAAGGTCAATTTATATGTTTAGTTCTTTGAAGAATGTAACATTGTCAGATGCATAACAGGGAGGAATAAACCCTGTTTGTGAGGTAAAGATTTGTATTCAGTTTTCTTTTTAATTACACTTGTATATATACCTGCTGCTTTGACATTTGCGTTACAATTGATCTCCCCTCACACAGTGACACAGTTTTATGACTATTTCCCTCTGTTAAACTGTAATTTGTCTGGAAGGAAAAACTTTTTTTATATATATCATTTTAACCTGGAAAAAATCCATGATAGTCCAAACTTAAAGAGGGACTAATCCCTCCAAACAACTTTCAGTCAGGCAGAAACCTTCTTCTGTCTAGTTAAAAAGGTCTTTGGATGATACTCCTAGCATAACTCCCAACTTTGCCCCCCTGGGTGAATCCGGACACTGGGGGTGGAGTCTGGGGAGGGGGCGGGGCACCAGGGGGCAGAGTCTGGGGAGGGGGTGTCAGTGCTAGCACATGCACACAATGCTGCAGTCCTGAGTCCTGCTGTCCCACTGAGCATGGCCGCACAGCGGGCCATAGCTCCCAAATCAGGACTGTCCTGCGCACAGCCTTTTGATGGGAACTGACCTTCAGATATGTAGTAAAATGAAAAACAGACAACAAGGTAACACTAAGGTTTTATTCACAAAAGAGTCGATTGTACGGTGCTCACGGCTCAAACTCTCCAGTAAAAAAGAACAATGTTTTGCTAAAACATCAATCTGCTATGCCTGAAGCACAGATTATAAAAACCTCCCAATACATACTTTATACTTTTTTTCTACAATGGGACTAATAGTAACGGGCTCCTGGCTTTACAATATACTCTCCTAAACTGCTAGAAAACAATTTATTTTTATAGACTGCATATATACACAGTACTGTGCGGTTTAGGCAGGTGTGAAAACATGCTGTGCTAAGATGCTAAGAATTTTCACATCTGCCTAAAGTTTTTGCCCAGTGCTGTATGTCCATTGATAGGACAGGAATGTTGATGGTTTCCCCAAAAAATCTAGATTAAAATGGGATAAAAGGCATGGGATTGCCTGATTCAATTGGATTGATGAATCCAAAACAAAATGTGTGCAATTTACAGGTTAAATACTATCAGATGCATCAAAGTGTGTTTAAATTCTGGAGTATCCCTTTAGTTCAGTATATCTTTATTACTTTATTTTATCATAAAAAAATACTGATATTCATATATTGAGAATGTAATAAATAATTACAAAAAAAAAATCAATTAAATTGATACATTACATTTTATATACAACCCCCCCCCCCCCCCCACCACCATCTCCCTCCCCCACCCCTTACACGTTCTCCACTTAGAGATCAAACCATCTGTCAAAATAATTACATATAACTCGCATATGTAGCCAAGGGGCATTGGGTCGGGAGATCTATTCTAGACCAGGGGCAACAAATAGACCCTCCAGATATAGAGTCCATCTATCCCATTTAGTATCATATTTCGTAGCTCCCTCATTTTCTAAGATTGTCAACATCTCTATTCTCCGAGTCAACTCCATCTCTCCCACCCATTCCTCATAAGTGGGTATTTTGTCTTGTTTCCAGTATCTTGGAACCAATACCTTTGCTGCATTTAAAAAGACTGGAACCAGGGATCTCCTATATGAACTGGAGTATCCCTTTAACGCACTTCTGCTATCTGAATTTTAATGATGTATCTGCAGTTTTTTTGTACCAAATAACTAATTAGACTTTGTTAGTAATAAAAAAAAAATAGATTGTATTGAAAAAAAATCTACAAAAAATATATCTCAAAGAAACATTGAATTCCTGCAGTGGAGGCAGCAATTATGAAACAAAAGCTACTAAAATTGTTCACTGTGTTCCTTTGCTTTTTGACAGCTAATTAGACTCTTTAGACTTTCCAGAATATCTCAAAACATAGCCAGAGCATTCAAAGTGTGTGGTTCTGTGTAATAACTTTAGGATTTGAAGTCAATGCGCCCAATTGTGTTATTATTAAAGCTGCTTGATTAAAAATAAAATAATTATTGTTACGTCTAAGCAGCATGGAGTAAACCGTAATGTTTCATAAATTAAAAATCGGTGTGCTGAGTAACACGGAAGGCTTGTCAAATAGATTTAATGGTGACAGCTTAGATGAAAATATTTACCATGTCAAGAGCTGTCATTCAAGAATCACAGACTTCGTTCCAGGATTACAAAATATATACCGTATTTGCTCGATTATAAGACGACCCTGATTATAAGACGACCCCCCAAACTTTGGATATTCCTTTAGGAAAAAAACTAAAAGCCTGAATATAAGACTACCCTATAGGAAAAAAGTTAAACTTGTATATATTCACATGTAAATTGCTTTTTTAATAAAAAATTATGATATCAAAAAATGTATTTCTAGTTTTTATTTCTTTTTATGTGCCAATGCTGCCTTTCTCTTTCCCTTGCCCCCATTTTTCTCTCTCCCCCCCTCCCCTTGCCTGTCTCTTAACCCCCTCACTCCCCTTGTCTCTGTCTCTTAACCCCTTCCCTCCCCTTGTCTCTGTCTCTTAACCCCTTCCCTCCCCTTGTCTGTCTCTTAACCCCTTCCCTCCCCTTGTCTCTGTCTCTTAACCCCTTCCCTCCCCTTGTCTGTCTCTTAACCCCTTCCCTCCCCTTGTCTCTGTCTCTTAACCCCCTCCCTCCCCTTGACTCTGTCTCTGCCCGCTCCCTCCCCCCTGTCTCTCTGTCCCCCCTGTCTCTCTGTCCCCCTCCCTCCCTCCCCCTGTCTCTCTGCCCCCCTCCCTCCCTCCCCCTGTCTCTCTGCCCCCCCTCCCTCCCTTCCCCTTACCTTGATCCCTGGTGGCTAGTGGGGGCAGCCGGGGGATGTCTGCACGATACTTGCAGACATCCTCCATGCTGCCCGACACGGCAGTCTATTATGACAGACAGCTGTCCGTCATAATATTCTGCCGTGTCGGGCAGCATGGAGGATATCTGCACGTATCGTGCAGACATCCCCCAGCTGCCCGATTGTCCCTGGTGCCTAGTGGGGCAGCAGAGGTAGTCTGCGCGATGAGCGCAGACCTCCCCTGCTGCCGCCCGGCACGCTCGCCTGGACTTCTGTGACGAAAGCGGAAGTATCCGGCTTCTTCACAGAAGCCCCGGCGGTCGTGCCGGGCGGAAGCAGGGGAGTCTGCGCTCGTTGCGCAGACTTCCCCTGCTGCTAGAGAGGGGGTCCAGGTCCCCTGCAGCTCTGCTGGGGACCTGGATCCATGTCTTATAATCTGACCTCAATTTGAGGTCAGATTATAAGAGACCTCGATTATAAGACGAGGGGGATTTTTCAGAGCATTTGCTCTGAAAAAAACCTCGTCTTATAATCGAGCAAATACGGTATATATATTGTCTGTGATCAACTAAAAAAACAAAAATAATAAGTTCCATAATATCCCAAATTAAAATGGACATGGGAGACTGATTCTCTCTTTTTTTTTTTTATTTAAAAATGAACTCAAATGTGTACGTTCAAATTTTTGTTTCTGTTCTTTTTGTGCCATAAATTATACATAATCCCTAAAACTCATCCATACATTGTTCTAACCAACTTTCTAGCAAAGTGTTCTATTTTCATTTTGTAGCTATTAGTTATAAAGTAGAACCATCCACCACAATGCAATAGAAAAGAAAACGAAAGAGGAGTGTCTGGTAAAAAAAAAAAAGGTGGTTCCCTTGATAAATTAAGGGCTAAAATCTGGTCTGCTAAATGAAGCCATGACAGGTGTAGCCGCAACCACTGGGTTATCTTACCATATAAAAACATCCCTGGCACAGATGTAGTGGGTAGAAAAGGCCAAATCCATTTTATTAAACCATGTTTTATTGTCATGACAATAAAACATAAACATCAATCCTACATAGATAATCATATAAAATAGACAATGACAATTATAAACTAAATTTTTAAACACAAGCTTGCTCCCAGGGATACCACAATTAGAAACAATCTAATCATTATTAGCACATATCCCCATCCCCTGCCACCAACCTCTGGTCAGGAGCTAACCATCTCAGCTCCAACCATCATCTAAGCCTTAGTTAGGCTACAACCATGACCATAGTTGCCAACATCGGCCATGTTTCCAGGACAGAGCATGCAAAGGGCAGCCCGGAAGGATGTTCACAATCCAACTAATTAAAGTAGGTCCTATGAGATCTCCATCCTGATTGATTAATTAATTGGATTGTGTCTGTGCGTATATCCATCCTACATACTGCTGGGCTGCACTTTGCATGCTCTTTCTGCAGCATGTGGAACAAATATGTGTCCCTGGAAACATGGCCGATGTTGGCAACTATGCATGACACCAGGGGGGTGTGCGACCTCTCTGGTGAGCTCCCCCCCCCCCCCCCCCCACAGGCAGAAAAGAACAAGGGGAGGGGGAGAGAGAACAGGGGAGGGGGAGAGAATGACAGAATAGGGGAGATGGAGAGAGACAGAACAAGCGCGGGGGAAGAGAGACAGAACAGGTGGGGGAGGCGCCATGGGGGAAGCCCGCACAGGGCGCCGGGACACTTAAGGCCGGCCCTGTATGATATATTTAATCATTCATGTCTGTTTTTTTTCTTCTGTTCCATTTGCTACTTTTTTTTATACAAATGATTTTTAGACTAGCAGTGAACTGACAAGTGAATTGCAAACCATGCTCGAACTTGCCTACTTTTCCAAATCCCTTCTTAATGTCAACTGACTTTTCGCTTCACTTATTGTCAATGGCCCTGTTAAAGGACAATTATTGCAAAAAAAAAGTTCTGCTTAATTGAAAGAGTGTATTAAGTGAAGGCATTTGAAATAGAAATGCTTTAATGACAGAATATAAATAAAACACATTACTAAGCCTTTATGTCTCGGTATAGCTCTATCAGGGAGCGGACATGTGGTATAGAATCTTGGGTGAGATAAATGAAGATCTGAACAATCTGATTCAAGATGTCTGCCCCCTCATAGAGCTATACATTGCGAAGAGGGCTCAGAAAGTTACTTTATTTATATTCTTCCATTAAAGCATTTCAATTTAAAATGCCTATATTTGATTATAGGCATTCAATTAAACATAACTTATTTTCTTCTAACAGTTGTCCTTTAAGAGGACTATGCAGAAACCTATAAGATCCAGACTCTAGGGCATGTTAACACAACATGTTTACTTCCTTAATGCAGCATTGACCGTCGTTTGCTTTTCAAAGAACTTTTCAAAGAATATCATTTTTTTTTTCTTTCAGGCCACTCTTTTATAAATTAATTTAAAAAAAAAAGGTTCGAAATCAATCATTTAAATAGCTAATGCATTTTAAAGTGTATTATTGAAGGCTTTCAACAATTTTGAGAGAGAAAAAAAAATCGATACAATCAATTTATTTAAATTCTTGGAATGTTAAAAAAAAAAAAAAAAATTAGCTCCTTCCTTCCAACAATGAAATGTCATAAAATATAAACACAATTTAAAAGTTCCATTTTGTTATTGACCCCAAATGTACTCCAACTGGGAGGTAGTGGTTTTAATGCAGGATACGTCTTCTAAAATTTGCTGGAGCTCTTGTAAATGCATGCTCTATTGATTGTATCCAAATGTCTGCGAGCATTGATATTAATCTATTTGTTTGATGATAATGGAAAATATAATTCCATTATTTACATCTGTTTGTGACTTTCAGCGAGTGTCCATTTATCTTCATATCTTGTTTTTGAAGTCAAGTTTGGATCAATTATGCCGTCTGATCTTCTTCACCGATGTACAAGGACACCTAGAATGATCCCTTGCTTTGAAAATAGCATATCCCGTCTGTAGTTTAAAGATAAGTGCTTATAACGTTGTATTAAGTGATACCAGCCATGCAAAAATGTATAAAAGGAGAAAATGTTCTATTTTCATACGCCCCAATGTGTTATCACTTTATAAAAGGAGAAAATGTTCTATTGTCATACCCCCCCCCCCCCCCCCCCCCCCCCCCAATGTTTCGCTTGGCAACACAGGATTATAGGGGTGCGGTTTGTGAGGGGGAACGACAGCCGTCAAGTCCCAAACCCCGGAACACCCGAGCACTGGAAAAAGAAAATTGACATTGCAGAACAGTGGTACCAAGTCACTGCACAGATTAAAGAGGGGCATTTGCAAAGCATGTATTGCATACATGGTGCTAGCTAATTTATTAGAAAACTTTATATTATAAACTTTATAAATGTTGTAAATGTTATATTATAAACTGTTATAAACATATATTTATAGCTGCGTTACTTTGCCACCAGACATATGGTATAACAGTAAAAAATAACCTGTATATTGCACAGGTTAAGATTACAAATATGACCTCCACAAAAGGAAGTGTGCAACTCATCCAACCTCCAAATGATGACATCAACTTCCTATAATTCCTTTTGTGCTGCCTGAAAATGAGGCATTGTGGGATTCCAACTTTGTGGGTGAGTGTAACGAGGGGCAGATGTACACACATCAATTTCAGAAGATAGTCAAGACCCTCTATATCACATCTCGATATTAGCAGGATTGTTTTTTTCATGCTACAATAAATGAACTTAACTAACATACTATGATACACTGTATATATAACATATTATATTACATCATGGTACAGGTTGAGTATTTCTGGATTATTGCCACAAGTTGCAAATCCCGCACACACCTGTCAGAATGCCAGCGCACAACAGTGTATTCAGTCTCCAGCCCCCTTAAGCTGTGATTTAGCCTTTCCATGCATGATCAGATTCCCCCACACCCACAAAGGGTCATACAATGACACGTGTGCAGACCTGACATGTCAACGGCAGGTTCCCAACGATGCCTCACATCACAGCTACATCACAGTAACAGTGATTTATTTGCTCTATCCAGTATAGTACTGTATTCCATGTGTGACGAGAGGCTTTAATATGTCTTACTGGTGAAAATGATCCGTTATACAAAATGACCCATTAACCAAAATACTGATGGTGCCAAGCATTTTGTAAAAAGCATACTCAACCTGTAATTCCTTAGGAAGCCATTGGTACATTTCTCATAATAAATCTCTATAATACCTAATAGTAAAAAGTACATGGGTGATAAAATTAAATTGCACAAATTTCAATTTTTTTTTTTTTTAATCAAACAGTGTAATTCGAACATGATTTGTCTGTATTATGCAGTAACTGATCGCTGTCTTGCTAACAGAGGAACAAATTACCCATCATACATGAAAAATGCAGTGTACTTGCCCGGAGCATAAAGATCATATTAACTGCAAACGCAATTATTAGTGGACATGTGATTCCGTAGGAATGATCAGACCCGTTTCATCATTTTATATACATGACATTATTTAGATGTGTGGATAATGACGGCAAAAAAGGGCAAATTAATATTTAATAAAGCCATGCAGAGAAGAAAATCAATAAATCATTTCTTTAGTAGATCAGGGATGGAACAAATTGATTTAGCCATTAGAAAAACGTAAGCATTAAAACACAGAGTCTAATTTTACAAAATAAACTAAGCATTGAATATATATATATATAATATTAAAATGTAAAGTAGACTAATGAATTTGTCATGTACAGAACAGACCCATTAAATTTAACACCCACAGCAATTAATATTGCTTTTATGAGTCGTTGAATTAATTTGCCTGTATAAGATGCCCTTGACAGTTATTCTATTTTTCTTTTATTTTTTAATGGTTTCATTATTAAGAAATAGTAGGGTTTCTAGATAACCCTATATGATCTCGGTCATACTGTGACTTGTATCAAATCTAGGATCCCGCATCACTGTCCTGCACTGAAATAGGTCTATAATTAGTTAAACTAGTGAGGGGAACAGGAAGTTGTTGTAATCTACAGTAACAGGAAGTTGTCATTCACCTGGACCTGCCACGATTCTGCAAGGTTCTGTATTGTTCAGTGCTGTAGGTGTTCGCCTCATTCATTTGCCATGTAAGGGTTGGAGTCCATGGAGTCCAGCAAAGCCTGTCAAAATGGCTGCCACCAGAGCCATCAACAATGAGGATGGTTTGTTGGGGGTAATCCAGGAATAAATAAAGACGCCAATAAAGGCCTCTTTTCTTGCTAGCAAAATACTTCTATTCCAAAATTTCAAAATCTAAAAATGCTGCAACGGATGAATCTTGATTAAATGAGTTATCAGTTGTGCGCTCAGCAAATATTCATGACTCAAGTACATATTTGAACAGTACTAAACTTAGTGGGACAGTCCTGTTTTTTTTTAAATCAAAATCAAATTTGCTTCTGGCAAGCCATTAATACTGGCTATGCTTAGTGCTTTTGTGCCACATACAGACATGTACAGCCTAAATGCAAATAAATGAACTCCAGACACCCGCTATCTGTACCGGATAGACAGCCTCTCAATCACACGGCGCACTGTAACCCCTCCCATTTTAGGTTCCACCCCCTCCATTTCTGGAAAGGCTTCCCAAGAAAGTTGGCAGGTATGCAAGTAAACAAAATAGTGAATAACTAGGATGAACCTGGTATACACAAAAACACACTCCCAAGCTAACACACAAAGAAAGAGCAAAGAAAAATGTAGCAAAAAATATAAGCAATAGTAAACAAAAATTGCAGCACATGCAAAAACAATATTGCAAATGAAACCAATTTAGATAGCAAATTAATACAGTTCAGCAATGGATTAATTGTAAATATAAAATATATGAAATGAAATGCACATAAAGAGCAAGTATATACAGAAAATTGGAAAAGATTAAATATGTAAAAAAAAAAATATAAAAATAGATATAAAATGATGAAAATGCAGCCAAAGCAGGATGATCAAGCCGATAAAGCACAGAAATCTTCTTGCAATCTGTAAAAGAAAAGTAGAACCAAATAGTGTAGATTGTAAAAAATATAGATTTATTTGCTCTTTAAAATCTACTTACAAGATTTAAAAACAGAACTGGCAAAGATCAAAGGTATTGAATCTTGAAACAAACTTTCAACACGCGACTCAGTCCATGATACGGAGAACTCTATGATGGTATAGCCGGCAAGATAGTCTCCATATCCGAAGTAGGTGAAAAGTAAGTCGGGAGTTGTAGTTTCGTTTTGAATAAAGAACTCTACGCGTTTCGTGACCGACAACGTCACTTCCTCAGGAGCAATGTATGCAAGTACCTTGTCAATGCATTAGCTTGCACTATAATACATTTGTCTTAATTTATATGTAAATGCTTATGGAGAGTACGCAATGGTCTGGAAGATCCAGTTGTGACTAGCTAGCACTAAACTAATAAAATATATTTATGCAAAAAAAAGAAAACACTTAAAATCCAGTCTTACAATATATTTATAAATATTAGTTTTAGAATTAACCAATTTTCCCACAAATGTTGATATTATAATTTAAACGTATTAAAACTCAATTAAACATTCTTTTTTAATACTTGTATATTTGAGCTGTGTTCTAAATAAACTATAGAAAGAATAAAAAAAATCTGTATAATCAGAACGGCGATACAATGGATCCATGTAGTAACAATAACCCCAGTTACTGTGGAAATCTTACAATAGCAAGAAAAGATATCAGAAGGAATTTGGAAATGTGACACTATCTGTCGGAGGGCTTTCTAATTTGGAATGACTGAAAGAGGGGAAAGATGCCGAGTTGTGTGATCTGAGGCTTAATGAGATGGGATGTTTCGCTGAATGTATCCAACATGGAACATTTTGTATGTGTCACATTATGACAGCCACATCCTCTCTCCTATCGGATTGCTAATTAGTCCATTAAAATGATCTTATAGACCACTGTTGAGTTACAGATCACCTATAAATACTTATCTTTTACTTTATAATCCCAATCTCCTGACAGTACCAGTTCTTCTGTAATATAATCACCTGTGCGTACCATAACACATTCCGTTGGCGTCGGGAACATTCTATGTCAGCAGTATCTCTACTGAAAAACCCTAGTTGTATTTAATTCCCTTGTTTAACATACTATGGTAGCACGCAACTATAACTTGTATTGTTCAGTAAATTTGGTTATATAAGTGTTGATCCATCACGTACAGTACACATGGGCATGAATTTTTAATACATATATTTTGTCTTATAGGATATTATACTGCTTTTTTAAATTGGATATTGTTTTGTTACTTTATATATTGATTTTTTATTTTATATATTTTTTTTTGAGGCATACTTTGTAATTTAGATTTATTTTTTATAATCTTTTTGCGGAATTGGGATATTTTTGATACTTAGAACTTTTATTAGTTTTAGTGCGGACTCTGTGTTGACTCTAACATGTTCCCTCTAACATGTTGATTGCAAGCTTGGCTGTAGATCATACACCATTTGTCTTTTTTTTTTTCTTTTATTAATGGAGGAGTTTAATCTATAGAATTTGAAAAATATATTGCTTGGTTAAGCGAAACAGATTTTATCCTTTTATTTTTTAGCTCTTCCTAAAATGTATTCACTCCTAAATGTGTCAGCTCCCAGGGCAGCATAGGGGAGGTAGGCCTCACTTCCCTGGCCTAAAGTAACACGTGCGTGAGACAACGACTGTGAGGGGACGTGTCCTACCACCAACCAGCGCAACATCATGTGGGAGGACCTGGAGATCCGAGGAGGGGGAATGGAGTCCCTTCCACTTCCTCCTCTCTATAGCCAATGGAGAGGTGGAGAATACGTGCACGGGGGTGGGACTTTGGATAGACAGCCCCTATATAAACCCTTTGCATGTTTCCCTCTCATTGAGCTAGTTGGTGCACTACCTATGGCCTCCTACCTACTATACTGATTGTCTCGTGCTTTTGATAATTGGCTTCCCACCACAACTATTCCCTAATTCCTATTCTATTGGTGGCTTGACAGCACGCAAATTTCATGCTACTCAGATAGTTCCAATGTTCCTCCAAGTACGCAATTCTGAAATCATAGGCGGATCTACACCGAATCTATAGACTTCAGCTAATTTCAGGGCCATTTTGGGAGAACCTCATCTATTATGAATAAAGCCTAATTCCTCCCATAGAAGTCAATGGGAGGAGTACAGGGAGGCTGGAGCCAAAGCCCTCCAGAAATGGACAGAAATGTAATAAAATTAAAATCATTAAAAATTATAAATAACATGCTACATTAATTAAATACATGAAAATTAACAAAAAAATTATATATAATATTTTATTAAAATTTCAAAATGCTATATTAATGTAAATTTACTATTATGATATATAACCATAATGTATTATAATTCTAAAGGAATATTTTAGTGTTTAACATATATTTACTTTAATTCTTCAACACTTTTCTATTTAATTCTCCTACTAAAATCTGGAGAATTGATATGTGCAAATTTGCAAATTCGGAGAATATTTGGGGGAGATCGCCACATATTGGGTAAATGAAAAATCTATGTTTTTCATAGCAAGCTGGCCCAAACCAAATCCTTGCAATGCTTTGGTGTCTGAATGG